>VXBL01001362.1:1547928-1565018 GCA_013400195.1 Aramus guarauna
AAACCCTTCTTTAACAAAAAAAAAACCCCCTTGTTTAGAAAAAAAAAAAAAAAAAAAAAAAAAAAAAAGAAAAGGAAAAAAGAAGACTTCTTGTGTTCAGTTATTTTTCATGTGAACTATATATATCTGATATACCTGGAGTTACTGCAGTGATTTTCATCTTCAAATACTATCTTAAACCTTGCTATGTTGCACAAGTGAAGGTCAGATGAGATTTTATTTTTCAATTTTCTGTTATAAATATATCTTTCCAGAATAAGAATTAAACAAAGCTGAATGAAAGTACAGAATTTACAGTGATGTGGCATTATTTACTACATGGAAAATGTTTTGCCTAGAAAGAAAACAATTCACAGAAAATAGCGCCAAAAAGAATATTGACAGACCATCTCTTCAACCATGTTTCCCTGTCTGACGGTAGAAACCCTGTGCCCTAACCATCCTGCCTTTTTGTTATCCTTAAGATCATAGTGGCTCACGAAACTAAAATCCTCTTTTGGAAGGGAGTATATGCTTGTTTCCATTTTGTTTTCCCCGCTGCAAATCAGTTTTAGCAAGTCTCACCACTCAATATTGCATTTCTCAACTGGACCCACAATGAGGCATCTTCTTATTTTGGCTCTCCTGAGGAAAAATCCCTGCGGGAGCATTCGCAGGGAGCAGAGGCTGGGGTGGAGCAGCAGCCCCAGGGCCACCCACTTCAGGAGGCTGCACAGGACCTGGGATGCTGTCAGTCCCACATTGTTAGCTTCAAATAATCTACGTTTCTGTATTCATTGTCGTGAAGAAGGTGTTTTGCTGTATTGCTGACACTAATGGAAATATTTTCCTTAAAACACTTCATTTGTGTATTTGGGATTTCTTGACTTGTCCAGATCATAGGGACAGGATGAATTTTTGAAGGCTTTGAGATGTTTGGCTGCTTGGGAAAGTAGTGAGGGTGCTAAAGAAGTTTAAGGCTTTTCATTTTCAGGAGTTTTAATTCTGTGTTATGGAAGTGTGTTTTCTCTTCTGTTTGGTTTTTTTTTGTTGTTTTTTGGTTTTGTTTTTTTTTTTCTTATTTTTCAAGTTGCTGATAATATTTGAGGTACCTGGAAAGGTTAGTTTTTCAGGAGGGTGAAGCTGTTTCTGCAGATTACATTTGGTTCAGGGATTTTTTTTTATTTTATTTTTTTGTGTGTGTGTGTGGTTTTGACACTTAAAAAGCACAGGTGTTACAATTAGTTGCAGACATTTATTTTCTCATTCGGAAAGAGATGTGAAATAATCATTATCATAGCTCTCCATTTTTCTTGGATGCTTTTTTTTTTTTTTTAATTCAAAAGATACCACTTGCTAAATAAACACTGAGCTGTGAAGAAGTGAAGTCCAGGCATGTGACGGTTGGTAAAGTTGGTTAAAATAAATGTCATTCAATATTACTTTGCTGTTCACTGCCTTATCCCCAAAATTGGACCACTGTCTAAATCGCAGAACCATTTTGAAGTAAATATTTATACTGTAAGCAGTCAAGGATATTGTATACTGTTGTGAGCTAATGCCAAAGCAAATACAGTAGATGAGTTTATCTGGGCCCTTTAGTCCCAATGTGTCCCAGGGGTTCGAGCTGTTCTACCAAGCACCAAGACTGAGAGTGACTTTCCTCCAGGTTTCTGGTTCATCTCATCAACTCACTTGCGTATCTAATAATCATTTGTCCGCAGCTGCAGGCAATCAGCATTTTGTGCATACAATGTAGATTCCCAAGCCAAATTATGAGATAATGAAAATACATGTAATTACATGTTGGTATGCTAGTCTAAATATAATTTACACTTGGGAGAGGGAGAAGAAGAAAAGATAGTAACAGGTGAATAAGAAAACAAAGAAATATATTTTAGAAATCTTTCCTGATCTTGTTTTTCAGTGGAATAGGTACACTCATTTACGCTATGTTTACTTAAATGGTTATTTGTGAATTCGTGAACAATAACAAGTTCAGCTCTGTTTGAGCAAGTACTCAACAGCCTATGATTTCTACAGTGTTTGACTGAACATGTGGGGAGAAAAGCCAAATTTGTGCACTGTGATTGCCAATTTCTTTTTCATATCAGTGTAAAATTCTGAAGACTTTCTGTTGAATTTTAATATAAAAAGCCACATAGAAATCCTTTCTTCATTAGTTTTCCGTGTCCTGCTATTTATGCCCTTGAAAAGATTTGGATCACTTTTGCTTTGCAGGTGCGAGACACCTGCCAATTTTATTTTATTTTATTTTTTTTTTAATATATGATCTGCCACCTTCCAGACAGTCATGGCCAAGTCACCATGAAAAATTGTCCTGGGACAACTCCATGTGCCTAACTGCAGAGTGCTCTGACACCTTTTTAACGGGTCTTACTTTTAAGATCCCCAATTTCCATTGATGCGCAGTGGATAATCCTGTGCTTCTCTGACACTCACCTTGTTTAGGAGTGCCTGTGCAGTGCCGTTTAGAGCAGACAAGCCCAAATTCTTGTCTGGGAAAGTTACTCAGCCCAGATACTCAAGGGACTCATGCTGTGAGCTGCCTGTATCACACAGCAAACCACGCATCACCCATTTGGGCACTGGCAGCCACGGCTTATCGTGCGGGTGTCGCGTACCTGTCTCTTTTTCAGGGACCCTACGTGTGGGCTTCGGATGAGAAGCAACTTGGCAGGTTTAAAGAGGCTGCTGTGGCTCTGAATATTATTTGGTACAACTTCTTTTTTTTTTAGTTTCTCTTGGTCAATCTTTGAGCGCAATATTATTTTAAGCTTTCACAAATTATTTTATTGCTGACAAACAAATCGCGTATTCGGAAAAAGATGTTTTAGACTGAAATGCAAACTCATTCCCAATACCTTGATCTTTCAACGCTTCTCTGACTAACCTCAAATTATTCTGGTTTATAATTTCTATTGTTAAAAATTGAAATTCAGCTTTTGGAATGCTTGACCCAGAAAAAAAGATCTGCTACTATAAAGAATTTTTAGTGAAAGCTTTTCCCAAAGAACCCCTTTTTATGTCATAGGACAGATGACTTTTGGGACCAAATACATAGGCACAGTTAATTTACACAGACCTATATATGCAGTGGACATAATGAAACATTGTTTTGCTTTTAGTTTTGGGTATAGGCATTTTATGTTCACTTAACATCTTCTTTTCTTGCACCTTTTCTTATGTAATTTTTGAAAGAAATTTGAGAAATTCAATTTATAGTCATGTTACCTACAGAAAATACATATATTCATTTTTTCCTTAGCATTGCTTTCTGAGTTTTGTTAAAATTACAACTATAAAATCAATTACAATTTATTTTATTGGGGTTTTTTTCCTATTCAATCTTTAAGAAGAATCAGATGTACTGAACTCTAATTCGCAATTATTTTTATATTTGAAATGGCAATTCTATAAACTTCAGGGTAATGCATGGCATTTCTTGCAGACTTTTTTATTTTCATCATTAAATACATCTTCAGTCACAAACACTTCTCTCTGACACCAAACTTAGTATAATTCATTACTTCAAATTGTGTGAATATAGGATGAGATTCTGTTCCTGCTTTTATTTACTACATGAAATACCTGGAGCTGCATTAAAAGCCATCATTATACTGCATGTTTCCCTGCAGCATACAGACAGCCACAGAACAGATGTCTGGAGGCATCTTTGAAAGGATGAAGGTGGGGAGACAGATGAGACCACAGAGTAGGATACCATGGGGAGAATGCTACCAAGCTTAGGACTTCCATAAGAGGTTGCTATCATATAGACACTTTCTGTTTATTACCAGTAACCTTGAGCACATCAGGAACAATGGTCTTAGAAGTACCTGCCTTTGCCCTAGTTCCCGTATGCTGAGTAAGAGCTTACCAAGCTCTGGTAAAATCTCCATCACTTAATATTTTTAGTAGGACTGGATATTCCTGAGTGATTAGATGAAGCTCCACTGCAGCTGCCAGACTTAAAAGAGGAATTAGCTCCTCATTAAGCAATGATGTTAGATGATCCTTTAGCCTCTTCTGAGCACAGAGAAGACAAGAGAGGAAAACTGTTTCTTTGTGGAAGCTCCTTCAACTCTTCAGAGCCTGTTCAGTGCTGTCCTCAAGCTGACTCTGAAAAGTCATCAAAATGCACAGAAGTATGTGCAGATAATGAGAACCGTGGGCTTCATGGAGGAATTTCGGGGTGAGATACGTTAAGCCTAAACCTTAGCTGTTAGCTTGACTACTCAGCATGGTCCCTTTGGTCCCCTTTGGGCTTCAGAGGCTTTTTTTCCAGTTGGGGCATCAATATGTCCATAGCTGTGTTGAGCAGTGGAGGCATTCCTGTTGCACACACACGCTGGGGACAAATCTAGCCAGGGGACTGGGCTCTGTGCTATGGCCCTAAGATAAGAGCATCACCCTTGCTCAGCTTGCGTGGATCTGCTCCTGGGCCTGCTGTGGCTGGGCTTCAGAAGGGAGCTGTACATTCAACAAAGATCCTTCTCTCATGTGTCTGATGAGTACTTAATTGTTGCATACAAAGCATAACTCTTTCTGCTGTTGCAAGGATGAAAGGACCCCAGCTATCTTTTTTACTCTGTTCCCACACTTGACAGCTACAAAGTTCAATGGCACCAAACGTTCAAGGAGGAGTGCTCTTTCAGGAATAAAATATTTTTCTTTTAATTCTCAAATTCAATTTTTTTTTCCAGCTGTTTGATTTTTCTTGCTAGTTCACCATTTATGGTCAACAAACAATTTTGAGACTAGCGTACATATATGCTATGCTCAACAAACTGTGACAGCATCACAGGTGCAAGGTGTGGAGATTTATATTTTGTAAAAATAAGTTTATGATATAAATTTATTTTAATTCCCTGCTTATAAAGAAAGACAAGGCTCATGACTTCTGGATGTTAAACCAAGATAATAATACAATACAATCACGGAGACCAGCTGAGTCTCAAGCAATGTGTCCTGGTTTCAGCTGAGAGGGTTAATTTTCTTCATAGTACCTAGTATGGGGCTATGTTTTGGATTTGTCCTGGAAACAGTGTTGATAATATAGAGATGTTTTTGTTATATAGAGATGTTGTTGTTGAGCAGTGCTTACACAGAGCCAAGGCCTTTTCTGCTTCTCGCACTGCCCTGCCAGCGGGATGGCTGGGGGTGCCCAAGGACTTGGGAGGGGACACAGACAGGACAGGTGACCCAAACTGACCAAAAGGATGTTTCATACCATATGATGTCATGCTCAGTTTATAAGGAGCTTGGGGAAGAGGAAGAGGGGTTGCAGTGACGTTCAGAGTGATGATGTTTGTCTTCCCAAGTAACCGCTATGTGTGATGGAGCCCTGCTTTCCTGGAGATGGCTGAACACCTGCCTGCCCAGGGGAAGTGGTGAATGAATTCCTTGCCTGCTTTGCTTGTGTGCGTGGCTTTTGCTTTACCTATTAAACTGTTTTTATCTCAACCCACAAGTTTTCTCACTTTTACTCTTTTGATTCTCTCCTCCATCCTAATGCGGGGGAGTGAGCAGCTGCGTGGTGCTCAGCTGCCGGCTGGGGTAAAACCACAACACAACTACACAAGATGCAGATCCAACAGAACAGGAAAATAGGCTTCTAGCCAAATAGTGTGCACATACTTCTCTTATACGATAATCTGTACCTGTGCCTCTTAGACACATTAAAAGGACGCAAAGTATCAGTACCTTTAATTTACAGTCGGGGAAGTGAGGTTTAAAAAGGCAATGCAACTTGCCCTTGTTCACAGCACAGAGACTCCAAGTCTCCTGAATTTGGATTTCCTAGTTCAAGCACCAATTTTCAACCTGCAAGTCTGGGGCAGAGCCTGGGGCAGGTCCACAACAACAACTTCAGCCTCTATAATTCTGTTGGCTAACCGATCTGAGTGTGCCTGCAAAGACTCCAAGTACTACAACACAGGAAAAAAACCATGGGAAAAAAGTTCTTTTTCTTGCTACATTCTGTGTAGGGTTTTCAACGGGAAAGCTCCTTCTGCTGATGCAAGTGCATCTTCCCTAGGGTGCTGGTGTTGGTATGTGGGAAAGGTTGGCCCACAGATCCCCTGGCCATGTGGATACCTGGATCCTGCAATCCAGCTTTGTGGGATTCTGCCCCACGCACTGAAGCAAAGAGCTGTATCAGCTACATTTGTGTCTTCCCCAACCCGCCTGCCTGCTCTTTTGCCAAAAGTTACCACCCCATACCAGTGAAGAAACAGATGTGCACTCCTAACCCCACCTGCTGCAGTTCACAGTCCAGAATAACAGCACAGGCTTACCTTCGTTTATGGTTTAAACTAATACACTGGACCAAGTGCAGGACTGTCCGAAGAGCAAGCAAACATTCCCTTTTGACATCCCTTTTATGAGGACAGTAAATGCCATAAGTTGGACAGAGCTGCAAGCTAGGGCAGTACTGCGTTTACTGCCACAATAGGTGAAGTTAGTGAATATGTGGATAAATTCAATATTTTCCAACCAGCAAAGCCAAATAAAATTCAGGCACTTGAGAGAACCAGATGAAGCAAGAGTAGAGCTGTTATTTCCAGAAACTTCTGGAGCCCAGGGAAAGTCCCAGAAGGCTACAAGAATACAGTTGTAGTGACCATCTCTACACAGCAGGGAGTAAGGGGGCAGGACGGGGAGGGGAGAGGGAAGAAGTTGTAAAATTAGAAAATTAGATACAAACAGGCAATTTTCCTTCAGGGACCAAAAAAACTGCTGGCACAAATAAGCAAGCAAATGATGAGCAAACAGCAAAAATTAATTAAGATCAGTAATGACCACTATGGATTTAACACAAGCAAATCAAGTCAAACCATCCTAATCACTTTGTATGACGGCATAAAATAACAGATTATAGCAGAGGACAGAGGATGTCATGTATCTTGAGTTTAGTACAGCTTTTTGAAACTTACTTCACATAATCTTAAAAGCAAGATGGGAAAACATAGCTTTCATGAAACTGCTATGTGATGAGTGAAAAACTATGTTCGGCGAGTACTTATTAGTGGTTCATTGTCAGGATGGGAAGGATGTGTGGAGTGGGCTTGCACAGGGGCCTGTCTTGTTCTGTTGCTTTTCAGTATTTTGATTAATGACCTGGATGATGGAAAAGAGAGGTTGCTTATTAAACCTGTAGACCACACCACACTGGAAGTGCTGTAAGGATGCTGGAGAACAGGAGCAGGAATTCAAGAGTATTTTGACAAATTGGAAAAATTATGGTAACGCCATGGTTTTTATGGAGTTCAGTGTCCACTTTCCCATATGTTAAAGCTCGTTATTGTTATTAAAATCACAATTTTATTCTCATCCAGAACATTTATTGGAGTTGTGCATGCTTCCAGCACACTGAGTGCATGCACTGTTCCTGTACCCTGAAATGACTGTGGAGTTGTAGACAAAAGTCATGAGTATTTTATGAATCGAGACTTCAGATAATTTCCTTAATCTTTGATAATTTCACATTCCAAGTCAAAATAAGACTCTATAGACTATATCTGTAGGAGTACGTGAAGCTAAATGGCATAAATTCAGCCTCACGCCTCAGCGCCTCAGTGCGTACCTCAGGTATAAATACTCTTTCATAAAGGCCTACTGTACAGCATCACTAAATTATATGAATTCGATTAATGTGGAATCAATGTGGGTTCAATTTAGCAACTTGACAAACCTTGGCACCAAGCTACATACATTATTTGTACCACGCTGTTCGAAGAAATATGCTTTTTAAAAAATAATTTACTTAAGTAGCGTGAATCACTAGCCTGAAAATAAATACAGAGATCCTCAGTGGGTCCTTGATGCCTCCATTTTCATTAGGAACTTTAACATTTATCTCTTTGTTTTATGCCTGTTACATAGAATTATAGTCACCCTGGAGACATTAGATTAGGGATTATAAAATCAATGTGGTGTAAAACCATTGTTCCAGCACTTTCAAGCCATCCCCACAGAATGAGAAAAGGGCAGCTGGACCCTGACCCACCATGTGGGACAACATTGCCCAGCTGAATGATCTCTTCAGGAACTGCTAACTTGACAGCCTGTGTAAAGTCAGATAAGGGGTGATATTACTGTTCACTGAGATATAAATAATTATTCAGCTCACCAAGCAAGGTAGCACTGCACCCTGCAGGACCTAAATCAGACGGCTCAGTACAAGATAAAAAGCACTGGATTCACTGCCAGCCTATTCAGCTTAATTAAGACTCCAGACTTTGTTGAGTATAGTTGACTTTCCTTAAAACAAATAATTAGAACTGGCAGCATCTGGAATGATTACATTCTTACAAGGTCTCATACTCCTGTGTACACAAATACATTATTTTTTCTGGGATATAAATATTCATTTTAAATCCAGTGACCATTTCTGATGTATTGTGTTTAAGAGATGACTGAAAAGACTGGCTCAAAATAACTGCTCACCCATCAAACTAGTGTAGGCTGAAATCTTTATTAGGGTAAACAACAGTGTTGCTTTTTAACCCACCAGATCACACAGCATGGTGTGTGATTCTACTCAGCTCTGAAAAGAGGTAAAAGTGGTAAATTACCTCATGGAAAACCATACTTTTATAGTCTCTGTCCTAATATGCATAACAAAGAAGTTTGGACAATTCAGATGGTTTATATAAACATATGCTTATCCAAATCAGTAAAAAACCTCCAGTTGCTCTGAGAGCTATTCAATACTTCTGTGAATCTTTATTGACCTATACTTAAATATAATAAGCTGATTCAACTAACATGATTTATTTCTGTTACCAATAGCTAAAAACATCATGAGGAAAGTTAAGAGTTGTTTCACAGAATCATAGAATCATTTAGGTTGGAAAGGACCCTAAAGATCATCGAATCCAACCGTAAATCTACCACTGCCAACTCCACCACTAAACCATGTCCCTAAGCGCCACATCTACATGTCTTTTAAATACCTCCAGGGATGGTGATTTTCCAAAATCTCAACAGTCTCCAGATGTCATCAACCTCTGCCATTCACATCGCACAGGAAAAAGACTAGTGTAATGCATGCCCTAACTTGCCACCACGATATGTTGTTAATATTAAGAGTGAGAGACAAAAAATACTGCACGCACTGTTTCAATATCAGAACAATTATCTTGTAGAGATGGTTTGATATTGTTTACATAGTGAATTTGGTTTAATTACTGCAAATCAAAATGTTGTAAAACTTAATTTAAAACATCCATCTGCATATTTAATTACATAGATGTCATTGTACTAACCAATACAGTGCTTAGGAAAACAGACATCAAAGTTATTGTTTAGGGTAACATTACATTTGAGAGGTATTGCAGTGAAAGTCTAAACATTGCATGCATTTCTTGGTAACAATCTCTTCTTCAGTAGGAGCAAGAAGAGAGTGGCATCAGCGTGATACCTCTCCTACAACTAACTGCTCATTTTTCATGCTCTCTAGTCTAGTTTAAAGGAAACTACTCCAAAGGTAACATGTTTTTCCTATTATTTTATGTTGGCAATTTTTTCTTCAAAAAGCTGTAGTTTCAGAACAGATGTAAAAAAGCATGTTCTTTCTTTAAGCTTTAACTTCGCCAGGGAAGCTGAGTAGGACAGCAGACTGTCAACGCTCCTGTTGTTAGTGACCAGCCAAAGCCTGGCCACTCTTGTGATGGCTTTCTCACACAGACATTTTCACCTGAAAAATGTTTGTCATAAAAATAAAGAAGTTAGGCAGCTGGGATGAGAAGTGACTCACCTTGTGCTGCCTCTCCTGTCCTCTGCCTAAACCCCAGGCATATGGTCCCACCATGCTCATTAAAGTGGAGGGAGACCCAGTCCCTTGGCTGTCCTGCAGGCAACTGTTCATCACGAGGGAAGAACTTTAAAGCCACAAGTGACAGCTAAGTATCAAGCTTCTGACAGTACCTTTGAAAATCCTCTGAACGTTTTTATTTCACAAAATGGTAACTCATGCGTTTTCTTACTTCCCACAGCCCATTTTTCTTTACAGTGACTTTGAAGTCCAATGAAGTATATTCCTTTTGCTAATATATTTTAAAACCTATGAACCAGAAACACGTTTTGTTTATGCAAAGAAATAATAACATATTTCTCTATTAACCAAATATACAGCTAAATTTCCCTAAGACCTTTATGCCTGAGTGTAATATATTAGAGTTATTTCAGCTTGTTATTACCAGAAAAGAATATAGGTGTCCATTGTGGTGAATTAAAATTTTATACCCTAAATTCAAACTTACACATCCTCAAAATTCCAACTTTGTTATCCCTTAATTTTGTAGGCTTGTAAGGACCCTGGAATAGGACCCTGTATTGTACATTAGGGACCAGTCCAAGAAGGATGAAAATCATAGATGAGGCACCATGTCTACAGATTGCACGAGTACAGGATAGTTGCATATAAGTCACCATAAGATGTAGACCCCAAACCACTCAATTCTGTTAAAACAAAACTCATGTCCTGGTTTCAGCTGGGATAGAGTTAATTTTCTTCCTAGCAGCTGGTATAGTGCTGTGTTTTGGACTTAGAATGAGAATAAAGTCGATAACCAATGATGTTTTAGTTGTTGCTGAGCAGTACTTACACCAAGTCAAGGACTTTTCAGTTTCTCATACCACCAGTGAGGAGGCTGGGGGTGCACAAGAAGCTAGGAGGGGACACAGCCAGGACAGCTGACCCAGACTGGTTAAAGGGATATTCCATACCACATGACGTCATGCTGAACAATAAAACTTAGAGGAGTTGACAGAGGGAACAGCGTCCACTGTTGGGGGACTGGCTGGGCATTGGTCAGTGGATGGTGAGCAATTGCACTTTACATCACTTGTTTTGAATATTATTAGTGGTATTAGTAGTAGTAGTAGTATTGTTATTATTATTTTCCCTTCCTTATCTGTCCTATTAAACTGTCTTTATCTCAACTCATGAGTTTTAATTTATTTTTTTTTCCCTCCAAATCTCTCCCCCATCCCACTGGAGGTGGGAGGAGTGAGTCAATGGCTGAGTGGTGTTTAACTGCCTGCCAGGTTAAACCACAACACCAGCATAACCTCTCTTTCAGCATATTAGCGTGGAGACAGTGTCACCTCTGTGTGGCTCTACAGCTTCCAGCCCAAATCTGGCCCCATTCCAGCAGCCTGGAGCAGGGACAGGAGCTCAGTCTGGTCTCACCTTCCACATGGATGTGCCCTGTGTTCCACAAAGACCACTCTTTTTCTGAATTTCTTAGATTTTTAGTTTGAAAAATAACACTTCTATCTCATACCTATTTCACAACGCGAGCTGAAGGCAAGGTTGATAAGAACCAGTAAATTAAGGACACCGGAGTGAAGCTGTTGGTCCTCCTAAGCTGCTATCTATGGTTCAAGTTTCACCTGTGAACCTGGTGGACGCTGAAATCCTTTGTTAAGTCCTTAATATTTTAGAGAAAGGAAAAAAATGTTAAAGGAGTTTTAGTTAAAAAACATCAATGGGTTTTGAATGGAGATTTTGTCTAATAAATTGACTTGCCATATGGACAGAGTCTTATAGAGCACCCAGTTTCCACATGCTCATATATGCCACTTAATTTGAATTTCCCCCCATTTTAATTTTCTTTTAGTTTTTATTATCTTGTTTTGTTGTTTGGTGTTTTTTTCTGTTTTAACAGAAAACTAAGAATTTTAAAAGAGAAAAGGTAAAGAAACATTAGAGATGAGGCATTAAGCACAAAGAAAAAAAACATTAAAATATAAATGTCCCAGAAGTTAAGCTTGATCTGAGTTAGACTATTTTTCTCCTACAATCCCCATTTCATTATAGTCTACACTGTTGAAGTTATTAATGCACAAGAAAAAAAGCATGTGCATCCTCTAATAATGGACTCATGTAAAGACCATATAATGTGCCAACATATCCCCTTGCTGACATTGCAAATTATTTTTTATGTGCAATGCAGATTTCCCTTTTGTTCCATTTGTTACTATAGTTTTAAATAAGGGAACAAATAATACAGGGCATTCCTACTCACACAATATATTATAGCTTTATTAATATTATCTACACAATGTTTTGAAAAAGAATCTGAACAGTGAGTTCACAGTGAAAAATTCTTATCCAAAACACTCAGTTCTAAGGTTCCAAGAAAAACAAATATTTGGTAACACATTGAGTCTGTGATACAGTCTACCCTCTAAAAGGGAAGACAAACAGCTGCTGAGAAAGATAAAACAAAGTGGTAATTAACAAACAGAGGGACATCAACATAAAATGCAGTTAGCAAAAATTATTCTTGGTTACTGAAAGTCACACACAGGCTGCATAATTGTCAAGATGTACATAATTTTGTTAAGACCTTCACCAGACAGTCATCATATTTGATGCATAGCTAAGTTTTATAGAAAATGCCACATGAAAGTCAGAAATTCAGACTTCAAAATAGAAAAGTTGTCAATGAAGGATGTATGGGGCTTCAGTCCCTGAAACTTCTTATCTTATCACTACCAGGTAGAAATGAATGACAAGAATTTATCTCAC
Source organism: Aramus guarauna (assembly GCA_013400195.1). Lineage (NCBI taxonomy): Eukaryota > Metazoa > Chordata > Aves > Gruiformes > Aramidae > Aramus > Aramus guarauna. The sequence goes on from VXBL01001362.1 coordinate 1,560,473, forward strand.
ATCCAACAAGTCAAATTTTAAAGAGGAAAAAGAGGAGCATAAGCAAATTCATGAAGCCTAGCAAAGCTGCACCAAAAGAACTGTTTTAAACTGAATAGCTAAAACCCCACTGTTTCTTCTAAGCAAACAGAAACCTCTGACTCCTACCAGTATCAATTTTGTATTAGTGACACCAATCCTGCTCTTCACCAAAGGAGTGTATTGGTATACAGCTGCTGAGAGCGTGGACACTGAAATAACCTCGGACACCATTGGCCAGGAAGCTCCATTGACCTGGAGATGGGTGAGAGCAGGGATGCGCAGAGAGTCATGGTCTGGCCAGAAGCCCCGTCATGTTTCTCAGACCATGGCAGCCAGGCTGCCTTCTTGCCCCAGACCTTTGTTTTCCACTGATCCTGCTGCTCTGCATTGTAGTGGGGAGGGAAGTTTTTGACCTCTGGGAAGAAGAAGAGGGGAATGTAAATGTTCATCTCTCATTTCTGTAATAGACTAGGGAATTGTTGCAGAGAGTACTCCTTTCCATTTGACATCTTCTGGAAAAATAAAATGGTTCTGAAGCTCAGTGTGGGTTGTGTGGGGCAGCCAGCAGGCAATCACTAACACCATGAGAAGATTTTCCCTAGAGCAACCAATCTGGACGTCAGACGTGCTGATGGACACGCAGCAGCCCATCCCATGGAAAGGTCAAACTATGCCATTCCCCTCCTGTGGGAGCCTCTGCAGTGCCTTCAACTGCATCCCATGTACAGGAATCTCATCTGATGGGGTGAAAACCTCAACAAATGGAAATGCTTCCATTCTTGGCATCTTGGTGATCAAGGAATGGGTCAGGGAGACCATACCTTTGTCTGAGAGGGAAAGGCAAAGGAGGCCTTACCAGCCTACCTTTTTGAATGGTAGGTGGAAGGATGAACACATACCTACACTTAAAGATTATTTTTGCCAGTAATACAATTGTTCCCAGCAGGGGACAGTATGTGCTAAAATACAGCAGTATGTGCCTAATTATACAATTACACCCACACATCCTCGTCACCCTCTCTTTGCAATTTTCATCTGAGAAGACAAGCGGAGCTTGAATACAGCATGTTTTGGTGCTGGGTGCAAAAACTCTCATACAGTCCATCTCCTCACAAGCTGAGTTTTTCCTTGTGCAAATGCAGCCTAAAACCACAGCTAAACGCTACTATACACTACAATTTTAAATGCATACATTTTAAAAAAGTGTGTCTTTTACTGCATCAATAGGACATGCAGTGATTGTGTGAATCTTGGAGGCTGAACAAGGCTACAAGAGCTGAAATATCAGACAAAACTGTATCAAGTTTTGTTAGTGAAGGATACACCATTCATGACTGGATCAAGGGAAGAGGTGAGCTGTAGAAGTAGCCTGAAATAAGTAAGTGCTAGAATGTAATTGTAATACATCAGAAAAAGGAAATGCAAAAGAAAAAAAGAATGTACGACTAATACAAGATGTAAATATGTGTAAGTGGCAAGATAAAATTAGAATTGTTTTATATTCACTATTCCACTATGGAAATATTTATTATTAATTTGAGTAGAACTCAATATTTTATTAAAATGGGAAGATTATTTATATATACTTACATTGCTTTGGTTATATCACTATACTAACTTCTTAGCTTGTATCTGTGTTCTACGATATATTTTTGATTTTAATATAATCTGCGTATTCTGGAGAGTCAGATGTCATGCTCTCCAGGGCCTATTTGGATCATGCATGTTCCTGAATTAATGTGAACCACAGCTCTGCTGAACTTGTTGAAAATATTTAGTTACGCAAAGCTACACAGTGAAGTTACACACTGGTAAACTTATCAGGTTTAGACCCAAGACTGGATCCAAGACCATCTCAACTGCAACAATATGAAAATATAATTTACTGACTATGTAAAACTAGCATTCTAAGTGTCACAGAAGATGTAGTTAGTGAAGCAGTCATGGGATAGATGGTGCTTTTCCTTGAGGCAGATGTAGGGGTTGCTGGTGCTGCCTCTACACAAGTAAAGCTTTTTTACTTTTTCCTTTTGGGGCCCAAGACTGTCAGATTGTAAAAGGGCAGTCAGGCTATTCCATTTTTCTCCCACGGGTAATTTATTAGCGAACACTTGTAACTCTCACTTCATGGGTGAGAAAGTGTGCTAGTGAATGTTAACAATATTTGGTTTATCAGTGCTTCTGAACCCAGATTGCTCTGCATGAAAAAAAGATCAGTCTACCAAAGTGACTATTTCAAGGACATTCAATATAGATTGTCTACTTCACAGGTAAAGCAGCAAAAGCATTTTGACATTAGGCTCAAATGCCAACAACCGCACGCTTCAGATTTCAAATTTGTGTTATGATTTATAAGGAGCAACAGATAGGATGAAACAGAATCCTCTCCAATGAAAACTAAAAATGAAGAGACTTCCATATCCCAGTCCACAAGTTGAATCCCTCTCTCTTTCTGATCCAATGTATGCTTCTTATTTCTTCATAGCTGAACAGAATAAGAGTAATTGGGTCCTTGCGCCCACTGAATGTAAGATCCAAGATCAGGTCCTGCAAATACGTATACACACAGAAAAAGAAAGATAAAAATAGCCCCGTATGCTTCCATAGTTGCTAAGTGTGATACTCTCTTTTGAAGTGCAGTGGCTTGTTTGAAATGTAGTAGCTGACTCCATATGTGGGTTCCTAGAGGTCTGCAAAGTAAAATGAATTTCCTTAAAACTTATTTACTTAAACCTATATGAAAGGGTTACTCTGAAGAATAAATGCTTTTGTCACCAGGGAAACTTAGTAGGCCTGTTCCTGGGGCCTTGGCTGCTGGTATATTTGGGGTTTGTTTTGAAGATGATGTGCCTTGTAGACACTCTAGGCTTAGATATAAGCCAGAGGCCAAGGAAAAGGACAATCCTGTAATGCTGCCCTGAGAAAATGGACCTAAAAAGTGTTCAAGTGAATATATGGATTCAAACTTGGAAATCCAATAAATGCTTAATGGGCAAAGTAAACAAAGTTTAAAAGATTCAAGTTGAATACTTGAATCATGGATTTTCTAGTATTTCTAGAGGCAAATATAGCTTGGCATTCTAGAAAAGTCACAGACTGTAGACACCATAATCTAACCACACTTTTCCCAAACACCATAAATTTGTCATAAGTATCCTGATTCTGTACAGTTAAAATCGGTGGGAACTTTCGCACAAACTCAGACAAGTGGTGGATCATCCTACTGACAACATGACTTAGAACCACCTTTGCATTTTATATCTGAAAGATGATAACCAAAATAAGGATTTCAGGAAGATGAATTTGACATTCTACATCAAAGTTGTGTTAGCTGCAAATCTTTTTGAGGCTGAAGTAATGTAAAAGAGCCCAGTAAATACAAGCCTCCTTTCTTCCTATTCCCCCGTCAGACGCACACAGTTGCTTGGGGATGAAACTCCAGCAAATAATCTGACAACACAAATATGAACCCTTTAAATGTTTAAAATATCCCGATTACAACAGTATTAAATGTGTCCCTTTACTTGGGAACTCTGGTCTTGACAGGGACTAAAATGACTCTAAACCTCATCTCTTTTTCCAGACAGAATTTCCTAGCTCCTGCTGTGTGGCATCTACCACTAATCTGACATGCCAGAACAGTGGCAGAACAAAGAGAAAACCATTGTAAATGTATTTATTTTCTAAATCTGCATAAAATGAGTATTTCAGGGATGCACTATTCAACTTCTGACTGCTAAGTTTTGTCACTCTTAACCAGTCTTCAGTGTAGAATTTTATCAGTAAATGCAGAAAGAAATGGTAGCCTTTCATAACTCCATCTGGACGTAATAAAGTGTGGGTCTGTCTGTATGGGGAAGTTACCACAAAATATGTCAGGGCATGAATTTCAAGCACAATAACTGCCGTGCTCTTAAGTCTCTATGTAGATGCTCTTCAACACTAAGACTTTGGGTTTTTTTCCCAGTTTAACTTAATCCATTTTTGCAGTGGACTCCTACAGAGGAATTAGTGTCCATGCAGAGAACTATTTCTTAAAAGTATTCTGAGATATTTTCCAACTAGACAAGCACTAACTGTTAATATATTTTAAAATATATATTTCCCCATAGTAATAAAATAACAAACCTGAGTACTTTTTCAGAGGAAATTAGAGTTCCTCAGAGACTAAATCACCCCCATCTGCTGTTTTGCAACCCATGTTGTATGGCAGCCTCTCCTACTTAGACATGCTAAAACAGTGCATGAACAAAGAGCAACTCTGGCACATGCATACATTTCCCAAATTTACATAAAATTAGAATTTCCAGAATGCATAATGTGCCAGCCATCTCAAAGTATTGTTAGTCTGACTTGTCTTTGAACCGAGTTGGTACAGTATCGATTATATATGAAAAAGGCTGTTACTTTCCCTGTAGTACACGCTGTATTGCAGAAAATGTCACTAAAATTTAAAAAATATGCCAGACTGTTCATATAAAGTGGCATGCAGAAAGCAGGCGTGTTCTCTCTCTTTCTTTCTTTC
>VXBL01001363.1:3445-24031 GCA_013400195.1 Aramus guarauna
GATGGGGCTTTCTGCTTTGAGGGTCTGCTCTGGTGCTGCCCAGGGTGGTCCTGTTGCCTGGCCCAGAGATGGACCCATGGTTAAGCTGGCTTAAAGATCAGCCTGTGGTGGAGGGCTGGCTTGGTAGGACACCCAAGCAGGGCTGGAATCGCCACTGACTGCAACAACACACGTCCAAATGCTGCTGACGCAGAGCTCTGGGATCCCCACCACCGCTCACCATCCGGCTGCACACAGGTTCCCACTAGCTGCCTCAGTTTTCCCCATTGCGAGGCGATAATGACCTTGTCTGCCTCATCAATGTGTCTAGCCGAGGGAGGGAAAAGCGACGTGAAGGAGCCAGGTGCTGCTCCGAAGTCTGCTTCCCACCCCCGGTTATTAAGGTTTCTTTTCCCGTCCCTATTCAAGGGCGTTTGACACAAATCCTGCCAAACGCTGGTACCTGCTGAGCTCCATGGTTTAAAGATTTGCCAGGCTTTTATGCCAATTATAGAAACTTGTTGCTAGGTTTTTTTTTTTTTTCCTGTGCAGCAAGCGCGTGTTTGCATGCCTTGGATAAATAAACAGAGTGCTGCCCGAGGATTGCTGCACCGAGGGATTTAAAGGGAAATAGCCCCTGCACAGGCAGCAGCGCTGCTCACCCCACTGAGGGGGGACCTATTCTCCGACGGGTCTTTTTAACTCCCTCCATCCTACCAGTGTTTTTTTCTGGCAGCGTCTGGCCCCTGATGCTGGGTTTTGTCGAACCACGTCCTCACAGCCGGGTTTGTCCCCCACAGGATGTGCCCAGCCCTGTGGTGACGTGGGGATGGTGGAGCTGAGCTGGAGTTGTGGGGCCTGGCTGTGGCATAGGGCAAACAAATTTGCTCAGGGGGAGCGAGGGCTGCGAGCGCAGCGCTGGGGGACGTGGGGGGCGGTTGGCTTGGGGGCCAGCCCTGCCGCTGGCCAGCTGGTCCCTGGTCCTCCCTGGTGCCTGTTCCCAGCCCGGCGGGACCAGCTCCTGCTCCACTCGCTGAGGCAGTGAGGCCCGTGGGGTGTGGGCCTGTCTGTGTACCCCTGAAAGCAGGGCCAGAGATAATCAGTCTCTATGATTTCTGTAGAAACAGATTTCTCCTGGCCAACTCTTAGTCCCTTTGCCGCAGAAAGGCTCATTAGCCTGGGCTTCGTTGCAGGGCAGCCCCTCTGCGGGGAGGGGGAGGGAGCTGGGTCCCTTTTTCCCCCGCTGCAGAAGGGAGGATGCTGACACCAACGCCGTCCCAGGCAGCACGAACGTAGTGGAGATGCAAGGAGTCTGTTCCCGAGGTCTCAATGGCTGTAACAACTGCTGCCTCCCTTGCTGCAGCCTTCGAGTTGTCCTTTCCCAAGCTCGTGCCTTTCAGATGTAAACTACAAAGGAGGAAAAGCTGGCACGAGCTGCCAGGATCACGGCAGTGCCCAGCAAATCTATGCTGACACGTCTGCAGTGGGTAACAGCATGTGGCTGGCTCGTGTTGACGCTCCCTGATTAGATGGGGAGGGGAAGGCTGCCATTAGCCTTCTGTCCTCGAGCTGAGAGGCTTTTGGCTGAGGCCTCGGCCTTCGAGCGAGACTCAGGGAGTCTCCCGCTCCCGTGGTCAGGATCTGATGACGGCTGCTGCTCCTCCTCGTCTTTGGGGCGACGACTTCCCAAAAGGCTGCTGCCCCCTCTTGCATCTGGGTGCTTTGACCTACTTTCAGCCCATGTCGCAGCCCGGGGCTTGCTTTCGGGAGGTGGTTCCTGCGCTCTGCCATAGTTCAAATGGTCAATTAAAGGCTTGACTGAGCAGATAGGACGGGCAGAGCCCCTCCAGCATCCGCGGACCGGCGCTGGCAGGCAGCCGGCGACAGGGAGGGCCAGACGTGCAGAGCTGGTCCCGGCTGAGAGGGGCTGTCTGCCCAGAGTTCAGCCCCAGGTGCCGGCGCAAAAGTCACTTGGTGAAGGATGCGAGAGCCTCCTGGGCAGGATGTGGGAGGGAGGGGAACGCGTTCGGAGAGCAGCAGGCGCTGTTTTGGGGCCAGGGTGCCTGGGGAGAGCTAAGTTAGCAGGAGGCTGCTTGCACTGCCTGAATTATTTACCGGCTTTTGCCGTCGGGGATTTGACAGTTGTGGGATTCAGTTAATTTTGGAGAAAAGCGGTGCAGAGTTGCTGTGGTTAGCACAATTTGTCTTTGCCACCTTTTCTGTGGGATGAGGGCAGAGCGTGAGTGTGTCTGCGTGTTCCCACACCATGTACGCGCTGACCTGGGACCTCCCGGCCCCTCTCCTTTGCTTGCAGAGGCTCTTCTGGAGCAGGCCATGATCGGGCCGTCACCGAACCCACTCATCTTGTCCTACCTGAAATACGCTATCAGCTCCCAGGTAATGATGCTCCCCGCACTGCCTCGTGCTGCAGACGCTGCTGGGTGTCGCCTTGCGGCCCCGATTAGCAGGTGGGCAAAGAAACCGGGGTGCAGAGCCAGTGGCGGGGCAGACACCCCAAATCTCCTATTTATGCCTCTCCTGGGCTTGGGTGGGTGGTGGAGGGCCCAGCACGTGCCCGAAGCCGGGATGTTTCTGTAAATAGCCTCTGCCCGTCGCCTGGCTGCACGCGGGGTGGGAATCCTTGCCCTCCGAGAGCCTCTGTGCTCGCTGTAAGCTGTGCGCTTTCTTAGCGCGACGTTTAATATCGTCTAAAGTTTGTGTGAAACAAATCAGCGATCACCTAAAAATGTCTGTTTGGATTTGTGCCGGGTCAGCGCCCCGTCCCTGTCTGCAGTGACAGGCAGCAGGGCCATGCCCTGACCTTGCCGTTCCTCAGCAACGAGCACCGCACTGGCAAACATCACCCGCTAACACGCCGCCGCACCGGGTTTGTTTTGTTTTGTTTTTGTTCATAGATGGTGTCTTATTCCACGGTCCTGACAGCCATCAGCAAGGTACGGCTCTGACAGGTGCTGTCTGAGGATTTTCTCTTTACCTATGACCCACGTATCCATTTCCCTCCCCACAACTTTCACCAAATATAGGTCAAGTGGAAAATGACATCCTCTGCTGAGTCAGCAGTGGTCAGACAGTGCAGATTAGCGCCTGAGTCCTTCCATGTCCCGCTGGGGACAGGCTGCTGTCATGCCTGGCGGGTCCTGCTCTGATTTTGGGGATGGCTGTGGGTGTGAAAGCCTCATCCCTCCATCATGTGGGGCCTGACAGGCTCCTGCCCCGCAGCACCCTGCGTGTAAACCACGCCCCGGCTGCTGAAAACCACATCCTTCTGCGGCCGGCGGCGTTGGCAGCGTCGTGGGGATCCGGAGCTGGCGATGGAAAAGCCGCACCGCTCAGGAGGGGGAGTGCTGCCAGCACCTGAGCCACACGGCTGCAGCCACCCGCCCTGCTCGGCCGGCTGGCTTCCCACAGGTGCTCGGCATCCCCGTGCTGCTTTCACGGGGATGAGCCCTCTGCGTGCGGCTGCCTCCACTCACCGTTTGGTGCCGCTCCGTGGGGAGCGATAACCCCTTGCAGGCTGCGTCAGGCCCCCTGCCCTCCCCGGGCACTGGCCTTGTCAGGGTGACCTCTGATCTGGAGGAAGAATAATTTGAGAGAATAATTTATTTCCTCCCATCTCCTTGTGTTTACTGGAGGGCAGGAGAAGAAAGGCGCTGGTAGCCACATGATGCTGCATTGTTTTGGGGTGGAACAGGCTGAGCTTGGAACCGTGCTGTAAAAGTGCCGCAAAGCCCCAGCAAGGGTGGGGACCCCTCCAGTGGGGCTCAGCACCGATCTGGGACAGTGGGTGCGCTCCCGGGGGAGGGTAAAGCCAGTGTACGGCCGGCTAACAGTGAACACGGCGGCGGGTCTGCTCCAAATGATGCAGGCTCATCGCCATTCCCCTGGTTGTGCGTTGCTGCCCGTTCCGGCAGGGCGGGCAGAGAGCTGACCTTGACAGCTGAGGCTTCCTCCTTCAGATCAGCGTGGGCCGAGAGCAGACCTGCGGGCTAGCTCCGGCCCGGCGGGGTGGCCCCATCTGCTCTGCGAGGAGGCGGGGAGCTGCGCTTCTGCTGCCCGCCGCCCTCCCGGCCCCGCGGCCAGCCGGGCTGTTGGCGTACGCTGCCAGCCCCACCGAACCGGGGGTGGGCACGCAGGCTGGCGCCGAGCCACTGCCGCGTCAAGGCAGCCGGCAGGGAGCGGAGCTCAGGCCCCCACCGCCGTCTCGAGGATGCTGCTGAGAAAACCCAGCCTCATCCCCGCTGCCGTGGCCCGGTTTGCCTCCCGTGACCCTGGGAGGGCACGACCCAGCCGTCAGACAGCTCTGACCTAGTTCTCATTCGAGTAGCTGCTGGGCAGCTGCCAGGGCAAGCATCCTGTGGCTGGCAGCGCCCGGCCCAGCTCATGGAGGAAGGGCTTGAGATTGGTTTTGGAGCTGCTGGAGCCCAGCAGCCCCCATCTGAAATCCCTCCTTGTTCCCCTGCTCTAGTTTGATGACTTCTCCCGGGACCTGTGTGTCCAGTCGCTCTTGGAGATCATGGACATGTTCTGTGACCGCCTCAGGTACAGTGTGGCCCTTCCAGCTCTGCTGCCTCAGCCCCGGGCTGTACCGTGGGCAGTATCGGGAGCTGGTGGGGCCTTGCTGAGTCCGGGATACTCATCCTGGCAGAGACAGGCAGGTTGCCCCTCCAGCTCTCTGGGTCTGTTCCCAAGTTACTGTCCCCCTCTGGCTGCCCTGGGCTGGGCTGCCACACAAATGCCAGCATGGGGAGAGCAGAGGGAGTCCAAAACTCCACCAGCTTTGTGGGAAGCTGCAAGAAACCCACCTATTCTGGGATAGATATCTCCGCCAGGATATTCCTGCCTGGCTCAGGTTGATAGGGTTGGGTGTAAGCCCTGTGGCCTGAGGGTGTCTGTCCCCTCAGAGCGTCTCGTTTCTTGTGTGGCCTCTGCAGCTTCCCAGGGCCCCGGCTACATGTCCCTGTCTGCCAGTGCTCACAGTCCTGCCTGCGCTGCCCCAGGCAGCTGCCTTGTTTTGCTTCGTGCTCTTCCGTTGGTGTTGCAGGACCCAGGGGAGTCCAGACAATTCAGGCCACAAAAACTTTTTTAGAAAGCTCAGAAATCTTCCTGTTAACCCCTGACAGCCTCTTCTGGGAGGCCAGAGCAGAGAGCGTGTGGCGGGAGGAGGAGGAAGGCTGAAGGTAGCAGCTCTTCAATTACATGAAATGAAGCAGCAGCAATGAATATGCATCAGTCACGGATGTTGACAAGGAGCTGTTGCTGGCCAACTGCAGAGCCAGCCACTTAATCCAGTCCCTGCCTAATCTGATCCTCTGCTTAATTTGATCAAAACTTCTGGCCCCAATGATTTGTGCATCAGGAGGGGAAAGCGTTCACCTCGCGCTGCACGTTGATCAATGCTGAGCCTCTCTTAGCAAGATAATTTGATTAAAGGCTTGGAAAGTTTCCCTGTAGTAGAGCGGCCAGAGGGGAGGCTGCACTGGGACGACTTTATTTCCCCTGGCACAGCGGGGATGCTGGTGGGCTGAGTGGGTTGGGATCTGTGGCAGAGGAGCCGGTGGGCAGTCTGGGCTGGGAGCACGGGATATGGGTTTGGATTCCCCAGCCTGCCTTGTTTCTGTGCCTCGATTTCTCCAGGGACAGTAGCCCAGCCCATGGTGAGCACGGTTCTGTTTCTCTTCCTCTTCCCAGCTGCCACGGCAAAGCAGAGGAGTGCATTGGCCTCTGCCGGGCGCTGATGAGTGCCCTCAACTGGCTCCTGCGCTGCGCGGCCTTCTACGCCGAGAAGGTGAAGGAGACGCTGGAGCAGGTGGCAGCTGAGAGCCAGCTGAAGATGTGTCTGGAGCGGCTGGAGAAGATGCTCAGCAGCACCAAGAACCGCGCCCTGATCCACATTGCGAAGCTGGAGGAGACATGTATGTTGCTGCCCCTGCCCTGCCCTGCGGCACGCTGTGCCCGTGGCCGCTGCCAGGGCTTCCTCCTAGTCGCGACTGGCCCTGGGGAGATGTCATTGCCGCCTCTCCCTTCCCCCTGCCCGGCTCCTGCCGCATTGTCCCTGTGGCTCCAAGCCCATCCATCTTCCAGCCCTGTTGCTGTAACCGTCTTCTCCCTGGCTCTGTGCCACTCTCTGCCCCCTCCCCTCCATGCTGCCTTTGGAAGGGGAGCAGAATTAATGTGAAGGCTGCGTGAGCTGTTCCTGGGAGCGCAGCGGGTCCTGTGCTCCGCCAGCATGCCTGGCACAGCCCTGCACCTTCAGCTGGTGTCTGCGTCCAGCCGGGAGGCTCTGCCAGGCTGAGCCCAGAGCAGGAGCTGCTGGGTGGCACACAGACCCTTGGTTTGGGTTTGCAGAGGTGCGCTGACTTCTGCTCACCGCAGGGCCCGGCAGGGAGCCCCAGCCTCCGCAGACCCTCTGTGCTGCCACAGGCCTTGGGAGCCGGCCTGCCCGGCTTCTTGGCTGTCACTGTCCCCCCCACTGAATGCCTGCCCTCCCTCCCCAGCTTCCTGGAGCGCCGTGGAGCAGTCCCTCGTCAAGCTCGGGGAGAACCTGAACAACCTCAGCAACTCCCCGCTGCGAAGCCAGGCTGATGACTGCGTCTCCCTCATCAAGAGGTATCTTTGTAGGCCCAGAGGGTAAAATGGGCCTGAGTCCTGCTCTGGGGGCTGAGAGCCTTCTGCCTCCCTCCACGCTGGCTCCCTGCTTTCCTGTCCCTTCCCAGCTTGGAACCCTGCACCAGCAGTGGGCCGGGGCTGGTGAGAGGCCCTGGGGCAGGAGAGGGGACAGGGCTAGTGGTGACTTGCTGCAAAGGAGTCTTACCCAGGGGTTGCTCCTCTCGCCATCCCTCAGCTGCTCTGGCCACACCAGAGCTGCCCTCCCTGTTCTGCATTCCCCCAGAGCTGCTCCCAGCGCCCAGCCTGTGACGTGGGGGCTTGCTGTGCCCAAGGGCCCCTCTGCAGGGTACAGGAGCTACGAGCTGTCCTGCCCCAGAGTGATGCAGGACAGCAAATGTCAAGGGCTTGGCCAGGAAGGGAGGGTGGGACAGGAGGAGCAGGGATCTGTCCCTGCGAGGCTCCAGTGACCCTGTGCTGTCGTCTCCCACCCAGCATCCCCACCATGCTCTCGGTCCACTCTGAGCAGCTGAACAAGACCGGCTTCCCCACCGTGCATGCTGTGGTGCTGCTGGAGGGGACCATGAACCTCACGGGAGAGACCCAGCCGCTGGTGGAGCAGCTGATGATGGTGAAGAGGATGCAGGTACAGAAGTGGCATCTTCTTCTCCTGCTCAGGGTGGCTGGGGGGGCCAGGGCCTTGCTGTTTACTGGGCTGTGTACCTCCCTGTGCTGATCCTTGTCCAAGAGTATGGGCGCAGCTGCAGGGAGCAGCGTGAGCCCATCAACACCTTCGCAGGGGGTTCAGGGTTTGGCTGTGTTTGGGGGAGGTGCTTTATTGCCCTAACAACGCTGGAGGGGTTTGTCTGTGTGCCCTGCAGCGCATCCCCTCCCCACTTTTCGTGCTGGAGATCTGGAAGGCCTGTTTTGTGGGCCTCATCGAGTCCCCAGAGGGCACGGAGGAGCTGAAGTGGACAGCCTTCACCTTCCTGAAGGTACCCAGCCCTGCTGTGAGCGCAGTGCTCCAAGCCCTGGGCCTGCTACTGCCTTTTCCCTGCCCGCCTGGCCCCTGCTGAGCGCTGAACCCTGGTAGAGCAATTGATTCTCCTCTCCCGCAGCATGCCCCTCGCGGTCCCCCCACACCCCGGCTGAGCCTGCAGCAGCCCTCATGTAACCCACTGAGCATCAGCTTTGCTGTCCAGGGCCTCTTTTCTTCAGCCCAGCCCCGCTTTGTTTTGCAGAGTGGCTTTCCTGGGGTGTTGTGGGGGGAATCGTGGCCTTTGAAGGACACCACAGCAGCCTCAGGGCCTACGCTCCCACAGCTCAGCGGTGGGCAGCCCCGGAGCAGTCTGCTTCATCTCCTTCCTTTGTACCAGACAAAAGGGATCTGTGTGTAATTTCAGTCCTGACACAAGCTCTGGTTCCTCTGCAGCCTCAGTCCCCTGCCCGACTGTCGAGAGGTGGCTGTGCCCTGTGGCTCCCTGTGACGGCAGAGGGACCCTGCAGAGGGGAGGCAGGAGCACAAAGTCCCCTGGGCGCACGGACTGCTCCAGAAATGTTCCTTTCCCTGGGTTTGGGAGAGCAGCTGCTTGCAGGCGTGTTTCGCACGGGCCTCTGCTGCCTGGGAGGTCCTGACTGCAGAACGGGGTCTGCCCTGGTCAGTCACGTCTGTGTCCTGTGTCTTTCAGATCCCCCAGGTCCTGGTTAAACTCAAGAAGTATCCCCAAGGGGAGAAGGTGAGTCTCGGGGGGCCATCAGTTGGAGCCGTGGGCGCGTCGTGTGCACAAATGAGCTGTGTTTGTCCCGATGGTGCTGGTGCCTGGCCAAATGAGTGCGGGGGTAGGAAATAGTCTGTGTCCCAACAACCTTCCTCTAACGGACAAGGGTGGCGTGGGAGGGGAAGGTGGGCTTGTGTTGGCAGCGCTCCGAGCTGAGTGCTTGGCTTTGTGCACAACAGAACTTCACCGAGGACGTGAACTGTGCCTTCGAGTTCCTGCTGAAGCTGACCCCTCTGCTTGACAAAGCAGATCAACGATGCAAGTGAGTGCTTGCCGTGTCTGGGGCTGACACGGCTGACACTGTGAATTCTGTGGCGCTCCGATTCCAGTCCGTGCCACAACAATCCCATCCTCTCTGTGGGGAGCAGCGGTGCGGGGTGCTGGGCCAGCTCCTGGCAAGGGGTGGTTGGTTGTTTTTTTTTTAGTTTTTGATCCGATTCCTTTTTCCTGAGGACCTGACGCTGCCAAATGAGCAAGGCAATGAGTGTCTGACAGCTGATTCACATGTTGGTGATGCTGTTTGATATCTGGAGCTGCTTTTGGCCCTGCAGCATCCTCAGAGGTGTGGGAGCAGGGCCAGGAGGGCAACCCAGGAGTCCCCCTGCCCTGTGGCACTGCCTGGAGCAGCAGGAATGCTGTCCTTCAGGCTAGCACACTCCTCTCTTTTCAGCTGCGATTGCACGAGTCTGCTGCTCCAGGAATGCAGCAAGCAGGGGCTGCTTTCTGAGGCCAACATGAACAACCTGATTGACAAACGGTACGGCCCCCTCAAAAGTCTGGGTAACCAAGTGAGGTTGGAGCACCTCATCTTGCTGTCCTTCTTGGGGGGCAGCCTAAAGGACCAGCTGTGATGCCGCTGGCTGTCCTGCAGCTGGGACACCATGGCCTGGAGGGACGAAGCTTTGCTTTCAGTGACAGATTGAGTACAGTCAAAGTCTGTCCTCTCGGCACGGTGGCTGGAGGTGGCCTGAGGTGGTGGTGTTCCCTTGGGGTGCCGATTGTGAAGGTGGGTGGGAGGTGGCTGAGTGTGGGGAGGAGTGAGGCAGGGTGACAAATTCCTGCTCACTAGCCCTTCTTTGCGGATCCCCCAGGACGGCGGACAGAGAACACGCTCCGTGCTTGAAGTCAGCAGAGAATGCCAACATCCAGCCGAACCCAGGGCTCATCCTGAGGGCTGAGCCAACTGTCACCAACATCCTGAAGGTGAGTCCCCTCCTGTGCCCGTGCCGGGCCGGCTGCTCTCAGCCCCAGAGCCTGTTGTTAGCAGCACTGGTCTCACCAGGCAGCCGGGGTGGTTGGGAGGTGCCTGATCTCCCCCTGCACCAGGGTGGAGGAATGGAGGAATCACTCCCAGCCTTGTTGCTCTGTCGTGGAGACCAGGAGCTCCCCTCCTCCTTCCCAGGAAGCTGGAGGAGCCGTCAGGCGGCACGTTGTCAGTGCCAGCAGCCTGAGCCCAGCCAGCTCTGCCTGTCCTGCTCTCAGCCGCCCACCCGCGTGCATCTCCCCTAGTCCCCGGGGACTCCCCCCATCCCTGTGTCACTCTGGTTGTCTCGTGGCTGCTGCTGAGCACAGGAGGATGTTTTGCTGCTGGTTGTGCTGCCCTGGTGTGCTGCGGCTCTCCCCTGCACCGTGCTCTGTGATACCTGGGGCACCGAGGGCTCCATCCCCCGCCCCAGAGCCCTGCGGGTTCCTGCTCACGGAGGCCTCGTGGGACAGCTCTGGCAGACGATCAACTCTGCCCCCACGGTCGGAGTTTTACTGCTGCTCCATAGCACGCATTCCCCGTGACTTCTCTTTCTTGAATTTTTTATTTTTATTTTTTGTAGACCATGGATGCGGATCACTCCAAGTCCCCTGAGGGCTTGCTGGGGGTCTTGGGTCACATGCTGTCTGGAAAGAGCCTGGACTTGCTGCTGGCAGCGGCAGCAGCGACGGGCAAGCTGAAATCCTTTGCTCGGAAGTTCATCAAGTGAGTGTCCACCTGGACAACACTGTTCCTGGTGACCAGCGGGGCTGGGGTGAGCGGGCAGCCCCCCAAACTCTCCCCCAGACAGGACTGGATGTGCTTCTGGCCCAGTGTCTGTGCAGCACTGGATCCAGCAGAGCCCTGGGGAGGGCTGGGGTCTCGCAGCACGCCGTCTCCTTTGCTTCTGGGTGACCAGGGCAGAGAATTGAAGTCAGGTTGGTTTAAGGGTGTTAAGAGCTGAAGGCACCGGCGCAGCCTCGGATCCAGGGCGCTTGCTGTGTGTGCGCCTTCAGTCCCCAGATGCCTGTGTCCTGGTTAAAGCACACGCACCAGCACGCGTGGGGCTGCATGATGTGCTTCCTCGAGCATGGAGGCCTGAGGCAGCTCCAACCATGCCAGCTCGCCTGGGTGCGTGGCCCCACCGTGTTCGCCCTGTTTGGGGGTTTGTGCTGCTGCGGTACGGAGAGGGCCATGCTCAGACATCCCCACGCAGCTGGGCAGAGCCGGCTCTGGTTAGAGGACGCGCTCAAATGCCGGGCCCGAGTGGGTGTGGGGAAAAGCAGCGTTGTTGGACCTGTTTTGCTGCAGGGGAGCAGAGGCAGAGGGAGGAGGTGGCTCATCCCTGCCCTGCCGGAGGGTGTCTGCGGAGCCGGGCCCTGCTTCAGTCCCTGCCCACTCCGCTCCCCCGTGTGGGGCACAGAGCTGGGTGCTGGGCTGGGGTGCAGGAGGGGGTCTGCAGGCAGGGGCAGCCCCCCACCTCTCTCGGGGATGGGAAGAGGCCTGTTTCTTTCACATGACGGTAACGCTTCACTGCAGCTCTCTCTGCCCCCTCTAGGCTGAATGAATTCACGAAGCACATCACCGGAGAAGGCTGTAAGTGCGTGCGCATCCGTGTGTGGGGTGGTTTGAGCTGTACTCCCCCCGCTGCCACGTGCTGGGACACTGTGGGGCCTGGATGGATTAAGCCAGGACTGGCTGTGGCGCCAGAGCAAGCCGAATTGTTCTGGGCCCGGCTGGGGGCTGCCGGCAGGGAGCCCGGCACAGGGGCACGTGGCTGGGTGCCAGTGGGGATCTGGGCTCCCGGGGACCCGTTGCCCTCATGTGTGGCACATGCGTGTGCATCTCGAATGCGGGGTGTAACCCGCTTGCAGGGGAATTGTTCCTTCTCCCCAGCCCACGGGGCCCCTCAGGGCCGGCCCTGCCCCGGCTGCCTCTCTGGAAGGGGTGATGTGTCAGCACAGAGCCCAAGATAAGGACTCTGACTGCATTTGCGTGTGATGAAACTTGCTGAGTGTTCTGACCTTCCATGGTGCGGGGGGAGCCCGGGCATGGGCCGGGGCTGCTGAATGGGAGGCAAGAGCTGCTTTGGGGGCTCAAGCAGAGGCAGACAGGATGGAGGGGGGCACTTGCCACGTCCCCTGGAGCCCTCATTCACACACAAGTGCTTGGGGGTTAGAAAAGCTGCCTGGAAGAAACGGGGTCCCGACCCCTGAGCTTGCAGAGCTCCTGTCTGCCTCCCTCCTTGTGCCAAGGTCTTTGTTTCTTCTCCCTCAGCCAAAGGAGCCTCGGTTCGTGCCCTGCTCTTCGACATCTCTTTCCTCATGCTGTGCCATGTGGCCCAGACCTATGGCTCAGAGGTAAGCATCCTCCGAGGGGATGGGGCTCTGACCTTGCAAGCGCAGCCCCTGCGCTGCAGCCTGCCAGCCTCCTCTAGCGGCCAGCCTGCTGCCACCACGGCTGTCCCCACCGTCTCCGCAGCCACCCCGCCGCCTTGGAGTAAAGCGCTCGGTGCCTTTCACCTGGTGCAGGTAGAAATTCATCCCTGCAGGGTCCATCAGTGCCAGGCGATGGAGCAGGGCTGGCTGCGGCCTTCCTGAGGGCTTTGGTTGTGCTCCCTGTACGATACCGGGGTATCGGTGGGTACGCTGCCTCCGCACCCTCTCCGGGCCAGCTCTGATCTCACCGGACTTTTCCCAGCCTTGTCCCTCTGGTTTGGCACTGGCTGATGGGGGGGGGGGGTGCGGTCAGGCTGAGCATTAGCCCTCCCCAGTGAGAGAAGGAACTTGCAGCCCTGCTCAGGAAACAGCATTTTGGTTGCATGAAAATTTTCCAGGTTTCGACATCTGTGTGTGTTGGGAGGCAAAATGATACCGAAACACTGGGAAGGCAGAGAGGGAGCAAAAGGCAGTTGGGAGGGGGCCTGCCCGGCCAGCCCTGGGGAGCAGGGAAGGGGGAGTCCTGGCTGCAGGCAGCCAGAAGCGGACGTGCCCGGGGCTGTCTGATGAGATCTTATCCCCTAGCCTGACACAGAGTGACTTTCCTGACCAGCTGCTGCTGAACAGATGTGCAAAAACTTTTTTTGACAAAAATAGTGTCCCTTGGGTGACGGCGGGCTGAAGGGAGGAAGCAGCGTACGGGATTCCCAGCTTGTGTCCCCCTGGCGAGCCCTTCCAACTGGCTGCCAGCTGGGTTGTGTGCCCCGACCCTGCCGAGCCGTGGGCCAGCCAGCCCCGGCACTGCGGACCCTGAGCGCAGCTCGGCGGGTGGGTGACAAGTGGTGCTTTCTGGGCACCCTGCTGTCACGCTTGCGGCCCCTTGGGACTGGTCCTGTCCTGGCATCTGCCCGAGGGAAGCCATTGGAGTGCTGCTCTGAGATGGGCTGTGGTCCCCCGAGGAGTCCTCTGGGGAAAACCACAGCGCACAGACTGGAAACCAGTGCCTTACTGGGGGCTGACCAGTGCCTGCCTCTCCGTGCAGGCCACAGGGCGGCGCTGTGCCCCCAGCCATGTCCCCCACGGTCGGGGTCCTACCCCAGGGTGGGGATCCCCAACTGGATGCAGATCCTGTGCCGGTTCCCTTCCAGGTGATCCTGTCAGAGTCCAGCCCGGCGGGCGAAGTGCCTTTCTTTGAGACCTGGATGCTGACCTGCATGCCTGAGGAGGGGAAGATCCTCAACCCCGACCACCCCTGCTTCCGCCCTGACTCCACCAAGGTGGAGTCCCTGGTTGCCCTCCTCAACAACTCCTCTGAGATGAAGCTGGTGTAAGAGCTCAGCCTTCACGCCCACTGTGCCGGGCTGGGGCAGACCGGGAGGGGAGCACCCACCCCATTTTCTCTGGCCCTGTGGCTGCTCTGAATGAGTGCCTGAAGCCTCTCTGTTCCTTGGCAGGCAGATGAAGTGGCACGAAGCGTGTCTGAGCATCTCGGCTGCCATCCTGGAGATCCTCAATGCCTGGGAGAACAGCGTTCTCACCTTTGAGTCGATCCAGGTGGGCCTGGTGGGAAGATGCTGTGGGGCAGAGCAGGGGCCCCAGCACTGTGCTGTGCCCTGAGGAGGGACCACGGCTTGAGCAGGGTACGGATCCCCTGTCCTCCTGCCCTGAATTCTCCTGCAGCCACTCTGGAGCTCACAGGCTCCTTCATGACTTTTGTGGGGAACTGAGGTCGCTCCAGCCCTTTGATGCTGCCCCAAACCACCCTGTTAGTGGCAGTGGGGCTGGCAGGGGCAGGTTTGCCCCATGGAGGAGAGAAGGGCTTGGACCCTGCAATCAGGGCCCACAGCCCTGGGAGGTGATGCTGAGGTAAAGCCTGTGTATTCACATGTCTGTGCTCATCTGCTTCTGCTCCCATCTCCTCTCCTAGAAAATCACGGACAACATCAAGGGGAAGGTGTGCAGCATGGCGGTGTGCGCAGTGGCCTGGCTGGTGGCCCACGTCCGCATGTTGGGCTTGGATGAGCGGGAGAAGTCCCTGCAGATGATCCGGCAGCTGGCCACCCCCCTGTACGGCGAGAACACGCTGCAGTTCTACAACGAGCGGTGAGCTCCAACGCACCAGGCTGCGTGCCATGCCATCTCCTGCCCTTCTTCCACTTCCCAGGGCCTGTGTGACCCCGTCTCTCTCTGCTGCAGCGTGGTGATCATGAGCTCCATCCTGGAGCACATGTGCGCGGATGTCCTGCAGCAGACGGCCACGCAGATCAAGTTCCCTTCCACGGGCATGGACACCATCCCCTACTGGAACCTGCTGCCCCCTAAGAAGCCCATCAAGGAGGTGCTGACGAGTGTGTTCACCAAGGTGCTGGAGAAGGGCTGGGTCGACAGCCACTCCATCCACATCTTCGACACTCTGCTGCACATGGGGGGCGTCTACTGGTTCTGCAACAACCTGGTCAAGGTATGGGGGGGCAGGAGGGAGGTGGCTGCGACCCCCAGCACCGTGGCTAGGTGCCAAGCCCAGGGCTGTGGGCTCTAGCCCGTGCTCTTAGTGGCCAGGAGTTGCGATTGTGCCTGGGCTGGCTGCTGTGACAGTCCTGGGTGCTGGAGGTGAGCGGGGCAGGCCCAGCCGTGCCTGCGCCTCCCTCAGCCCTGCCTTCCGCCTCGCAGGAGCTGCTGAAGGAGACACGGAAGGAGCACACGCTGCGGGCCGTGGAGCTACTCTATGCCATCTTCTGCCTGGACATGCAGCAGCTGACGCTGACCCTGCTGGGCCACATCCTGCCCAACCTGCTCACGGACTCCTCCAAGTGGCACACCCTCATGGACCCGCCAGGAAAGGCCTTGGCCAAGTAAGACCCCAGACCTGTGGGCACCATCTCCTTGGAGGCGGGTGGGCCTGTTTGTGGGGATGGGGAGATGCTTTGTGCTGGGATAGGGGTCC
Source organism: Aramus guarauna (assembly GCA_013400195.1). Lineage (NCBI taxonomy): Eukaryota > Metazoa > Chordata > Aves > Gruiformes > Aramidae > Aramus > Aramus guarauna. The sequence continues at coordinate 18,452 of VXBL01001363.1, forward strand.
CAGCTGCCCGGTTCCCACTCTGGTCTCGGCACAGCGCCAACAGGAGCAGACACGCTGCTGTCCTGGGCCCGTTCCCTGCTGTCCCTCACCAAGGAGGGACCTGCTACATCCTGTCCCAGGACACACTCTGGGCTCTCTCATCTTCCCTTGCACACCATCACCCCAGTGGGCTGGCAGCACCTCGCAGTGTCCCTGCTCTCTCCCCAGGCTCTCCGTCTGGTGTGCCCTGAGCTCCTACTCCTCCCACAACAAGGGCCAGGCGTCCGCCCGGCAGAAGAAGAGGCACCGAGAGGATATTGAGGTGTGTCTGGCGTGGAGTGGGGTTTGGTTGGAGCCTCCCTGTGCCTAAGAGTGTCTGCGGGAGGTGATGGTGGCAGGAGTGGGTAGCTGAGACCAGACTCCCTACCCGGGTTCTCTGGGCTGTCTGAGGTCCTTTGACCTTAAACTACGGAGTTTTCCCTTCTCTGTTTTTGGGAAAGAGGGGCTGTAATGAGATGGTCCAGGCTGAGATGCTCTGGGTGACTGGAGATCATAGTCCTGGGCCATGGGGCTGTGCAGAGCCCAGGGTGGGTTATCGGTCCCGGGGAGGGGGGCCGGGATCCCCCTTCAGAGAGGGGCTGGTGGGGCTGAACCCCTTCTACCCCCCAGGATTACATCAGCCTGTTCCCACTGGATGACACGCAGCCCTCCAAGCTCATGCGTCTGCTGAGCTCCAACGAGGAAGACTCCAACATCCTCTCCAGCCCCAGTAAGTGCGGGCAGGGAGGGCAGCTCCTGGGGAAGGCACCAGCCTGCCTCGCTGTTCGTTTCTGGGTGTGAAATGTGTATTGGCACAAAAATGCTTCTCTTCACAAGTTGGCCAGGTGAAGATTTAGAGTGCTCAAGTGTGTTTTGCTGTTGCCCTGGAGCTTTTGCACTCAGAAAAGGTCGACCTCTTTATTTCTGTGATCAGAACAACATAGGAAAAAGGATGAGATTACACCTTCCCTCCATGACGTTGCCACCGAACCCGTTGTGTCATGCACAAGGGGCTCGGGGAGGTTTTGTTTAGAGCCCTGTCACCCCCAACTGGTCCACGTGGGACCAGAGAGCTGATGTGCTGCAGCTAGTGTGGCGGGAGGTGACGTTCCTGATGTCTGCGGCTAAATCCTAAAATTCCACTGTTGTTAACAAGACGGGGAGCAGAGCTGATGAGTCCTTACAGTCACGTCTCTGTGTCTCCGCAGAGCGGTGCTGCGGGTTGCGACAGCTCCGGCAGGACGTGCCGGGGGGTATCCGTGCCCTCATGCCACGGCAGGGTGCTGTCACGGCTCCCACATATGTTGTCTGGACTCCTGGACAATGAGTCAGGATGTTCCTTGGTCATTGTTTCTCCTGATGCTCTTATCCGAAGTTACTATTTATTAGTTTTCAACAACGCATCCATCAACCTGTGGTTTTTCGTTGATTTCATTACTGTTGAAATATGGGGTTTTCCCTTTATTTCACTATCTTTTTTTAAATTTGAGACACTTCTACCTCTCCCCAGTGACATTCAGGACTTTTTTGGACTGTTTGCTGCAGTGATGTGGAAATGCTGCTTCCTGCAGCCATGTAACTCATGTGATTCCATGAGAAAAGTGTGGGAGGGCTTTCTTTTTTTGGTGAGCATCCTCACAGCATCACAAGGTGGGTCCTGCTGATTTTGGCAGTAGCTGTGTCCTATGGGGTCTGCACAAGTCTTCCCAGTAAATTCCCGTCCTGTTGGACCGGAGATAGCCCTGTTCCTCTCCTGCAGGAGCACCCAGCACGTGCTTTGCAGTTTAGGTTGGATAAATCCCCTTGGTCTGTCCCAAGATTTGCTGCTAGTTCTTTGGACATGCCTCAGCTCTGGTAGCTAAACTGTATGCTGAGAGTGAGATTCGAGGGCTGCTGTGCAGCTGTTGAACATCTGGCTCTCTCCGCCCAGCCGGCTGTGCTGCAGGCAGCGTGCACAGGATGTGTAGCGTGCGCATGTCACTTCGTCTTGGCAGAGCGCTATTCTTCTCTCACGATCGTGACATTGCGTTACTATTGCTCGTGCCCTTGCAGAGCGTCAGGGACGAGTCACTGCTGCAATTAAAACCGAACAGGGAGCAGCAGGGAGGCACACTCACGCTCTCACTCATGCTTACCCCCTCGGAGATGTCATTAAACTTGGTCAGACTCAGAATAAATCTGGCTTGTGCAAGAGTGAAGTCTCACACCCCAAGAACAGCAGTGGCAGCGTGTGGAGCCCTCCCCGCGTTGCTGTGCTCCATCATGCCCGGGGCGTGTGTGGGCCCACGCTGCTTGCCAGGGCTGCCTGTGCCCTGCCACAGAGGGACGGTGACAGCCTGCTGCCCGCCTCCGGTGTGCTCAAGCAGTAAGGATTCTGCCCGTTTGGGTACAGAGGGCACCATGGACCGTGCTCCAAACCTGTGGGGTAGCTCATGGAAAAGCCCCTCCTGGAACTCAAGGGCTGGGCGAGCTCAAATGGCCAGAGCTGGCCAGGGTTGGCATGGCCGAGGGGGGACAAGCCTCCTCCCAGCCTGATGCGTGTTCTCCTCCCCAACAGATCGCTCGATGAGCAGCTCGCTGTCCGCCTCTCAGCTTCACACCGTCAGCATGAGGGACCCACTGAACAGGGTGCTAGGTAATGGGGGGGGGTGGGGGTGGATCCCAGCGGGGATACCTGACAGTGAGGGTGATGTCAGGTCCACACCAGTGAGGACCTGTCCCCTGTGCAGGAGGCTTGGGCCACCCCCAGCCTCCCTGAGCCAGCCTGCCTTGTGATATTTCCCTCTCTCCACAGCAAACCTCTTCCTGCTCATCTCTTCCATCCTGGGGGCCAAGACGGCCGGCACGCACACCCAGTTTGTGCAGTGGTTCATGGAGGAGTGCGTGGACTGCCTGGAGCAGGGCAGCCGCGGCAGCATCCTCCAGTTCATGCCCTTCACCATGGTGAGTCCCATGGCCAAGAGATCCTTCTCCCTGGCCGCAGGGTGCCCTGGGGTGCTAGTCCAGGCATGTCCGGCTGCCTGGCTCGCGCGTCTCCCCTGCTGTTGTGAGTCAGCTGTGTTTCTCCTCTCTCCGGGCAGGTTTCGGAGCTGGTGAAAGTGTCCACCATGTCCAGTCCCAAAATTGTCCTGGCCATCACGGATCTCAGCCTGCCCCTGGGCCGCCGTGTCGCTGCCAAGGCCATCGCTGCGCTGTGAGCGGGGCACCTCCCTCCTGCCGTGCAGGAGAGGGCTGCCGGGCAGCCGCTGGGAAACCCATGGGACCCTGGATGCTGGGCTGGGACTGGGATGACTGGGATGGCCTCTCTGTCACCACAGGCTTAGCCTGGCCCTGCCCAGGGGCAGCTTCTCTCCCTGTTTGGCCTCCCAGAGGCATCCCCTTGCTGCGTCACGATGGGCTTTCAGAGACGAAGTCCCTCTGCTTGTTTTTTTTTTTTTCTATAAATAATTTGTCCTTTTGTAGAGCCAGGCTTTGCCTTGTTTCTCTCCGATTTCCTGACTGCAGCCCAGGGCCCTGGGGTTCCCTGCAGCCCTTGTCTTGGGGCGAGCTCGTTGGTGGGGGGCGATGGGAGAGTAAGACGGACCTGTGCTGGGTGAGGGGGGGAAATCACCCTCCCTCTGTCCCTGACCCACCTCCCCTGACCCCGGAGAAGCCCCGGCGGGCGGTGGGCTGCCCTTGCTGTTCCGCTTAGGGAGCGGGGTTCCTGCAGCTGGGTGGAGCGGAGAAATTTTCCTGCCGCGCAGTAAACTGCAAGCAAATTCTTGTTGGAAATTCCTCCACGTGAGCGTGAGTTCACCCCGCGTCCCCGGCGGTGAGCACGGCACCCAGCGGCCAGTGAGTAACCGCGGCCTTGCCAGCACCACGCCGGCCTCATGCTTTGTGGGAGAGGCTCCTCGGTGGGGCTGTCCCCGCACCCAGTCAGCTGCTTCGGCGGTGAATCTGCTTGTAACTGTCACGAAACCCTGACCCTGAGGGGGTGGCAGGGCCAGGGTGGCTTCGCCTCTGCTCCTTTCATTTATGTTTTCTGCTTGACTCACAAGAAAGGGGGAAGCGGTGCCTGGAGTAGCCAGGTACCAGCCTTCCCTTTGGGGTGCTTCAGCATCCCCCGGGGCCGTGCTGTGCCTCCTACCCCCCCTCGGCATTAGTGGGGTTCACAGCTCCTGGTTTGGGGGCTCGAAAGCGAGTGCTTTGGTGGTGTCAGGGGAGAGGTGGCACAGGGGGGGCCCAGAACAATGCCGCAGGATTTGGGTGAGTGCTGACCAGGGAAAAAGGCAGCCGGATGGTGACTCAGGGCCTGCCTGACCCCTGCCTGCTCCCCGAGATGATCTCAGCTCTTGGCTACTCACAGGCTTTGCTGGAGGGAGAGACCCCGATGTGGTCGGCGGAGGAGCCGTGCCACGCTCAGGGTGGCTGCGGGTGATGGCCGGTCCTTGGCCATCGAGCACCCGAGCATCCTGCCCCTTCCCGCTGCCTCCCCCGGGGGTCCGGCCCTGAGCCGCCAGCAGCCTGACGCCCACCGGCCCCCCGGTGCGAGGGCAGACGGGGAGCGGGCCGCAGGGCCGGGTGGAGCAGCTAGCGGAGCTGCTGCGTGCACCGGGGCGGGACGCGGGGTGCAGGGCGAGGGCTGCCCCGCCGGAGGGCTCGGTGCTCATGCTGTGCCACGGCCGGTGCTGCTCCCCCTGACTCGGGGATGAGTCCTGTGCTGAGCTGGCACCGACTTGCCCCGGCACCTCTGCCCCGGGCCGGCGGCAGCACCCGCTCGCGCAGGGGCGGCTCTTTACCGTTAGCTCGGAGCAAAGAGCAGGACCTGGCGCTCTCGGCCTTCCCAGCTCTGTCAATATTTGCCGGTGGCAGTCCTGCGCTCGGTGCTGGCGCCCGGCACTTCACCTTCCAGGAAGGGGCTGGAGCGGGAGAAGGGTTTTTCTGTAAGCGCTGATAAGGCGAGGGAGGAAGGAGCAATGGCTCTCGCCATTTGCTCTCCTGGGAGCTGCTGCAGGAAGGGGGTGCGGACAAACAACCGCGGGCAGCAGCGGCTTCCCAAGGCGGGATACGGCGGTGGGACGGGATGGGGCGTTGGGCAGCAGCGGGGCTCTGGCCTCGCACGTGCCCCTTCCCGGGGCTGGGGAAATTGGGGGAAGGCAGGAACAAGGACCCCCTGGCACCCACCAGAGCTCAGCTCTGTCTCTGCTGTGGCTGGGCTGAGCGTGGTGCGGGGATACCAGCGGTCACAGGATGTGACTGGTGGGAGGAAACGGGACTGGTGCAAGCCTGGGCGTGCGGGGACAGCCCGGGGTGGCCAAACAGCCGTGGGGGAGCAGGGAGAGGCCGGGGGGGAGGATGGCTGTGGGGGCTTGCCAGGGCAGGAGGAGATGCCCAGGTCTGCTGGGTCTGCCAGCTTCACTCGAGCATGTCCGTTTGTCCATCCACCTCGTCTTCCTTACTGCTCAAAGTCCCGTACCGTCGCAGCGGTGCTGGGAGGGCTCCAGGTACATCCCCGGGTGGCTCTGGGGCCAGTTCCCCTTGCGGAAGTAGGAAAAGAGAGAAGATCGGGGGCCCCCCCCC
>VXBL01001363.1:33632-52018 GCA_013400195.1 Aramus guarauna
GGCGCGCCGGGCCGGCCGTGACACTGCAACAACCGCGGGGCACGCCGGGAGTCGCCAGGCCCGATCAGCAGCACCAGCCTTACTGCCAGACCCGCTCGGTTGAACACCGAGCACTGACAACGTTCGGTTTCTTTCGTTTCACCCGCTCGGGTGTTTCCGACAGGTGCTCGGGTATTTGCGGTATGTTCTCGGGTATTTCCGGAAGATGCTCGGGTATTTCCGTCCGCCGCTCGGCTGTTCCCGCCTGTTGCCCGGCGCACGCGCGGGCGCTCTTCGCCTGCCGCCCTGAGGTGAGGTGCGAGGCCCATGGCGCTGCCCGGGCTCGGTCTGTGGCCTCTCCCCGGGGAGCGGCTGCCGTTCCCCCGCCACGCCTTTGAGGGGTTCCTGGGTTGGGCTTCTCATGTGTTGGCAATGCCCCTGGAACCATTGGTGACCACCCAGGTAAGCAGCACTGCTCCTTGCTGAGGGCATCCCCTTCCCTCAGCAGCCCGAGGGACCCTCCCAGGCCTTGAGGCTGTGTGGAGCTGGGCCTCCAGGCAGGCAGCACCGCTATGTGACTGAAAATCCCTGCAGGTTAAAAAATCACCTTTAAGAATCTTCCACTCTTCAGTAAGAAGTTATTCTCTTTATTGATAAAGCAGTAATCAAAGTATTCATAACATTGTTCTGAAATGTAATTTATTCCTTACTGCTGCTGGTGGTGGGATATTTGATGGAGGTGCCGTTTTACCAGGTGGGTATTGTTAAAATGCTCTGAGATCCCACAGCTTTCTAACACTTAACAGATTACTGAGCCACACCTGAATCATGGGTGTGACCAGGGTAAGTGAATTATTGCAAACTTATTCCTTTGTGCCTTATCGATCACATGAGCAGCTGTGTGATAGCACTTTTTAGGAAAACCAGGATCACATAAAGTGCAGCTGGCAGGCTTGTGATTATTTGGGCTAGTGGATTTTTTCAGTTGGCACTTTGCATTCATACAGGGGGAAGGAAAAATCAATTTTGGTATCCAGCTTGTGGCTTCCATAAGGAGTTTTCTTGTCTTAAGTTTGCTTTTCCTACTCACTTCAATGCAGTTCTGAGCATTAATAAGGAATACTTCATCTGTGTAGGGGTGAAGTTTGGAGAGAGAAACTGTCTTGCAGAAAGAGACTTTCAGATATGTTAACAAATAAATCATTCTTCATGGGGGGGACACCTGTAACCTAATCTTAGTTACTCAGGAGATTGAGGACGTACAGAGACACATACAGGGCTGCTACGGCTGGGAAGGCGTCTTCTGTATGGACAGCAGATCCGTCTTTCTGGAGCTTCACTCCACTCATTTCAACCATTGCAATGGTTAATTGTTGTTCCTCCTCTCGTGAGAAGGAGAGCAAGCTGGCATCCAGGCTGAAACGTCCCTTCCTGTGTTCTATGTCGTGTTCCAAGATGCTCTCAACCTTCACAACAACACACACAAAAAAAAAAAGGCAAAATGGTATTTTAATGCTCCCATCTGTGGAAGTCATTAAGTAAATGATCTCTTAACTTGTGAGGTGCTTTACCATCTTACAGGTGCACTAAATAATCCACAGTTATATATGGGGCTTTTCACTCTGAAAAGACTATCATGCTTGTGTATTCAGTTCCCAGTTTTTTGTGAATTAGTTATGTTTAAGTGTAGTGTGTTTTTTGTGGCTTTTTAAAAAATCTGCAGCTAAAGAAGCCAGAAAACTCTGACTACCGTTTCTAGCAAAATGGTAGTCAGCTGTGTCCAATTTAATGTTTATTATCAGCAACATAGTTGTTAGAAATCTTAGGTCTTCATGTCTGGGGGTGACTTCTCTCAAAGTGAGTATTTTGATCCCTGCCAAATTAGAAGCAATTATTCCTTCCCTTCTTCCCACTGTTACCTTAAGTTGTGATACTGCTACCTATATCACTATCTAAATGTTGCTTTACTTAAAAAATAACAGCCCCCTGCCCCTTCATTTTGAGCCAAATGTGATATATGTTCTCTCACCAGCTTAAGCTGTTTGGACACAATCTTCTCTTCCAAGGACTCTAGCAATATCAGCAGCTGATCCTCCGTTAGCTCTGCAGAATTAAAACAGAGTTGTACCAAAAACCCACCACCGATGTTCCAGAGACAACTGGTGAGAAGTGAAGGGTGACCAGCAACTGTTTTGCAGGGCATGCCCGTTTGGTCAATCCTTCCCACCATCTAAGAAATTGTTTTACATAAATCCTCTGCAAGTCTCTCGTGCTCTGTCAGTTTTCTATATGCTGCTAGTCTTGTTGGTAGGAATGCTCTTAATATATTCCAGTGCTATGGGATTTCTTTATTTAAATGGCCAGAGAGCCTTACCATCTAATGCATCAAGAGTGTAGGTAATAGCTCCTGTCAACGGAAGGAGATGATGTCTTGAAGAATTCCGTAAGCTGCTCAACAGATCTTTCAAGTCCGGGCTTTCTGTTTCCAGCTCAGAACTACCAGTTTCATAAAGAACTGCTTCCATCTAGGGAGATAAGGAAAAAAAACATCAGGATTTAAGAGAAGAGGCTGCCGCTAGTCCCTCCACTCTAACTACGGGGACATGCGAACAGTCATGTAAGCAGTCTCTCCCCTCCTTAAGCTATTTGTGAGGCTGTACTTGAGGCTTTAGCATTCACACTGGCTCCGATTAAAGACAGAATAAGAAATATAAATGGCTTGATACCTTTAGGTAAATCTGCTAGGCTATATTCAGGACATATTTCAGCAGTTGGCTCTTTTTTTTCCTCTGTATGGTGATGGAGAGCAGACAGATGTGCTGAGTGAAGGGTTTTTGGATTGATAGTAGTGGCACAGGAGACATGACTTCTGGGGCAAGAGGGTGTGATCATGGATGTCTCTGGATTTATAAATGCTGGCAGTAAGAAGAACTTTGCTTACTTTGTGGTTCAGCTCTTGAAAGAGGTTCCTGTCTCTCATCACAGCTTTGATGGCTTTTAAAAATATGGCGAGCAGATTGGAAGACAATTTGGAGAGAATTTGACAGTTCCCTGTAACTTCTACCTGCAGTGCTCCTATTTTTCCTTGTGATAAACCTGAAAACCAGAAGTAGTCCAAATATGTCACTTGTAAACTAGGCAATCCCACCAGAAGTTCCCTGGCACCCCTAAACTTAGAATTTGAAACATTTCTATGAATATTTTCAAAAGCAATATGCGATTTGGAGTTGGACAGTTGTCACATCTCAGATAATAGGCAGTAATCTACAGTAACACATGGCTTTTGGTGGTTTGCGTTTATCCTGAGAGATTCTGTCTTACCCAAAGGGCATAAAAAATAGTGCGAGTGGAAGTGGCACAATATGTTGCTTACCATCAGATGCAAACGAGGATAGCTTCAGTCCTGGGAAATAGTTAAGTTCTGCAACAGGATAAAAAAGACATTGCTGACTTAGAAAAACACTTCAAGCTGGATAGAATTTTTTTTTTTAAACCAGAGTTGTTGTTTTTTAAGTCTGAAGATGCTGGTATCCCAGGCCTGACATCTCATGTACTAGTTGTAGGTCAGACTGGTGTTTGCGCTCTTCTCCAGTGCATCTTGTCTTTCACCTGTTTCTTTAAAACTTGTTATTCCTGGGCCTCATTCCCTACCATTGTGTGCCTTATATTAGGGTCTGTACTGGCCAATATGTGTGTTAAAATACAGGTAAGTTAAAATGACAACTCGGACTCAACAAGGTCCATGCAGATGTGGGAAGCAAGCCAAATGCAGTATCTAAAATCCTGCAGCAGGTTTTGTGGATCTCAGTCCTTTCTTTACCTGTCCAGCATAAGCATCTTTTATGCCAGCTTTCCCACTGAAGGCTGTTTTCTCCCTGTCTCTCTTCTTCTGAGTAGGAAAATAAAAACAAACCTGTACCCTCTCTCCTGTTTTTCAACAGGACTTCTGCTGTTCCTGAAATTGAGATGGGACTTCTTTTATTTCCTTACTAATCCCCCCAAAGCTGCACCTCTTTCCCAAGAGGCTCTTGCGTACTACGTACACTTTTTCCAGGTGATTTGCCACCCATATTGCTTGTGTTCTTGCCCTTGCAAATGAGCTAAGCGTGGCTGTGAGGCTGAATGATACTTCAGAAAACTGTGTTTCCTCTTCTGCATTGCTTCCTGAACGGAGGAGTTGGTAGTTTCTGAAAGTTACTTACCCCATGATCCATCACTAATGTCCAGCTGGATTGCCCTGAACGCCAGGGTGCAGCCTTTGGGTATAATTATGCCTTGTTTGTTCTCTCTGGTGCCCTGGTTGGAGGGGGGAAAAAAAATAAATCTGTTACTAGTTCTGGATGGCGTGCAGATGTCAGGAAGGACTGACTGCTGAAGCTGAAGAGAAATCAAACCTTTGCGCAAAGCTTGGCATAAAACTGGGTCTTGAAGCCCCCGTCTGCCTTGGTGGATTCCTCATAGGTGGCCTCCTCCAAGGTTTCTACTGTTTCTTGAACCACGTATAAATTTTGTCGTGTTTTCTTTAGCTGTTGAATGAAGGGGTGATTCATGTTCACTTTCCTAAAAGAGAAAAAGGGATGTGATATCCTGGCTGTTCTTTCTGTGAGTTATGACAAAAGTACTGTAGTCTTCTTGGAGCCAGAAGCCCTATGCTTTTTATGTCACATGAGTACATGGGAATACCACAATTTCAGGGGCTTCTGGGGGGGGAAGAAGGTGGCAGAAAACAGGCTGCAATTCTCTCTGTCCTCAGTGCATTCCCCTTCTATGTCTGAGGGGGACCAGAGCAGTGAGGCCTGGCAGGTGATCTGTCCTGATCTGTATACTCCTTTCTAGGTACAAACCTTGAGAGAAGATGGCTTGACTCCATGCTGAGGTGTTCCTGCTTTCTGAATTACAAAGAAACCTATAAGCATTACAAAGCTGTGTAAGGAATCTTTTATTGCCTCTTTCCTGTCCTCCAGAAGTATGCATAGTTAGGGAGAATGCATACTCTTGGGTCTTAATCTTGGTTTTTGGCTGTTGAAAAAACATAGTGTGACCTGGCACGGGGTAGAGGAGGATGACGAATGAAGGGTGTGTTCTCCCTTTGTGTGTCTGCCTTACCTTTCTTTCAGTGCTTCAAGCTTTAATATTGGTATGTCATTCTTCTCCAGCTTAATGGACCACCCTTTGGACAAGGAGGCAGCTCCTCTCAGGTCTATGCTTGCAGAGTCAACACAAAGGCTTAGATTCCCATCAACTCTGTCAGTGCTGGTTTTTTTGAGTGTAAATTGCCTTGAAACTTGACCATCTCCAGCGGGAAAGAGGGACTCTGAAATAATTTGATGCATTAGCTTAAGCATGATTACAGACTCAATATTATAACTATTGTGCACACAAGAAAGATGAAATGTGGTGGAGTTCAGGCACAAATAATCCAAATAAGTTTATGGTTTCCATAGACAAACTAAAACTGATAAATGTGGGGTTTACCTGTACTACTGTCATCTTCTCCAGGCAGCAGCACATCCTTGAGTTTGTATCCTGTCCGTTTGTAGCAGGGATATGTTTGGAACATGGCTTTTCTTTTACTTTTCACTAGACAGAGAGGTCTGAAATGTTCATGGTCTAAGAGGCTGTGAACTGGGACCAGGTCTCCTTCTGGGTCCATTTGCTTTACTATGGACTTAGTGACTCTTTTAAACATTCTGCTGTGGCTGGCTGAATTTTTGAACCAAAGTGAAGTGTACTTGTGCCTTAGGGAAGATACAAGACAAGTTAAGCAAAATTACTTGAAATACAAGCAGAAGGCTGTAACAAAATATCTGTTACTTTTAATTACTAAGAACTTTTAAAAAATGATAGCCAAAAAAATCCTGCACCAGTACAAGGACACACCTTTCACAGGATTGTGTGTAGGGAAGCATTTGAAAAGGTCAGAGTACGAGCTGTAGCTCACTAATGAAGCGTGTTTAGACTCATCCCACTTTGCTGTATAAATCCCAGGCATTGTGTGGACTGACAATGCAGCTAGCAGTTTCTGAGGGTACTGATCTTCAGCGTTGGAGTCCGTTACTGTTCCTTCAATTAAGATATTTTGTTGCATATACCATAATTATTATTACTAAAGTAGGCATTTCTCCTTAACCCAAGATCTATTGTGGTCCTAAATGCTTTAATCTTTAATTAAAGGGTTGCCCTGATGTAAGTTTAAAAAGAAGAAAAGCTTGAGCAATTTGTTGCTCGTTCTTACTGCTTTGGCATTTTCCGCTTGCATCTTGTTGCCCAGCAGATAGCAATGGTTTAGCATTGTTTTGAAATAGAGCCTTAGAAAAAGGATTTCGTAAAAGTCTTCCTGCAAGGAAACGAAAGTGCTGAGAAATGAATGCTGGGTTGAAGGAGGAAGTAGGAGAGCTTGTTCTATGGCAAATCTCCCCCAAAATATAAAAAAATCATCCCAGCACAGCTATTTGGGTATGCCCTAGTGCTCTGCCTGTGTCACCTGCAGAGGAGAGCTGGGTGTTTGAGAGGCAGAAACAAAATCACCTCTTGCAATGTGTTTTTAGTCGAAAGTTTCAGTTTTGCTTCTTCCTTCAGTTGGTGTGTGTGAGATGTGATGAAGAGTAACTTTAATTTGTAAATGAAAAAACTTCCTGTACTTACTGAGAAGAAAAGCGTGCAGGTCTTCTCCCTCTTCTGCACCCTACTTTATCAAGTCTTGTTAGAGAAGAGATGTTGATCCCCGTTTACAGTTCAGATGAGCGGGGGGGGGGGGGGGGGGNCTGAAGAGACTGACTTAGTCAGATTCTTCCAGAAAGTAGAAAGACTGTCACATCACAAAAATGTATGCGATGGAGCTGGGGAGGGGAGTTAAAAATTATCCCACTTTAAGCACACAAGTTTAATTTTAGTAGTACCTACAGCACTCATTCCCTTGGGAAGCTTCAAAAAGATATAAAAACTACAGAAGAACACTTAGCAGACAGTTTGCTTCTTACCAAAAACTCTTAAAAATGTACTTGCCTGTTTGTGGAGCGAATGGCTTCTCATCTGCCAGGGGGTGATGTGCAGAGCAGCGTGCTGTGCTTCTGAAGTGATACGGCCTCTTTAAAGCAGCCGGGCTGGGGAAATGTTTTTTCCCTGCCTTACTTCCTTATCTCTAACAGAATCTGCTAAATGCCTAGTGCTTGCGTAATTCCTCTGTCATTGACCCGAGCCATTGCTGTGATTTGTTACAGTAGCTGTGGATAACTTGTCCTATAGATTCCTTTAAAATTTAATTTCTAGCAGGGTTCTGGTTTTCATTTATACTTCTGATCTGTTAGGATGAGGAACAGCATGTTCTGGGTTAGGAGGATTTCACTAAAGCTGTGAGAGAGCTAACTAGGTGTGGTATAGACAAGGGGGCAATATTCTGTTTCTGGAGGCACTTTTATTGTGGGCTGCGAGCTCTTTGCTTTACTGCACTCCATCGCTTGGTGGGCTTGGAATTGCCCTGTAGTATTGATTTGCCGTACTTGATTAAAAGCAAAACCTGTCCATGTGAAAATTCAAGGAATCAAACCAAAGCTTTTACATGAATACTTACTTTATTAGTTTCTCTTAGAATACTGTACAAAGGAGTAATAAAAATATTCACACTTTATTTTAGAAAGTTCTCTACATGAGACTTCTGTATACACAGCAAAAAGAAGGGCTACTGGAAAAAAACCCTAAAACTTTGTACAATGTCAGAATGTTCCATTAAAAAAAACCCAACCAATTTAACTCACTTAAACTGATCCAAGGAGGATACATATACACAAACACTTCCATGCTTAAAAGATATTATAGGCAATGATAGCGCAACATAAGTCACAATGAGAAATATTAATGTGTTAACAATGGTAACCAGCTGCTGTCCTCTTTTCAAGGGCCAGTACCATGCTTCTATTAAAACAAAATTAAACAATGATTAAAAAAACCAACATACTTGGGAATTAAATAGCCCCAGATCTCTTTTTTTTTTTTTTTTTTTCTTTTTTAAAGGCTTTTTCCTGCAAAGGGTTGGACTGTGTGACATCCTGTTAGCTATGGTAAACACATTGCCAGACAGGATCCCTAATTGAGAAGCATCAAGCTGTTAGTACTTGATTGTTGTCTGACTGTCCCGGTGCAGTGACTGCCATACTGTGTGAATACATGTGTGGTCTTGACAGTGGCTTAGAAGAGGCTTTGCCCAGGACAGGATGGGGCAGAGGAATGGCTTCTGCCAGTGCCTGTGAACGTTTTGAGTGGTGGTTTTCAAAAGCCTTTCTCCTGCCATGCTCATGGCAGAAGAAGAAAGAAAAGCATTTTAAGTACCTACTTATCCAGTAATTGTTTCTGTCACCTGACAAGCCATTCCCCCTAGTCACTACAGGAAGCCAGTACAAGTTGGAGAGGAAAAATCTGTCAAGTGTGATGTGATCAAAATACCATTTAAAAATCAGTAATGATCAATTATCTCCTTCACTCAGGTACTTGGAGAAGATTCTGCAGTCTGAAAGAATGAATGGACAGTCTTTGCACTCACGTTCTTGTTCTGTACACAAAAGGTAGGCCTCACTCTTGGATCACTGCTATGCTAGCTGCAAGTACACATCTGAAAATCACTCATCCTGCCCAATCTCCCTTTTCTTAGAAATCCATTATCCCACCAGAGTGTTAGTGTTTTGGCTATGCTCTTTAACTTGTTTGTGTGCAAGATTAGCCTTCAAGTTCTGAACTCACTTCTATTGGAATTTAACAAACACAAATAAACTAGAAGTGGGTTCAGTACAGAGTTCCAGGAGACCCAGAACTGTCGGTTACTTACACACCACTGCAGTGGTGTGGTTCCAACTGGAAACTTAGTCGAGTACCACTCGCCCCTGTGAGAACAACAGGAAGGAGCCATGCAGCTGGCATACGAGGGTGGCTCGACCGGTGGTACCCGCAACTTTCACTTAAAACTACCTCAGGTACACCTAACAATTAGCAACTGCAACTGTGGTTTAATTAACTTATGGTTTCTTTTCTATTTCTCATTAATTCTGATATCTACCCTTAAGATGGGATCTTAAGGAAGACACTATCAGATCTATAATTATTCAAGTAATTATTAATTTTATGTGATACTTCACACACCACACTATTAATGTGACATCTTTCTTCAGCTCTCTCGCTACTTTCCATATTTCTCCAGTTTTCATTTATGTTTCCCTTGATTGGATTAACTGTATAAGTCCAAGTTAACTTCAGTTATTCTGTGGTAAAAATGCTATCCCTGTGTGGTAAAGAATGTCACTTGCTATGTAATACATCTCTCTAATGGCTATTTTAATCATTTGTGTGAACAAGGTAAATCGGAAAAGCCTACTATTATAATTAAGGCTTTGCCTAACAAGATGTTTTAGACTTTAGGCTTTAAAAAACTGCCTTTTTGAGAAGTTAATAATCCCATTCTGTTTTACAGTTGATCTTTAATTTAACAAAACAGAATCAGATGTCCATAGGTGTCAGTTAAGAGCACAAACGTGTTCAAACCCTCAACTGCTGTAATGCCAAGGCCTTCAAGAAAATTGTGTGAAGTGCTGTACTTCATGGAGAAGAGCTCCAAAATAAATAAATACTTTTCCTTCCTCTGGAAATTTACTGTTGGCATGTAAGTTGTGTCTGCAGGCAGATGTGTTCCGATCTGTTAAGCAACATACAGTCTGCGTTAAGGACACAGCCTTAGCCATCCTGCTAAGGACAGACTCCACAGCTCTGAGGGCAGCGGCCTTTCCATAAGGATTCCAGGCATTGACACTGATTTCTTAGTCATTTCAAAGGTACTTAACTGATTGATGAAATATCTCTATTTTGAAAACAATATTTATTTATTTTTTTCAAAAGTCATTGTCTAGTAGCTTAAAGAGTATATTAGCTTTAGGGTATATAGTACCTTAACTAAAGCAGCAGTCCTTAAGTCATGGTGGTTAAAAGGTTTAACCCCCGCCATCAAGTAAATTGCACATCTGTCAAACTCCCTCGCTGGAGAACAGCCAGATTCTATTCTCTTTCAACCTTCTTGAAAACTTCCTTTTTCCTCGCTTAAAATATTTCCACTTTTCAAACATATTAGGTAATGATTCTCTATGCATTCCAGCAGCCCTCTGAGGTACACTAAATATTTTTCCCTTCTCTGCAGAAGTCTGATAGTAAATTTTAGATAGAGAAGTAAAGCAGCTTGCCTAAAATTTATACATGGACTAGTATAGATCTCATCTGCAAACCGGAACTTCCCTTATCCATGTCCTATGCTCAGACCATCAAACAGAACTCAACAATATCCACTACGACCTCTAAAGTAGAATTGGCTAATGCAGGAACAAAAATAGCATATTTAAAGTGTTTATACCATTGTCAAAAGTGTGAGACGATATAAGCACTAAGACAACAAAAATACAGGCTTTCATGAGTTTACAGGGGAAGCATGAGGAAAAACACATTTCATCTGGCACACAACCCAAAAGAAAAAACGATTGCTTTGAACAGCAGAAAGCTATCTCAGTCAGGAAATCTAAACCTGCAAACCTACTTTATTTAGGTGCTATTTTTATGGGAGAAAGGCTCAATTTTGCTCCTATACTAAATAATACAGACCTTCAGTGACCCATTGTGTCCTGCTGGTCAATTCAGTCTGCTGGTGCTGCTTGTTAGTATGGCTCTCCTGCAGCGCCCTTGCCAGCGATCACCTGAGGGCTCAGGGAACACTGCCGCAGCGCTTGTGTGTGGAGCTGAGCGACAGACTTCAGGTAAGCCAGAAATCAAACGCTTGCCTCGAGTCAGATACTGAGCTAAGTCCACTGGCAAATCCAAGTAACGAACACACAGACTTAAGAGACCAAGGAGCTGAACTGAGGAGAAAAATTCTGATTATCGTCACTAACAGATTATAGCAAGCAGCCATTGATCTCTCGCCTATACCAATCCAGTTTCTCCTGTGCTCATGCAGTCTCTGTGTGCCAAGTAGCTCAGTGGCATTTGTTGTCGATCGCTAAAATAACCTGCACCCCACCCCTTAATCCAAACGCTGTACTGCCTGAGCGCTCAGCGTGCTTAAAAATTAGTGGTTTGGGGTGGGGAGCAGAGTTATGCAGGCAGATTCTGGTATAAGCTGAAAATAACAGGATTTAGGATCTATTGGCCTTTTCCCTGAACCATGTGAATGGTACCGTAGAAAACTGAAAGCTTTGTCAAATTACAGGTCATTCCTTCCTGTACAGTTTTTAGTAAAAGAACTTCCTTTCTCAGTGGTGTAAAAGATTGCAAAATAAAAATCTGTCATTCTCTTCTCCATCCTACTCCCCCGCCCAAAAATGGAACTCAAACCCTGAAACAATCAAGTATTGGGAAAGTCTGGCTGTATCCCTTTGAATTTCCCCCGCATATCACTTAAAGCACCTAGCTTCAGAAAGGGAAATATATTTTAAAGTGCATTTACCACAGCAATAGTACCAGCACTAAAAGCTTTTCCCCTCATCCCTATTCTCATCATTCAATGTCTGGGATAGACTAAAATCTCCCCAAAATTCATCCTTGTTGTACCTTGAAGTTTCAGTTTATCCGCATCTATTTATGACACTGGAATAAAATAAATCCAGCGTCGTGCATCCTGCTCCATGCTAAACTCTACTCTGGAGCTTGTTTAGATTTATTGGGCATGAGGATCCAGCATGCGGTATATGTCTATTGGATACTGCATTTAAACAGCCGCTGTGAAATTATATCCCATTGTGCGTGGGGGTGAAGAAACAGGACTAGAGAGAATGAACTTCACCCTCTCTCCTGCTCCTCTTCAATTTGCTCCAGCCACGCAGTTCAGTACTTGTTGATCCCAAAGATCCGGACTCCATGAAACTGAGGCAGTTTGGGGATCAGGACGCTCATAAGGGAGATGGTGTTGATTATGAAGTGTATCCGGTCATACTTTGTGTAAAAGCTGGTTAGAAAATACCTGGAAAGGAAGGGAACAGAGGGGGAGAGAGGGTAAACTGAAGCACTGTAATTCATAGTTTTGTTTCCCAGGATGACACACGCAGCAGAAGCGGTGATGGGCGGAGGTGTGTGGGCAGCACCCGAAGTACTCACAGGACAATGGGCATGATGGTCAGGAACTTCCGTGATGCCGTGAACTGCACGCCGTAG
The DNA here is from genome assembly GCA_013400195.1 of Aramus guarauna. Taxonomy (NCBI): domain Eukaryota; kingdom Metazoa; phylum Chordata; class Aves; order Gruiformes; family Aramidae; genus Aramus; species Aramus guarauna. The sequence continues at coordinate 45,786 of VXBL01001363.1, forward strand.
TCCATCTGCTCCCAGTGCGTGAGCAGCCGAGCCTTCCCCTGGTCCGGAGTCTCAAAAGGAGTTCCTTTCACGGTATGTAGGAAGATGTACATACTCTGTAGTAAATACAAACGCAGGGTGAAGCACACAGGTTCTCTACAGCCCTTGCCGCGCCCCCAGAAATGTTCACTTTTGGCAAGAATAGCAGTTGTGAGAGCTTGCACCAGCGTGCTGTTCCACTAGAGGGACATGTTGTCGCTGCTGGAAAATACGCTGTGACTGGTAGTGGCTAACGAAGCAGCGAGAGTTTGGGAGGAAGGCTGGGGCTAGCTTGGGCTTGGCTGTTACACGTGAGGCCTCTCCTTCAGCTCCTGGGCATGAGCCAAGAAGGTGGTTGCAAGATTACAGCCCTCAGATCTCTGGAATCAGGAGATTAGCGTGGACTCACTGTACCGTGCAACAGCAATGCTAACTGCTTTCTATAGCAGTGCTGGTAGACCTGTAGGCAGTGAGGGTCTGGTACCGCTCTGATTGCGAGTTAACTTCTTGAAGTGGAACACAAGTCACAGATAAACAATAAGTGTCTGGCTACTTCGTGTCTTTTAAGTATAGCCACTGCTGGCCTTTAAACTCCTATCTGTTCCCAGACCTAATCATTTAAGCTGCCAGAGAAGGGGAAGGAGAAGGAGCTGGATGAAAAGCAGGCAGCTTGTGAACTGAGCCCTCAGCAGCTCTAGTTGGTGGGTTTGTGTGTGTTTGGTGGCTTGGGTTTTTTCCTGCTAGAGATGTCACTAACACAAGCCTGAGGGTGCCCAATAAGGCTGTCGGTTTTGTCTCTGGAATATTCTCAGCCTGAGATATTATTTAAAATAAAGAATACAAAATTGATTGCTGTACTTCCGAAGTGTTTTGTCCCCTATGCCTGAGAGCGAATGACTGCTGAAAGGCCTGTTCCTTGGCTGTAGGACCCGAGCATGCCAAGACTCATGCAGTGGGATGGCGGAGGCACAGAGGTGAAGTTAAACATAGCGGCAGGTACCCTGCATCCCCAGAACGTGCATCTTACTTGTGTACCCCTAGCACTGACACCCTGATCCTTAGACGAGGAGAATCTGTCCTGGACTAATCTTTAACTTTAAGCAGAACAAAGTTTGCATTTTAATCTTGCTTGTCTTTTTTTTTTTTTAAACTCTGAGGCCAATTTAGATTGTATCAACCGAAGTGAAAGCTGCCACACCAGCTTCTGTGGCTTGTCACAGCTATTCCTTGGTTAAGGGGGGGCATGACAAAGGGACTCACCCTGCAGGCAAACAAATTCAATGTCCCCTCTGAGCAGCCTCACCAGATGTTTGCTGTCTCATTGGTACCTAGGCTGGATTTAAATATATGACCTAGAGGCAAAGGTGCAGTCTGAGGGGTGGAGGTTGAGTAACTTACCCTACATCTTTGGAAATACAGAGAAAGGAATTGTTTTGACAAGAATCGTACTAGTTTGCTCTCAAAAGAACAGCTGGTGCAAAGAGATTACCTCTCGGGTGCCCTGGGAAGCCAAGCCAGCCACACTGCTCCCTTACCATGTTGTGAATGATGTTGGTAAGAGTCCAAACCACAGGGACACTGAAGAAGGGGATGCTCAGGAGCACGACATGCAGCAGGCCAATTCCAAGGACGTAGGACAACCAGATGCCCCGGCTGTTCATGACGCGGGTGTTGGGATTCACCTCGCTGTGTGCTGTTCCCACGTTCATGTTGGCTCTTGTGTCGGTTGGGAACACCTGAAACTAAAGCAGAGTCAGGTCAGTGTGGGGATCATGGTAGTCCTCTGTCTATTACCCAGGTAAGCACAACAGCAGTTGAGCACTGTCTTGCTGTTAAGCAAACCTGAAATTTCTTGTTTGCTATAAAAATCACGAGTCAGTTCACTTCTCTGCATCTTGTTACTGCCATTTGTAGCGCTGACGTTTCTGAGGAGAAGCTAAATCCGGGAGTGGTTGAGATTTGGGAATAATGTGTGGGAAGGCTGTCTGTGACAGAAACTACCTGTGATCTGCTGAAATGTTTTTCTGGAAACAAGATGTCAAGGCTCAATCCCACAATTGCCTGACGAGATGCAAAATGAATACTGTAAGTGCTTTTCAAGTCATCATCACAGTGTTAATCATGGGAGCGCTCAGCACATGAAGCTTCTTGCATGTTTATGGTTCAGCATACCTTAAACTCAGAAAGAGAACACAAGTATTTGCAGAGTAAAGGCATGGCGGATCTGTATCAACAGATTTCCTAATTAGTTCAACTAAATTAACAGGGTTCTGCACAGCTCTAGAGACTTGCTTGCCTCCTGGTCTGGCTTGCATGTTTTGCCTTCCAATTTAAAACTTATCAGGGGGAAAAAGAAGTAACAAAAAAAATTCCCCTGCAGGGAAGGAGTGAGATTCTTCTTGAAGACCATAAAAAGTTAGAGATAGCAAGGAAAAGTGCCATTGGGAGGATATCTCAGTAATGAGAGCTACAGAGGAGACGGCTCTTCCCCTACCTGGAAAGAACAGCTGCCAGGAGGAATACAGAGAGATGTTTTTCTAAACAATACCAGGAAGATGAGGAAGCAAGACAGTGTCATCCTGGAGAGCCAGTCTTTGGAGTGGTGCCCTATGGACAGCACGGGTACAGGAGTGGCTTTTTGGACTCTGCACTGATAGCAGCAGCAAGTATCAGTTGGCTTTTAGGTTTTCTGGGAAGATGGGAGCTCTGGTTTACCTATTTTCCAGGGATTACAGGAAACAGCACAAATTAGAACTGCTGTAAAACTGAATAACTTTACACCGACATCAGGGAAGGCCTTGCGTAAAATCATCTCTGTCCACGTCCCACGGAAACTTCATTTCATTAGATAATACAGTCTGTCCCTCCTTTTACGGAGGACCCCAAGGCGAGGGCTGTTTCCTGACGTCTAGCCTTGTGTTTTTGCTGCTTTGGTTCCCACAGCTGGAAGACGGCATTGCTGTTGTCTCTAGCTTTCACAGTCTTTGGTCTCGGGAGGCGAGTCCGAGCCAGATCTAACATTATGCTCTGTGTGTTGCTGCCAGCTGTTCCCAGTTCCCTTGCAGAGTGCTGGGCCTGGCTTGTTTCAGGAGCTGGCGCTCTCCCCTGTTCCTGCCCGGGACTAGGACGCAAAGCAAACGTTTGACTCTGTGGCTCCTGGGACGTTCGCTGTAACTTCCAACCCTCTTTCAACTGCGCCGGCGGCTGTTGCTTGGTGTTGCAGGCAGCTCCGATGAGGGTGAGCTGAACAGATGCTTGCCTGCCTGGGTTACCCAGGTGTCAGTTGGGCAGGGGGTTATATCTGGAGAAGATTTTTGTTACCAGAAAAGAGGCTTGCAGGTCTGTTGGCTTCTTGTCACCCATCTCCTGAGTCAAAGGATATCGGCTACTGGGTATTTCAGAGGAAAATCCTGAAGCTTGGTCTGGAAGGTGAGACTTGGAGCTGGAGTTCAGCACTTCAGTCCTAGCAGGGGGAGCAGCTCCATCCTTAATTTGCTGCAATTCCTTAAGGCTTTCTCAGAAGGAAATCTAGGGGTTGTGGTGAAGCATAAGACGAGTCAAAAGTCATATTGTTGCAACAACAACCAAAAAAAAAAGCAAACACCCCTGTGGAATGTATAAACAGGAGTGCTCTTTGCCAGACATAGGAAATAATTCTCCTAGATACTGGTAAGGCCTCAGCTAGAATACTGTCCAGTTCTGGGAGGAGCTGGAGGAAATCCAGGGGAGAGCAGTGAGAATGAGCAGAGGTGTAGGAAAAACATGACCTACAAGGACAGACTGAAGGAAACGGGTTTGTTTAGTCTAGAGAACACTGGGAAGAGGCGTGAGGAACAGTCCTCAAACGCTTACCAGATAGCTGTGCTGAGAAGGGAGACAAACCGTGCGGTGGAGTCAGCTGCGCGACTGAGACTTGGAGCAACTCGGTAATGCAGGAGGACTGACGTTGGAATGGATCGCCCAGGGAAAGTGATGGGTGGTCTCACGGGAGGCTTTAATGTTGAGTTTCATAAACAGTTAAAACCCTAAGATTTCTCTTTGGAAGGGCGGTTGACCAGGTGGCCTCTTCAGGACCCCCTTTTGTTGAAATGAAGTCATTATGCAAAGACTACAGAAGCTACCAGCCCTTCCTGCAGGCCCTACAGCTGGAGGTGCACCCTGCCTCTGCAGTTACGGAGGACAACCATGAGTGTAATTTTCAAAAACTAACGAGCAACTTCTACTTGGTCCACTCTGCAAATGAGGGCAGTCGTGAACCTGCAGCGGGGTGACAAAGGGCCAAAATGAGAAGTGGTACATGAAGCAATTCTGCTCCGTGTGCCTCGGTTTCCTTGCTTGAGTAGACAAGTGAAATGCTAGAACATAAAGAAGTTCATTCATTCTTGCAAAGAGAGATAGGGAGATGTCAAGCATTCGGTCCTACAATGAGGAGAATTCCGCATGCTTCTCCAATTCCATCCTTCCCCACCTTAAATACTTAATCTGTGAATCTTTTCCAGTTCTGAACTGGTGTCTGCGGCCCTTGCCCAAGCTCTTTGCTCACTTCAGATTGCGCACACAGCTCTGCACGGTGTTGCAAAAGTCTGGCTGAGGGAGTGTGAGCTCTCCAAGCTCTGATCCCTACCCCCATCCCAGATCTCCTACTTGCTTTCTGATTTTACACCAGGGATTTTTTTCACCTGCAGGAAAAACAAGACAAAACACAACAGCAGGAGGAACTCCAGCTTTCCCCCCCGCCCCGGAGCAGCTGGCTGCAAAGTTCTGCTTTCCCACTTATGCAGAGTTTTGGGTTTTTTTAGGACAGAAAAGCTTTAATGTTTCACCAGACTTGAGTGTGAAGGTCAGGACTGCGCTGACATTGGATGGTGTCCGTCCAAAGAGGGGAAAAGTCACAACTGGCCAGAGGCAAACAGCATGCTGTGATGGTGGAGCCAAGCCCTTCCTCTGCCCAATCCTTCACGTCCTGTTCCCGACTTCCCACCAGCTCCTGTCCAGCTTTGTTGGGAAAGACTCTTGTTCTGGGGCTCAGAGCAAGCGTTGGGGCTGCCAGCTTGCCAGCTCAGCATCTGGTGTGACAGCATCTTCCCTGCTTCTGAGGGGAAACAAAATGACCCCAGCAGTTTCCCCGCTCATGTTATCTTCCATCAGTGGCCGGAGGACCCACCACCTCTGATGCCAGCCGGGGTGCAGGTCCTTCCCCACCTTTGCGGTTGTCCCCAGATGAGGGTGACGGCCTGTTCCTGTCCCCTTGTGCTTCAGGGGCACTCTGACCCTGTCAGTGCACGTGACGCTGCTCTTCCTGCAGCCCTTCTGGAGTGCAGGATTGCACCACTGGCCCAGCACCCTGTTTTGCCTCAGCCCCTTGCAGGATCTTCACCTGGGCTGACAGAGAGGAGGAGGAGGAGGGCTGCAGGTGCTTATCTCGGTTGATCTTCTGGAGTGTTCCCAGAATGCAACTGATTATGATCCCACGGAGCCTCTGAGGAGCTGAGATCCCTATCTCTGGCAGCAACAGCAATCACCATCTCCCAAGCAAATACTTTAAACCCTTCTTTGCAAGATGGCATCAGTGTTTAAACCAGAGCATCAAGTACATTGAAGATATTAGCAAATGTGGCTGTGTTTAAAGGCAGCAGCGCGAGAGGTTAGACCAAGACAGTGCTGCTTTGGGTCCTGGTCCAGCCCCGAGTCACCTCCAGAGCTCTGGGGTTCCTCCTGGGGAAGCCAGGAGGGTCTGGAGCTGACAGGAGAGCAGCGTGGGGCAGCTGCCAGGCAGAAAGCGGGGCTGCAGGGCTGTGGGGCAGCTCTGAGGAGGAGGAGGAGAAGCATGAGCTGCCCCGTGTGGGAGTGGGAGCAGCCGGGACTTTGCCTCCCTCTCAGCCTGTCCTGCTAAATTCAGAGGGAAAGTTTTGACGTGCAGGGACCGCTGCCTGTTGGGTTTCTCCGGGTGCATGTGGGTGCTCAGGGTCCCGGACCCCCCCTTACCTGGACACACAGAGCAGGGAAGGACCCGCACCCTGGGGTGCTGCGGCAGGACCCCCTGCCCGGGGGTACACAGCGTGACTGTGGGGACCCCCCCACCCCACCCTGGAGCTTTCTGGCTCCATCTCAGCAGCTGGGGTTGGGTTTTTTTTGTTTGTTTGTTTTGTTTATTTCTTTGTTTTTCGGGTGTTTTTCTTTCGGCCCCACGCGAGGCACCTTCCCCCGCTGCCCCC
>VXBL01001363.1:56291-67030 GCA_013400195.1 Aramus guarauna
GGTGGCTGGTGACCATCCGAGCCCACCGCGGGGCCCTGGAGAGCCGCAGCCCACCCGCGGGGGTCCCCCGGCCCCCCCAGGTCCCGTGGACAAAGCACTCCCTGTCCCGGGTCACCGGCTCCCGGCTCGGTCCGGTGGGTTTCCCGCAGTGCCCGGCTTTGCGGTCACCCCCAGGCAGCGGGAGGGTGGTCCTGAGGGGCAGCGTTTGCCCCAGGTTACCTCTGACAGACTTGGGGGGCCGGTCCCCCCGCCACGCTGATGTGCCCGTGTGGGGCTGGGGGTCCTGGTGCCCTTCAGCCGCTCTGAGCCCTGGTCCCTGCTCAGGGACCTTGAGCCCAGGGGGGCCGGCGGCACAGGGCTCAGCTCCGCACCGGCGCAGCCTTGGGGTGTTTCGGCATTAGGGTGCCCAGCAGTCAGGGTGCTGGCCCGGGCTGGGGTCCTGGCTGTGCTACCAGGGACACCCTTGGGTGGGCACGTCTACCCCTCGCTGGGGAGCCCCAGCCAGCACCCAGGAGCGTGTTTGCCAGCATCGGGGTGCTCCAGGGAGCCGGGGGGTGGTGGCACCAGCAGGAAGGCTTTCCCAGGAGGTGTCCGGGTGGCACAGCACGGGGCTTGCTGCAGCACAGAACTTTGCCTGACAGGGTGCCACACGGTGCCCTTTCGTGCCGCTGTCTTGAATCCTGGGACGATGGGGAGAGTTTTTGCATCCTGCCTCAACGGCTCTGCCATCACGGCCCTGCTGGGGACGGTCTGGGGGCCCTGGACACAGCGGGACCCACGGCTGGGAAAGCCGGGCAGCGCGCTCGCAGGGCTCGGACGTGGCCCTTATCTGCTGCCACCACCCTGGGAACTCGCTACACACTCAGCTCCAGTGAATTTCCTTTTTCTGTTTTTGTTTCTTTCCTGCTGACGTTTTTCCCCTCCGGAACAGAGGGCTGGATGGGGACCATGGTTACAGGGTGGTGTGGGCAGCTGGGCCCCGCGGCCGGGGTGGCACCAGGCAGGGGTCAGCGGCGCTCAGCCCCCCACCTGCACCGGTCCCCTCGAAAAAGGAAAACGCAACGTGCATCTGCGTGTGTCTGGGTGCTGCTGGGGAGCGGAACCGGGGAGCGGGAACCGGCTCTGCCTCTGCCCACACGTGTTTTCCATCGTGTTCCCCGGGGGCTGCCTGCAGCGGCTGCTTGCCTGGAGCCAGGGCTCGCCTGTCGGCGCGTCCCACCGGCCGCCGCTGCAGGATGTATCGGCCTTCTGCGAGCGAGCGACCAAACCGCCGGTGACCTTGGCGGGGCTGGAGCTCACCCCTGCCTCTGGCTCAGCCTGAGCCGCCTCCGTTTGTTACAGCCCAGCTGCCGGCACGCAGGAGACGTGCCTTCGCTCTGCTCCTCTGGGGCCTGATCCTGCCATGCCGGAGCTCTGAGCGAGGCCGCTGATGGTAGAATTACAAAGGACCGTGAGCCGTGCCGGCTGGCCCTGTCCCCGTCCCCGTCCCATGGCCAGGCTGCGCTGGGGCAGGAGTGATGCTCGCAGCTGGCACGGTGGCGGTTCTGCCTCTTGGCACCCCGGGTCTGACACTGTCCCCTTGCTGTCTCCGTCCCAGATGCACCAAGTCCAGCTGAAACCACCGTGGGCAAGAGCTGCCGGGCCAGCGGCCACGTGGTAAAGCCAGCGCGGCACCATGCCTGCGGCAGAGCGGGTCCTCCTCCACTCAGTGACCATGTGGCTGCTCCTGCAGAGCCTCCTCCTCCTCCTGACCTCCTGCCTCCGCTCGGCCACCGCGTTCCCCAGGGGCTGCTACCCCTCGGAAGAGGAGGGGCTGAAGACCTTCCGCTGCAGCAATGCTCGGCTGACCGAGGTCCCCAGAGACATCCCCAACGACACCAACAAGCTCTACCTGGACTCCAACCAAATCCCCTTCCTGCCCCGCGATGCCTTCCGGGACCTTCCCCTCCTTCTGGAGCTGGATCTGTCCCACAACGCCATCGCCAGCGTCGAGAGCGGGGCTTTCCGGGGCCTGGCAGAGCACCTGCACTCTCTGGACTTGTCTTCCAACAGGCTGGTGTCGGTCAGCAAAGATGCCTTTAGCAACCTGAAGGCCAAGGTCAACCTCTCCAACAACCCTTGGTTGTGTGACTGTCAGCTGCAGGAGCTGATCCGCACGGTGGACCTGGCGGCCGGCTCCTCGGGCGGCATCGTGTGCGACTCCTCCGCGCAGGAGGAACACATCGGCAAAGCTTTCCTGCAGGTGATCGCCGACACGGACTTCTGCAACGTGTACAAAAAGACCACGGACATCGCCATGCTGGTCACCATGTTCGGCTGGTTCGCCATGGTGATCTCCTACCTGGTCTACTACGTGCGGCAGAACCAGGAGGACGCCCGGCGGCACCTGGAGTATCTCAAGTCCCTGCCCAGCAAGCAGAGGAGGTCAGAGGAGTCGTCCACCATCAGCACTGTGGTCTGAGGCACCGGCATCCTGCAGGACACGGGGACCGGCAGAGCCGGGGATCGGCCACTCCGCAGGCGTGCCATGGCTGCAGGAGCTGTCACGAGCCACCGGCACTGCACAGAAATAGTCACGGATTTGTTCTCCTCGGGGAAGCGGCGTCTGGCAGCGGGAGCCGTGGCTGGCGAATGCCCGGCTCTGGCACAGCGAGGGGCGAAGCGGCTGTGGCCGGGGGTGGTTGTTGGTGATGAGCACAGAGTGGCCGTCGCATCCGCCCGCCATTACAAAGGACTGGAGAGACCCCGAGCATCCCCCCGGCACGTGGCTGTTGCTCCAACCGACCCGGACATTCAGACTTCATTTAAAAATTTTATATTTCCTTTGCCGAGATCCCTTGGGGCATTAACAAAATCAGTGTTTTAATCCCTCCCCGGCTTACCCTCGGCTGCCCGAGGGATGTTCCCGGCAGCGCCGGGCAGCCTGGGCCTGGCTCCCTGCCTGGACGGGCAGCGGGCAGGGCTGGGCCATGGGGAGGAGCGGTACGGCCACGAGGCCAGTGCCCTGCTGGGTTGCCGGCCCCAGGAGGGTCCTGGGCTCTGACTGCAGCCCGGTGGGACCGAAGGATGGGGTGGGAGGGGGGAACACATAGGTTGGGAAAAGCAAGAGGCAGGGACGGGGGTGCCCCACTCATGCTGGATGGTGTCACCCCATTTCCCATCTCAGCCCCCCCGCCGCTCCCTGCTCCTCTCCTGGCACCCCCGGGCCAGGCGGAGTGAGGGGTGTGGGGGTTCCTGATCGGAGATGGGGTGGCTGGTGGGAAAGCCCAGCACTTTCCCCCTCGGAGCACAAAGTTTCTACAAGAAGCAAATGGGAAATGAGCTCTCCCTCGGGGCCGCCAAGGGACGCGGGTGCTGATGGAGGGGAACCGAGGGGTCCAGGCGGTGGGTCCAGCCCTGCCGGGATGTCGGGGGGAGCGGGTTTCCCCTCGGTGCTCCCTGGGGACCGTGCGGGTGGGGGTTTGCAGCCAGGTAGCACCCCTGAGCAGCCTGCTCCGATCTGCCGCCGGAGGAGAGCTCCCACCTCTCGCTCAAGGACTCAGACGGCTGCCGACCGGTCACTGTGATGGGAAGCGGGGATGGAGGGAGCCACCATGGCTCCTCCGCCCTCTCCCCACTCCCACGCCGCTGGCAGGAGCCTGAACCTCCCCTAAAATTTCCCCAAAGTCCCTTTTCGACACTTCCAGTATTGGGCTGCAGGTTTCTGGATTCGGTAGGTAGAGGCGAGGCCGGAGTGCCGGAGGCCAGTGCGGGTGGGGGTCCGTGCCCCCCTTTGGGCACACGGGGTCCAAGCAGTGATGCAGAGCAAAGCCAGAGCAAACCCAGACTCTTCCAACTGAGTGTCTGGCCCCTGAGAGAGCTGGTTTTGCTGGGTTTGCCCTTTTTTTTTAAACCAACTGAAGCTAAATTGCCTTAATTCACCAAGAGCACCAACCAAAGCTGCTTGAACATCCTCCGTGCCGGGCCAGACCTGCCTCTGGCTGCCCCGGCACAACGGGGGCATATTGCCAGGTCCAGCCTCGGATACTGGTGCGGGCAGCGTATTTTGGCGCAGGCAGGGCTCTGTCCCCTCGCTGCTGCCCGTCCTCCCGCACCCCGGTGCCGGTGGGAGCCGTGGGACGGAGCTGGCCGGGAGCGGCGCCCGCGCCCTTCCACAAGTGCCTCATTTCCCAGCGCGGCCCAGGGGCTCTGCGACGCACAAGCACCTCAGTCCCAGCTCCAGTTCAGGCGTCCCCTGCGCCTGCAGCCCCACGGCAGCTCCCCACCCCCCAGTAAAACCAACTGCAGAGAAACGGGGCTGGGGGCACCCGACCGAGCCACCGCGAGCAGCTGCACCGCGGCCCCGAGCGGCTGCTCCCGTGCCTGCGGCGTGCGGGGACACTCGGGACCATCTGACCCAACCTGTGTTTTGTTTAAGGGACCTTTTACGTTCTTACTTTATATGACAATAAAGTTGGCTTTTACTTTGGAGCCCTCTGCTCGGCGTGCGCTGGTGTGTGCGTCTGCGAGGGGCACGGGGTGCTGATCCCACGGCGGCCAAGGCGGGTGGCATCCCCTCGTGCCGGGGCCACTCCGGTCCTTGGTTATATCCTGGCCGTAAGGGAAGGACGAAGGGCACCCACAACACTCGATGTCTTCCCAGAGCCACATCCAGCTCTGCTGGGTGCTCCCGGGCTGGCGCTTTCAGAAACACGATACTCGGTCCCTCCAGTAACCCTGCCTTCGCCTTCAATAAATGAACACCCCGCAGCTCGGCTCCTGCCAGTGTGGCTCAGGTCACCGGCACGGTGCCGGTCCTTGAGCCACGTCGCATCGGGACCCTGTGGAACCATTTGCCGGGGCCCAGCTCCGCTCCATACCCCTCCATCCCCACCAGACCAGAGTTGGGCATCGCGTGGCACACGGGGCAGGGAGGATGACGGCCGGGAGGGACAAGCCCTTCCAGATGCCCGCGGTCCCCTGGTCCCCACGAGCAGCCTCTTCGGTCCCAGCATCCGCAGCTCACCAGCACCTTTCCCTGTGCGGCACACCCCGCGTTGGTGCCGTGGAGGGTGAAACCCAGGACCTAACGCGGAGTGACAGCTTCCGCTCGCGGGACATTAACCTTGTTTGTCACTCGACCGTCTCCAGACGCAGCGTGGCACAGCGCGGCCGCGACAGCCCGCAGACCCCGGGCTCCCGAGCAGATGGCTGCCGTCCCCCGTCCCGGTTTGCTCCCTGGGGACCTTCCTCCCGCGGCCCTGGGAGCAGCTGGGGAGGGCTGGGGGTGCCGCAGGACGGGCGGCCCCGGCTGCCTCCCCGTTGGCGGGGCTGTGGCTCCCCGGGGTCCTGCCGGTGTCCCCCGATGGGGCTGGATAACGCCGAGCCCCCGAGGGCCAGCCCTGCTCTAGTGCCTGTCCCCGCTCTCCTGCCCGAGGAGTTAGTTGTTAGGATGGAAACCACCGGGCTCGTTACAGCAAACACTAACGAGCAGAGGGGAAAGGAGGTGGATTCTGGTGGCAGCCCCAGCCGTGAGGGAGGTCAGCTGGTTGTGGAATGGACGGGGGAATAAAACGTGTAAAAAACCTCGTAAAAATCTGCCATAAGCTTTGGGAAGATAAGCTGGTCTGGGATGGACTGAACTGCACTGGATTTATGCTGTTAGTAAAATTAAATAATCGGATGTTGTAGGGAATGGGGAAGAGCAGAAAACTGGGATTACGGGAATATTCCCAGGAGGTGCCTGTGGCCGAGCCGGGGTGTCGGAGGGGTCTCGGGGGATCTGGCTGAGTGCAGGAGGAGGGCTGGGGCCGGCAGCCTGCTCACGTCCCGAGGAGGGGCTGTTCTCATCTCACTATTTACCCCCAGCAGCCGGTTGCTGTGGGCAAGGTCCTGCTGGGGAGCTGGGAGCCGGCGCTCAGCGGGTGGTGGGTATGGGGGGGCTCGGTGAGGAAGTCAACACTTTCGAGCGAGGAAATATAATCATCCATTTTAATACCGCGTTTCTGGGTAATTCATTTCCTGATGCGCTATAGATTTATCTGCTGGGATCAGCAGCGGGAGAATTAGCAGCGTGACCTCCTTCTGTACCGTTCCGGCACACCGGTAAATCTCTGTTATTAACTTCCAGGGTGCTCTGCCCACCCATGCCGGGTGGGTAATTAACTGGTCTGCCCAGGGAGGGCTCTTCTTCCTCTCCAGGATGAAGGAAAATGTGTCACTAGGGCAAGATTTAAGCACCGGGTCCTCGCTGGAGGTGACGCCTCTTCTCTCCGCCTGGCCCTGAACCCCCCCCGGGAGCCGAGGGACCACGCGATGCTCCCCGGGCAGCAGCCAGGCTCCGGTAGCCCCCAGCTCCGCTGGATATTCGACTATTTATTGAGGTCCCCGGCTGCTGGTCCGTCCTCTCAGCAGCGGTGACGGAGGCTCTGCTCCGCGCCTGGGGCGAGTGTTTGCTTTCGCAGGGATGTGTGTTTTAGAAGAAAGGTACGGTGGAGGTTTTTTTTCCTCAGTCCGTGAATGAAGCGTGTTCAGCATTCGCGGCCCCAGACCGCATCCTGAACTTTTAACTGATTAGATTTAGAAGAGGGAAGGAAGGATGTCTAATTGTTTAATTTCCACAATTATAAAAATATTTATAAATAATTAGAACTGATGGCGGCAATTACACTGTGATTAAAGCTGGTCTACACTTCATCAACGGCCCTTCAGTTATGTAGCCTTATTTATTTATTTTCACCACAAAAAATCCATTTACAGTGGCATTGCTGCCAATAATGAATCATACTTATTCACTGCCTGAAAAGGACTCATTAATCCGATGATGTTGCTTGTTATAGGAACGGTGCTGAGCAGAAAATGTGGCCACTGGACTTTGGCAAGAGGAAATTTAATTTGAGTGGCTAGGAAACCAAAGCAGAGCTAAAAATCACATTTCTTCCCGTGCGTGTGGTTAAGAGCTCAGCGTTCAAGCTGGCCGCACGCTCCCCTCCTGACTTGCCGTTAATTTTCCCTCCCGTCCCTCGTGCAAACTGGGCAACGCCGAGCCGAGGGATCGCTTCTCTGCCTGCCATTTTTTTAAGACAAGGTTGTGCCTGTTAATTAAAGAGGGGGACCTGCAAAGCTTTCCCTCTCAGAGGGAAACATCGTCTTTCCAGGAGCTTTTCCCACGTCGGTGGGAGACGCGGGGCCATCGGCATCCACGGGCCGGGGCTGGTGCTCATGGCTGTCCCGTCCTCCTGCGGGAGCATCACTGGGCTGGGTGCTGCGGCACCCACCGCCTGCCCGCGGCCTCACTCCAGGCCAGTATTTAGGCACCAGAAAGCAGCACAAGCTCTTTTTTTTTTCCTCCTTTTTTTCCCTTCTGGTTCCAGTTCAGCAGAGCACTTGAAAATATGGGTAATTTTATATAAACGATTGGTCCCATCAAGGAATTCACCGTGGCTGCTGGAGCTAAATAGACTTTGCCTTTCACACGAGCCCCTCAGCTCCCAGCTGTTGGCTTTTACTCAGCAAAACAGCCGGTCGTCTTCGTGCGCGACGTCCCAGCCCTCCTCCCTCCTGACACACATCCTCGCCAAGGCCCGGGGCTGCAACCCGGGGTGTCCCCGTGCCACCCGGCAGTGCCAGCTGCGGGATCTTGGGGACAGAAGCGACTCCCTCAACTCTTGGCCAGGTTTTGTTTTCAAGCCACTTTCCACCAAAGCGGCTCTTGGACAGGTCCTTGGGGGAGTTCCCGGGGGATGGATGGATGGATAGATAGATGGATGGATAGATGGATGGATAGATAGATGGATGGATGGATGGATGGATAGATGGATGGATGGATGGATGGATGGATTAGCAGTGTGGCTGCACCCAGGGTTTCCTCGGCTCAACCCTCCCATCCCAGGTGTGATGAGTTCCTGGGACGTGCTGATCTCAGGGCACCTGGCCCCGCTCCTCCCTGCCCACAGCCCCTCTCCTCCTCACCTGCGGGGCAGGCTGACCCTCCGTGGCACGTCAAAGGGAGCTGCAGGGTGTCACGCTGGTGTCCCAGGCAGTCCTGTGACCTGCCTGGCTCCCGTGGACTTCAATATCAAGGACCAGCTCACTCGTGGGCTGAGAGAGATGCTGCAGGGAGGCAGGAGACAACCTTCAGGCTGGAGCGGAGGTGTCACCGTCACCCCGGCGGACGCGGTCCTGTAACCAGCTAGCTGGCATGGCAGCTCTGCAGTGAGTGCTTTAACATGTGTTTGTTAAGTGTTTTTCAAGTGGTTCGTCCCAGGCTGGGAAAAGGCAGCTCCGATATTAAAACAATGGGTTGCAGCTTCCAGTTGGCAGATGATTATTATTTTTGTCATTTGTGGATGTTTAAAAGTGCTCGTGCGCCGTTGGTGTGCAGCCTGTGGGAAGGGCTGAGTTACCGGAGGCCTGTGCGGAGAAGGGGACAGGAAGTTTTAAGCTCTGAATTAATTATTTGTGAGAATTCATCATTAATTGTAATCATCCTTTGCAGGTCAGGGTGGGTTAAAGCAGTGTTTTAAAGGGCAGAGCCTTGAGGGAGTAACCAGGGGTTCCCCTGCTGCGCCCAGAGCATCGGCTGCAGCCCACCTTTCCAAGAGAAAGATGTGTAAAACCAGAGCTGAGTGGGGAAAAAATAAAAATTTAAAGCCGGGAGGAAGGCTCTGGCAATTCCTGGTGAGCTACTGCAGCTGGGGGAGGTAGAGAGTGATCGTAAAAAGTAAAGGTGAGGTGAAGTGAGAGCTGATTAGAGCGATTTGTAAAAGCTGAAGTGTGACAGCGATTCAGCAGCTCAGGAGAAGGGAAGGGAGCGAGCTGCCAGGGATGCTGTGTCATAAATAAAAGATTTGGCTGCGTTCAGGGCTGTGACAGGCAGCGAAGGGGGGAGCTCTGGCTGGATGGAGAGAGAACTTGCATAGGAAAGGTCAGAGTGAAGCCATTTCACATCAGTTTTTTGTGAAAGTCTCCGCAGAATTAATGAGACAAACTCCTCTGCAATGCAATACTGAAATATTTGACCTATTTTTCTACTTTTAAGGCCCACTGAAAAAGTTGAAGCACTGTTAGAGCATCCTATACCTCCAGTTTTTAGGAGGAGGGAGTAAGAGTTCATTTGTGACTCGCCACTGCACTTAGTATGTACTCGCTGCTTTTTTTCCCCCCCATAATAATTTATGCACGTGGCATTCCTCTGTTGTGAAATAGGCCAAGAGACGGAGGCAGCAATCGCCGAGCCCGTCTGCTTAATCCGTCTAAGCCTGAGCCATGCACAGAGTGTCCAGTTGGCAGCTAAGATAATCAGCCTACAGGCAGTTTAAATGCTCGTTACAGTACATTTTATTTGTCAGTATTTAATAAGTAATGATTCTGAAAAGCTCGGAGCGTGGTCTGTGCCCGTACCATCTCCTGCTGTGTTCCTGTCAAAATGCATAAGTTAAACCGGGTTGAATCTGGTCGATTTTTGGATGAATACCCACCAAGGAATTTCGAGATGCCATAAGAAGTTGCAGTTACCGAGTAGGAGGTGCTCTTTTTGCTTGACTTAGTCCTACATAGTGCAAAAAAGAAAGGAACAGCTCTGTGCTGGGAAGTCAGGCTCGGCTTTCCGTGGCTGTGTGTGCACACGCAGCGAGGTGCGGAGTCCCCTTCGCTCGGATTGTGGGGGGTTACACCACTGTCGCATAAGCAGCTTCAAAAGGGGCCGCGTTGGCCAGCCGTGCTTCGCGAGGGGAAGGACGGTGAGAGTTCTCTGGTGTCCATCGAAAAGTGAGCCTGGAAGGGAGCAGCTCCTGACGGGGAACGGCTTATGAAGCTGAAAAACAAATTCTAAAAGCTGGTGTTGCTCCACCTCGGTAGCCTCAGAAGCCTGCTCTGCACTGTACAGGGGCTGGGGAGAAGTCAGGGTCACTTGTGAAGCTCTTGAAAGTAGTAAAATAATCATGCTTTATGAGCAAAAGGATCAATTGCTGCAGATCCAGCAGCTATCCTTCAAAAGCAGATCGGAATAAGTCTTTCCTGGGAAGAAAACTTTCCGATTATCTCAGTGCTTTGGCAATTTGTATCTTGATTTGTTACTCATCCGGTGAACTTGACAGGAATTTCCAGCTGGTGTAAGAGGATCATCTGCTCTAGAGCACAGCACCTGGGGCCAGCAGATCTCTGCCATGAGGATCTGATGCAGCTGAAGGAAAAGATGCAGCAGCAAACAGGCAGGAAGAGACTCTGCAGCCTCTCCGCTTCCCTCCCTGGGACATAACCGCAGACAAGAAGAGAACCGTACAAGCTGGGTCCTTGATTCTCCTGACTGCTGGGCTGTAGAATTTCACCCGATTTCACTTTCCACTCTGCTGGTGTGGCTCATCAGCAGAGCTCCCACTGGCGGAGCAATGCCGAAAGCCCTGAGCGAGCCGGTGTCTGTTCTCTGCTGCATTGTACAACTCTGCACAGGGCAGGCTGGAACACTTCATGCATGGAGAAATGGGGAAAAATAAAGGGAAGGGCGTTTTAATGTTTTTAAATCACGAAGATTAAATACTTCTATTAATATCTGCTAGAAATTGCTCCTAGAGACGCTGGCATATGTCGTTATGGTACATAACTCCACTATTCCTGTCTGCCATCTTTCCCTGAATTGTTTATGGCTCCTTTACGTCCTCTGAGCAAACTGTAGCACAAAGCTGTGGCGTGTCTGGTGTCACTACCAAGAAAGAGACTCTTTGCACTAACAGCCACAGGACAAATGTCTTTTTTTTTTTTTT
>VXBL01001363.1:67065-119370 GCA_013400195.1 Aramus guarauna
TTTTCATTGAATTACTTTACCTTGCATGAACACTTCATTTTATGCATCATTTTTACAGGCTAAGCAGTCCCTGAATACAGACAATCTAGGGGTGCGTGAATGAGGATGTTTTGTGATTGTTTAAGGGTTCCAGAATTGGCAGCTAAAAATTAAAAGAACATCACAAAACCAGTAATGCATTCCCAGCTGCTCTTCGGTTTTCCAATTTCTGTCATCAGTTTATTAGCAAGATCTTGCTCCATACTGTTTGACTCGAGGCTTTGTACAAATCTGGCAGGTCACTTCGTTGTTAGGACTGTAAGTTCCGGGATCACAAACCACTGCGAAGAGAACACAGTCAGTGTTTCAGCCAGGGCTGGGACCGTCCGAAAACACCACGTGTCTTCCTGACGCTGTGAGTGACACCTCGTCCTCAAACTCACCACGCCTGACTCTCGCTAAACACCCCGAACCCCAGAACTATCAGGAGGTGCTGCTGGCAAAAGAGCTTTTAAAACAGCTGAGTGTTTTCCAGCAGCCCTGCCATTAACGTAATTGTTTCTTATTTGCTCTATATCCTGAGCAAGGTCACTCACCAGTGACTTGGAGGAAAAAAAGCCCACTTTGCTGCTTCCGCTTACTCTATTTGGAATTTGTTACACCTATGAGTGCACTAACAAACACTGCCAGCTTGTTTTCTCTTCCTATCAGTTTGTTGTGTGGTTTGTTTGTTTGTTGTTTTTTTTTTTAAATCTGTGATGTGAATGTCTTTCCAAAAGATGAGCGGAAATATCATTACTTTTGACACCGATATTTACCAAATACTCTTCAGAGTAATCTGTGATCAGAGCTAATAAGCTATATGTAAATCAATGTATTTCGTATTTACCACAGCAACTAGCGCAGTTCTTGTGGGTGATATCGTTTTTCCCAAACCCTGGTCGACAACTGTCAATGTGAGTAACTGAGAAACTGTTGTCCACATAGTGTATTGTAGGAACAGTTTGAAACTCGTGCTTCAAAGCATACGTCTGTTTATTGAAAAACTCTCCTATTCGGTCTCTTGCCTAAAATTCAGAAAGATTGGAAGAATAAAAAAAGTCAGGTTTTTTTTTCTTGATATGAAGATATCAGCAAATACTTTATAGTCCTGATTTTCCCCCACACGCTGACCTGTCACCTTCACTGGGAGTCTTTCTTGGGCCTGGGATCGGACCCAGTATGCAATCTGACAAAACCAGCAGATTTACTTCAAATTGTATTTCATTTACCAAATCATAAATCAAAGATTTAGAGGACTGGAAGTTCAGCATACTAATATAAATACTAATGTTTATAATTCCTTTATATTTACTGCTAAGAATAAGGAAACAATGAGCCTGGTTTTGTTTTGTTTTAACTGGATCAATTTGACTTTTAAAACCAGTTTTCCATCCTGAACTGAATTACTTGAAATCCTTGAATCATCATTTACGATTATATGAATCCCATAAAACCTGGGTGAAGCTGGATTACTACCAGTCAAATCTGTAGCTGCTAAGGCAGAGATTTGTGTTAATTACACAGAGAAGACGCAAGGGTGGCTGACACAGAACCTCTTGAACTCTCATGTTTGTCACGTCTTCGCAATCATAAGGAACCTGGTGGCAAACTTCTTCCCATCCTGGTGCAAAAGGATTGACTATGAGTGGGGGGAAAAAAAGATACATGTACATCTTCAAGAATATATTACAATGAACTCAAATACCTCAGGCACTTCATCGTATCATAGCCTTTTAACTTTGCCTCTAATGTGTGAAGAATGGTGATTTATTATTATTTTTTTCTTTCACTCGTCACTGTCTGCAGTCAAGATTGTGTTTTGAAGCAGTTCTTTTGATCCGGTGCATTTGAATGTTGAAGAATGAGTGATTGATAAAAGGGGAAAAACCAGATTTGGTCTTAGTGGTTTCTATCCAGTTACTTAAATCGCTTTGTTCCAGTAAAAGTCAGAGGTCAACCCATAAAGTTATGTGGGGAAAAAAATGCTAACCTGACAGGAAGAATGGAACTGAATTCTCACATAGTACCCTCAGGTTACAGAAAAGGCCGAAGTTTTATGTCAACTCAAAACCTTTGGGTCCTAAGTTTGTTCCGAACATTTCTTGACTTTGAGGAGAAAGTGGCCACAAAACTGTTCCATCACCTGTTGGATGGTCCCTCTTGGCACATGATGAGAACAGTTACAGGAGAGAATGTGGTCAAAGCATTAATGAATAACTTCCTTTCCTCAGCGATAAAACATCTCTAGGGCAGCCATCAGGGTTGATTCAAACCGTTTTGCAAGGCAATACAGCCATATCAGAATTACCATAAGGGAACTGTGAGGCTCTCGCTTTTAACCTCTGTGCAGTTTCCTAGAATCAGAGGAACCACAGAGGTCACAGACTTATTAAAAATCAAATAATGAAAAACAAATATGACCATTTCCCTTTTTTATAAAAAAAAAAAAATAAAATCATGGCATCTTATCGGCCATCTCCTTTCAACAATCCTATCCAACTGCATACCTTGAAAAGTAATGTTTCTCACTAAGGTTGTAAGAAGTACAATACTACAAATTCAACATATTAACTGCATTTTAGCTCCATCTGTGGGCTAGTAAGAAAAAATACAGGCACTCTGAAAGAAAGCAGGGAAACAACTTTCGAAGGTATACTTGACTTTCACGTATTTCAGATGGTGTTTACAGTACCCTTAGGTTGTTTATAAAAATAAATGATCCCTCCCAAACAAACACTGAAATCTGGTACCTTGAAAACTAACAAATAGTTCATGCAGGAGGCCCTGTTTTGGTATCCTGACAGAATGGCATTTGTAGGATGACTCTATGATGTGACACGTCAGATCAGAGATGATGTTATTTAAGATTTTCTTTAGTTCCTCAAAGAACTGGTCATTAGCTGCTAGCTCGCACTCCTTTGTAGTAAAGCGCACAAATACTTGATATGCGTGGTCAGCTTCCCTGTATGCTTTAAGAAAATAGTTTGTGAGTTCTGCGGTGTAGTCACAGATTGAGTTTTATACAGAACCTTATCATCTGTATCAGTGTACTTTGTATCTGAAATACAGGCTCTTATTCAAAAGTAAACAAATAAATAAAGTTTACTTATTAACCATAACAGAACAAATTTGTCCTTGCCAGAGCTGACTCAAATAGTAAGAGACGTTTTTAGTTTGAAACGTACAGGAATTTATGTGCTTATGTTACGGGGCTCTGCTCCCAAGTATTAAAACAAGAAAAGGAGACAAACAGTGAAATAACATAGAACTAGCGTGTCTACGAAGTTATGTAACTGAAATTGGGATTATGCAAAAACATTCTATGCCATTATGATGTGGGAGTGAATGTTTTTACAAATTATTTTGAAAGTTAATGTTCCTCGAGCCTTTTTGGAAATGTTGTTTTGTGGGATATTGGTGAATGGTGGTTACAAATGGTGGAAGAAGGGTTGAGCGTGCCGCTCAGGCGGTTGGGCCAGAGGGCTCATTCTGCGCCGGTGTATGTTCAGTTTGGTAATCTCTCTCATGGGGGACTGCACTCAGACACCAGCTTCCTTTTCAGATCTTGGATATCAATGGGATTATTGTCGTTCGCTTTGTTCTTATTAAGGGTAGAGATTATTTTTTTCTTTGAGTTGCCATATATTCTTGGTAGCAGTTATTTAAAACTTTTTTCCAAAATTGGGAGTGGGGGTGTGTGTTATATAAAGATAAAAAAATTACTTTCTATTCTGGGATAAAATGTTAACTAATTATTATTTTCTTTATCAAGCCTGGCAATAAACATGCACTTCACGAACCCACTAAACTAGAAAGGCTGTGTGCATTAGCTTACTAGTAATCTTACCGTACACCATGAATTTATAAGCCTCAAACATTTCCCTTTCTTCTTGTGTCGTAGTTTCTATGATTTTGTGAGAAAGAGTGCAAGTGTAGGCTCCAGACATAAACTCCTTAAAACCCATCACCATCAGCTTTCCTGTTTCTGTAAGATTCACATACATTCGCCCTAGAATAGAAACAGGAAACACTTGATTACTGCAAATGTTCAGTTTCTGATGCTCTGCTCATTTGGAACATTTGAAGATGAGATTTTGCTCTTGTACATAATCACACTGATTCATGTTAGTCTGAAAGAATCTAAAATTTATGACCTTTAGGACTTATTGCAAGTCTCCTTCTATCTCAGGCTTTTGAAAATTTTAGAGGGAGAAGAGAAACATAGTCTAATGTCAGAGCTCGTGGAAAAAATTGACAAAGGACCGAGTGACTATTTGGGCCCACCATTCTATTGCAGGGTGGCATGAACAGAAACAAGGAAAATACGTGATTTCATGTACAGTAATCTACTTAGCCATTTGTGGTTGACTTTTCCCCTTGAAAACAGAAAACAGAAACTATTTATCTCAGCATATTTTCCCGAATGCCTCCCCACCCCCCAAGGCAGAGGCTGTTTCTAAGTTTGTGAAAAAGTGCCGTACAAAGCCTGTTCTGTTAGTGACCGGGGGAAAAACCAGCTAAGGCAGGCAAAGTGGAAATCCTTTGTAGTCCGAGCAAAGTGACCAACCTTCTAAATTTTTTCCATCTGGACCAATCCACAAATACTTGGGATCTATTACTTCCTCTTGAGAGCGAGCCAAATCCATACACACCAGAAACGGGCTATTTGTAAACACCTTAACGTACACATTAACTGCAATACAAGAGAATAAGGTAAATGACATGAAATGCTTCTATTGAATGAAAGTGCCAAAATGCTCATTTTAAAAAATACATTTAATGTAACACAAAGGTTTATTTGTCCCGTTTGAGGTTGAAAAGTACAAGGTGAATCTTTTCTCTCCGTTTGTTCTTATTAATATCACGGAACTGTCCACAGCGGAGTTGGTGCTGACGGTGCAAAGGAGACGCTTCAGTCCCACACAAATCCCGCTGCAGGGTCCCAAAAAGCACCAAATTTTGACCCTGTTGCTGAGTGGGCAACCCTCATTTAGGCATTATATTTTCAGAAGTGCTTATAGTAGCACCATGGGAGAAATATATTTCTAAACCCAGCCCCCATCGTTACTGTATGCTGTCGGGATCGTCTCTCTTAGCTAAGCCTAGTTGTGTCACTTCCGTGTGTAGCGTTGTCTACGTAATGATCACTGTCCTTAAAACTCCATTTTAAAAGTCTAGTAAGACCTAAAAATAATAGACAGAAAAGACAACTTTACCTTCATGTTTGGTATCTCCATAAACATCATTCTTTTCTATTAAATTAACAGAATGTTGCTCTTCCTTAGGTACAGCTCTCACTGTAGGGAAAAGGACTTAGAATGTTACAGAGCGCAATCTAAATGTGCGATTGTTAACCGTTTATCTTGTCTTAGCGAGTTTCTGTCTCTTGTCTTGCTTTTTCGTTGTCCCCACACCCTTTTCTTAAAAACAAGGGCTCTCGCTTCTTGCTGACTTGCCAGTTTTTGTTGCTTTAGTGCCCAGGTTGCAAATCTGACTTCATATATAGCAGGTTCCAACCTAGCTGAGCCTTTCTCTTTACAAAAAGCCGATAAAACAGTTACAAAATCTAACTAGAAAGCTAAGGCTCTTCACAACGACGCCAAGGAGAACCTGGATAGGTGCAAGGTGGAGACTGTGGGAGGGTGTTGGGTCTTCAAGCGTCTGTCAGCCTTTGCCTTTTGGGAAACAGAGGGCAGATGTCTGAGCACAAGGGTTTCTGTTACGAGAGCCCCCAGGAGATGTGAAAATCCTTCCAATTTGTGCCTTTTTCAAGCCATGGCAGCAGACTAGGACGGCCCTGTCTGATCGCTGCCATCCAGGACTTGGGTCAAGCAGGAAGCAGGGCATTGCCGGGATCCACACCTTCCCATCTAAAAGGGGTTTCCTCATCGACTGCTGAAGGAAGGTCCCGCACAGGAGAACTGCTCTCCACAGACAGCCGCGTCCGGCCCAGAGGGGTGCCCACCTCCCCGTCCCAACAGCCCTCCCTCCGAGGATCCCACACCTCAGAGAGCGCACCCACGGCCGCTCCTTCCCTCGCTACCTCCAGTCAGAGCACCCAAACCTGCCGCCACCACCACCACCACCNGGGGGGGTGGAGAACGGCCCTGCCCGCCCTTCGCGCGCGCCCCCGGCGCTTCCCGCCTTTTCCTCTCTCTCCTCAGCGGGGCGAGCAACCTCTCCTCGCCTCACCGCAGCGCTTCGGGCAGGAAGGGGGGTCCCCAGCTCCTCACTCGGCCGCCTCTTTTCTTCCTCATCTGCACCCTGTGCTTTTAAAAATATCCTTTTTTTTTTTTTTTTTAATTCTTCACAGGCCTTGTGGGCCGCTTGGCTAGTGAAGGACAGCCCCGCTCCCCTGGGTGCCAGCTGCGCGCTCCCCCCGTCCGTCCCCGGTCTCCCGCGTTGTCACACCTCAGCCCCGTGCTTGAGAAACTACCACGCCGCTCTTCCACAGTGCGTAGCGAAATTTTATTTTTGACTCTAAGGTGGTGTTTCCACCTTGTGTGGGCAAGGATAGGAAACTCCAGGCGGAGGAGGGAATAGGTTCGGGCATGGGCTGTGGTCTGCTCGGTGCACCGAACCTGCCCTGTAACCGCCGGGCTGGCGTCTCCAGCTCCACGTTTCGAGTACAAAGAGCTTTGATAAGGTAACTGCAAGCTTTGCAGTCTGCAGGTTTCTGGAACAAGTCATTATGGGACACGTACTTTCGGCTTAAAAAAAAAAAACAAAAAAAACCACACATTCCTGCTACTTGCTGTGAGAAAGACTGAAAATAAGACCCGGGCATATCCTGTTGGCTCAAAAATAGAGCCACATGCCACATTATTACTTCAAGTACTTAGTGGCTTTTAAGTCAGTTACGTGTTTTGGAAGACTTGCTTATGGCTTAAGCTCTTAAAAGTAGAAATACTGTGTTTCTAGAGTGAGCATTATAAAAATACTCAGGAAATGCAGCTGAGCAGGGAGAGGAGGGTACTTGCGTTTGACCACACCGCGCATCATGAGACACTAAAGGTCAGGAACTGTGGCCAAGCCCCTGGTAATTAGCTAAATCGTATTTATCGTGCAGCCCCAGACCATGCCAGTGTCCAAAATTGATGTAAGAGTATTTGCATAACAAATATGGAACCAGCCAACACAGGAATGATACTTGTTTTTGCAGGTAGCTGTAAAAGTTTTAATGCAATGCTTCCATGTAAAAAAAGGAACTTATGAGTTTTCTTTAATAAAGCATACCAAAAAAAGTGTGGAAAAGAAAGTATCAAATTATTGATGGAAAACACTTTTACTCAAGCCCGGTGGCATTTTAAAGTAGTGTCCCTCTCATTTCATGTCTTGCAAAACTCGTTGCCCTACTAAATGTGTGCACTGCCTCATGATTTCACTTCTCTGTCTTTGCAGGGAAGCGGCCACACTTGCTTCTTCCTTAGACCAAGGTATTAACTCTGAAGTGGTCGGTTAAGGTACAAGAACTATGTCAGGGTTTTCATTTTTAATTTCCTTGAGCTGCTGAACAGTTCATAATTAGGATCACCTCAAAAGATCCAGCGTTCCCATGTGTTGAATGTTTTCAGTTTTACTCAAAGTTAACATTTCACGCTTACACCATATAGGCAAAATGATTCAGTTTTTAACGTGTCTGCTATAAACTAGTCATATTTCAGTCTGAACATCCTCTGTTCCTAAGGATATTTATAGCCTATTGTCATGTAACTGTCCTGCCCAGCCCACCAGTCCCCAGCTTGCTAATTGTTAGAAAATAGTATCTTTACTATAAAACTTTCTCTGCGGTTTTGTATCTGTATAAACTTAGGGTCCTGGTCCATCTCTTTAGTCAAATGACTCATTCCTTTTTAAGTTTATGGTGTTTCTAAGTTACAGATTGATAAATTGTCATTACAGATTTGTAAGCTTGGGGGGGGGGGTGGAAGCTGGTTATCTTTAAGAACAGGGTAATGGTGGCAGAGGATTTAATAGAACAAAATGTGAGGTCATGTATTTATGAATTACTAGGTATCTTTACTAGCAGCTAGAAGCTCTGTCAGTAGGAAATTATAGAAGAGGAAAAAATCTATGGTAAGCTTGATTGTGGTGTGAGTAGATATTTTATCCTAGGAAATATGGAGAGAGATTTCCAGGAGTATAGGTTCATGTGAATGAGCTGTGTGAATGAGCTGTGCAAGGCTCTGCAGAGATGTTCCTGGGGTACAGAATACAAGTTTTGTCTCTGATCTTTAAGGTGGGTGATGTAAAGCAGGGATAATGCCAAGGAGGGCCACGATTAACACAGTGGTATGTTTTTATAGGCTGGCAAACCCAGGCTCTTTTGATTTCTGCCCTTGAAATAAATGCAGAGAGAAGACATGATTGAGTATCTAATGGTAAATGTGAAGGAAAGTAAAGATTTAAATTAGAGAATAAATCTGGCAGTAAGATAAAATCACCGTGAATAATTCTGGGATGGAAAACAGAAAGAGGTTTCTGGTCATCACACAGTAGATTCCTTAAAGGGCTTCCTTAAAGTTCATAGGAGCAAGAAACCTTCCTAATTATTAAACGGTTCTGGAAGGGGAATACAGGGTTGTCCAGAATCAAGCAAAGAGTTGGGCTTGATTATTCTGGATATCTTTTTTTTTAACATCGTATTTCCAGACTCTTTTTCCAAGTGATGGAAAAGTGTCAATTTAAGAAGCAGTCATTGACACAATGCAGAAAGTAAGCAGGAGAATCACGTTTCCATGTTGTCTTGTTATCGTACACCCAAGCTATGGTAATTCGCACTCTCTTCGGGTTTATGTCCAAGTGATTAGGTCAGATCACAATTTCATTTGCCACTTGTAGATTCTCAAGCTGCATGAGTATTATTACTGATTTCTGACCCCTTTGTGGAAAACATATGCAGTAAAGGAACAAAATCCATTAAGCCTCCATCAATCTTCTTACCCCAAAACATTCATTTCCCAGTTTTAAAATATAGCTGAGTTGCAGGGCCAAAAAATCCCCAACCCAAACCAAAAAGCACAGTGTGATGAAATAAGTATAAAACTGTAATGAACGGATGCAGCAATACCCCAAGGGTCCAGAAGCCCACCTGCCTTGGTCATGCTGAAAACCGTCAGTGAGGCTTCCATCTACAGCATCTTGGGTTTGTTATTTTCCTTTTTTTCTCTCAGTTGTCTCTGGCTTATCAGAGTTCAAAGCTGCAAACACGAACTATGTCGATATCGAAGCACAGCAGGTCTGGACTGTTCCGCACTCATGTTCTGTGCTGATCTGAGATCTAGCCCAGCTATTCTCTTTTTAGGCCTTTTCTTGGTAAATAGCTCTGGGCTTTGGGTGAAACAAAATGTCTGGACTAGTGCTTGGTTTGCACATGAAGTCAAGACTGCATTAGTCTGGCACGGCTCATGCTTCCTCATGAATCGTAGAAGGGTTTCGGTTGGAGGGGACCTGTAAAGGTCACCTGGTGCCACCCCTCTGCTTTGGGCTGCAACATCCTGCACTCGGTGAGGTTGCTCACAGTGCTGCACAGAGTGAGCCTCCTCTCAGACTGCTGCCTTAAATGTACAAAAATTATCATTTAACAATTCTCCCAGTACTTTGAATTAAATTAATATTTGCTTTAATTAATTAAACAATTTTGTAACTTGATTTTCTTCTAAATAGCAATGCTATTTTGTTAAGAAAACCAGCTAACTTAAGTTTTATTTTACTCTTATCTCAGTCATTTAACTTTAATACATAGTCTGAGGAATGCGATCTGTTAACGAATAATGCAAAGAAAGCAGCATTCGTTTAACAGTTGAGGCTGTATTACCATGTTTACATGATGTGTAAACAGAGCCAGGACAAATTGCACACAAAGGAAATTCCGCGTGTAGAAAACAAGTCACTCTTTCACATGTGTGGGCATCACAGCGCGCAATTGCCACACCAGTTCTAATAAAAGCTTAGGCTGCTTGGCTCTGCAGCGTAAAACAAAGTGAGTCAGAAGACTGCAGTGCAAAAGAGCTCCGTGTCACCCTATGAATAGCTATTGTCCCTTGAGCGACCTAACCCAAGTCATCACAAACAGCTTTCCCGCTATTTTGGGTGTTAGCGCTTGCTACAGGCTTTACAGATGAAGAGCTCCCTAAAACGCTAACTAGTATTTTTGAGTGGCTGTCTGTGATGGTTGCAGATCTGTTCATGGAATGACTTCCCACCTGGCAGCTTGCGGGAGCTGGGGGAAATGCAGCATGCTTCTTGTCGGCTACACTTGCGAGTGGAGACATGGGTTGGAGGGAACTGTTGACCTAGCTCGAGATGAGTGACTATCCGGCTGCTTGGCCCCATCACAGGAGTGTGTCTGAGCCCTCAGGGTAGGGTTACTCCTCGTAGGTTGGTTTATCGCTCCTGGAGCTGCTACCCCTGGTCCCATTCCCGACAGTTTCCCTGCCTAAGGACCTGCCGTGGCTTCTTTACCTGTGGAGCCATCTCTGATGGGGGGGAAAGAGCTTGTCTCCCATGAAACGGAGAGGGATGTTTTCTCTAAAGCACAGGGGTTTCCAGTGTTTTGTTTTGTCCCCTCACTGTGTGGTGTGAGAGCAGGGGTGCTCCCGGCTCTGCCGCCCCGAGGTTCACCGTCTGCCTGTGCTGTCTTTCAGCCTGCCATGCGCTGGCCATCGCCCCTGGATCCCTGCCGCAGGATGGCCACGTCTACAGCCTTCCCCAGGCTGCTGGAGGAGAGTGCGGCGCTTCGACTGGCGTCAGCCTCCCGTTCTGGAGGTGCTTTTTTCATAGTGTGATGCCATTTCTCCTACGAAAACGGCTGGGGCCACCCTCAGCCCCTCCAAAACACACGCTTTGCCCGCAGCCACCCGTGCCCCGCCGCTTTCCCTCCCAAGGAGGCCACTTGTGCCGGTGTCTGCACCAAGTAGCCATCGCTTAGCACCACCGGTGAGCTCCGAGGCAGGCAAGTCTCCGCGGCCGGGCTCTGGGAGCGGGTCCGCTCCGCTCGCTACCGCCCGGCGCCGCTCTCCGCCCGCCGAGCGCCTCCGCCGAGCCGGGCCGGATGTCGCGGTGCCCGCGGCGGGCGGGCAGGAGGCGAGGCGAGGCCGGTGAACTCCAGCCGCCCGCGCTGACAGTCCTCGAGCCCGGGCGGGCAGGTGGAGACGGGAGCCGCGGCCGGAGCATGGAAGGTGAGAAACGACCCCGCTCTTTCCCTGGGCCGGGGCGGGGGGGGCGAAGGAGCTGCTCCCCCTTCCTCCCTGCCGACCCCGCTCGGGGCGCTCGCACCGTGCTCCACCTCCCGCTTACTTCCAAGCGGCTTCTTCAGCGCTTTCTGCAAACAGATTGCAGCCTCTGGAGGAGAAATCTAATCGCGTGTTGCAATTAAACAGGAAACGAACGGGGCTTTTTTCCCCCCTCTCTAATTTCAGAAGCATCACAACACGTACGATGAAATTGGGTTTTAGAGCTGGCTTTATCTACTGTTCGTATTCTAGGTTTTAATGAATTAAAGGGTGCGTTGGTTTCTTTTCGCTTGTAAAACGTGCGTGAAACTTCTTCAGAGCCAGCAAAAAACAAGTTGTGGGTTAATCTTGGGCTACAGTGTAATTCGCTTTTGAAGAAAAGCAAAATTACGAGTGTTTTTAACCAGCCTGGTACAGAAGCGTTGCAAAGCATCACTTGATTTATTAGTTCAGAGGTGGATGTTCTTACTAGACTGTTTAAACTCATCGTTTTAAGGGCTTGCGTTTAGATTCTGCTGTGACTCAATCCCTTGAGTTTTTTGGTTATTTTAAGTTAGATGCAGTTGTCTATTTAAAAATGTATTTTCCTTTGCTAAAGGTTTTTTAAATGTACTTAAATATTTAGTCTCGTAGAATTTGACTTAACTGAGACTATCACTGCTTGAGAGATGTAACTGATGTTTTGAAAGAATGGGTCTTGTGGCAGTTTGGCACTTAAAAACGCATCTTCGTTTTCTTGATCAAGTTGGGTCCACTGTACGTCTTTTGTGGGAGAAGAAAGCTCTTTAGGTATGTCAGTAATTTTAGTCTCTGATTAGAAAAATAACCATGTTTCTGCCAGTACAGCTGAGATTATTTAAGAAGTCTCTTTTTCGTGTTCCGATTTCTTGTACGCTTACAAGTTAACATGCAAATAATCCGTCAGGTTTTAGTTCAGTACGTGGGGATTATGAGGATCAGTTAATGTGCCTGAGCTTGTTATGTGCAGGATGAAGTTAATGTAAAAGACAGTGATATACTGTATTATCTCTGGATACAATAACTGCTACGTGTCTCTGTTCTCATGGGTCTTGGGAAAATCTCAGTTCCACTGGAGCTGACAGGGAATTTGCCATTGAGGACCAAGGGGTGACACTTCTGTCCTTGATTTTCTGTGCTCGGTGTGAGGAGGCTTGGTACGGTCACTGACTGGGAAATGGGCACTGGCAAGAGTAGGTGTTGGAGACCTGGGTCTAGGAAGCCAAAATCTGTGATCTGCTGGGTTCATCTCTTCATGACTGCTTTTTTTTTGCAAAGATCACAAGAACTGACCTTGTGCTGTCATTTCCATTTGCTCTACTGGGATGAGCATCTTGGACTAGTAAAAGTTACTCTGCTGTTTTCAGAAGGTCATATGCTACAATATGAGAAAAATGTTACACATTGCTTATCAGGATTTTTTCCCCAAATGACGTGCCCTTAAAATGCCCATGTCATTTCAAACATTACATGGTGCTTAAGAACAACAAAGTGTTAGAGACCTTGCAAAGAATTTATTTGGTCCAGAATTTATTTGGTTCTTCAGAAAGCCGTTGAGACTGTAAATGCTGAAGCAGGCCATTCGGCGGGGAAATTAGATAGGCTTTCTCTCTTTAATGTGGGTTGAAGGTGAAAAACATGCTGAGGTGAAAGAGGTTGACTGCTGTACGTAGCAAAGGCGCTGGCTCCACTGCGAGCATTTAGGGATAAGGCTGTGGTAGTCTACCTGTAGGCAGGGGCCAAGATTGGTGTGGTTTTATTTTGGCTTGCTTGTGCCTCTTACGACAACACAAAGACAAGGAAACAAGCTGTGTTTGCTCCATATGCTGTGATAGAAAGACTAAGAGCATATGGGATTTAAAAAGATGTCCTCTTCGCAATGCTGTTGGGTTGAAAACTGCAGCTGGCAGTAAAAAGTCAAATCTTCTGGTTTTCACTTTGGAGGCAAACAGGTAAGATTATAATAATTCAAGATGTATCTCCTGTTCTGTTGCTTACCGCTGTATTGGTGATAGAAGGGATTAGTGTCATCATTTATTTGAAAAACATCAACTGTAGGGGGGTTCAAATACAAATAGGCTGTTTTGTTGCTTCTATTAACTGATCAAATACCAGGATAAAGTATTAATACAGTTAGGTATTAAAATGCCATAGCACTTTTTTAGCAAGCTATTTGAATATTTTTGCTCACTTTGGCTATTGGCGTAGAACACAGGATGGCTAAGGATTGGTTTCAAAGGCACACGAATTTTACTTCTGCTTTGTAAATGAGCATTGTGTGTCAGCTGCAACACACACAGACAAGCGTCGCCTTTCCATGCACCCTAGTCAGTGGATCTCTTTGAAGCTTGGGAAGACTAACGTGTTCTGTAAGTGAATTCCCACGTTGTGCTTTTCTGAATGTTAGGTAGAAATACGGTCAGAATTGTACAGAATTGGGGATGGAAGCTTCTTAGACCTTCTCCTTCTAGCACGCTTACATGACACAGTGAAGGATCTGGGTTAAAATACTTTACTTGGGAAAGAGACCTGAGGCTGTAAGAAGCTACTTGAGACTTATATCATAAAGAAACCAGGTACTGATGAGTGGAGGTTGGAGGCTTGAAAGCGATACAAAGACCGGTATATTTCTCAACAGAAAAGAGAGGCGTTATACAGTGTGTCATTGTTCTTACCTCTTCAGAAGGCTTGTACTGCCCAGCAGCCCATCATGGACAGGAACCAACAAAGCATAAATAAATATGCTGAGACCGTCTAAGCATTAAGTAGATGAACTGGTCCTGCTGGGCGGTTGCATGGTTCAGGCAGTGCCGTTCTCCAGCAGGTTACCCCATAGCTGCGGTTCGGGGGTGCTCAGAACAGTCGTTTGACTGTTTGGGGCGTTGCACTGAGCCCTGTGCACAGAACCTTGTGCTGGTGCCATTTACCCAAAAAGCTCTAGCAATGTATGCATCCTGAGTGGGGTGACTCTGCGCTCAGGAGACGTCCTGGGGGATACAATGGTTTCTAAAACAATTTTATTTCAACAGAAATAGATGCAGAATTATCTGATTAGAAGCAGCTGCGTTGGGGCTCTAATTTTTCATTTCAAGACCTCCTGGCAATGCTGGGGAAGGCAGAATTGCTGTAGTTTCTAAGCCACACCTCTCCCCCCACCCAGCAGGCACTCTTTCTGCTTAATCTTGGGGCTTTGACCGGTTCAGTGCTTTATCACCCAAATGGGGCAACTGCACAGGATTTCTGAATGCAATTAAAATCGAACTCAAGTATTGCAGAACAATGGGGATTTCATTGTCTTGTCCAACGTTTAATTATTTGCACAATTACAAGGGTTTGTGTAATTTAAGTATCTATATTATTACAATGTAAAATTAAATCAGTACTAGAGAGAAACGTACCATGTATTTACTGATGTTTCGCCATCATAATTTGCAGCATGAAGTGGTCTGTTTGCTTCTTGGGACCTCACTTTTCCTGGTATGATAAAACGAAACAGACAAACTAAGAGCAGTAACTATGGGGTTCCTTGATTTTACTTACTTATTTTAAAAATACAGATTTAGTAAGTGTTTGAATTTTTTGGTACTTAATTCTGTGACTCCGCTTATGACACAAGTTAAGGCAACATTCTTAGCTCTAATAAAAGACACTTAATGCAAAGTTTGCATTCATGCTACATTTGCATGAAAGCATAGGAGCTCTGATTTAATTTTAGGATACATTTCATAAGTGCTAATAGCTTAACAACTTGTCTCTAGTCAGGAGTTACACCCTGAAGAGCTCAGGCCACTGCTGGATGGCTTGAATTATTAATGAGCCCATCCTTAAATGCGTTGTTTTTTTCTTGCTGCTCTTTAGTAATAGCTAGTTAAGAGTAATGGCAACTACATGCATAATGTAACTCTTAGACCCGTTATTGAGAAATGGAAGCTGAATGCTTTCGTTTAGGAAAAAAAAGAACCAAACATTTAAAAAAACCTTTAAACCTTTGTTGGATAGTTCTATTGTTGCTTTTTTCTCTTCTCTGGATGCATCAGCTCATCCTCTATTCATGCAGCTTTTTGGATGGCCTCATCTGATACTAGGCTTCTTTGCTGTAAAGTTAACAGCTTTATATTTTGATGTTGCAGAGACCACAAAAATGTTCCATATGCAGTGGTGGTAAAGATAGATAATTATGGGGTAAATGTCACTGGTGGTTAACACCTCATGGCCACTGCATGTGTATGTCTGTTATGTAACTGCTAGGAATGAATTTTACAAGTCCTGGAGCTATTTTTTTAATTTAAAAAAATGATTTTTTTTTTTTTTTTTGGCATGTAAAAAGAGAGGAAAAAAGCTAGAGGAGAGAAAGGAGGAAGGAAGCAGGTAGCTGTGACACTGTTAAGAAAATCAACCCTCATATCAATGAAATCTCAAGACAGCAAGGCATTGAGTAAAGACTTAACTGGACAGGTCAGATGTCTGCCTCCAGTCAAACTCACCAGCCTGAATCTGGGCACCGGAGTGGAAGATGTAAATATCTGCAGCGTATATTGTCTTCAGAGCAGTCTGCTGAGTGCTCAGCGCTTTTGGAAACCACACCACGTGTGCAGTCCTCTAAATTTTTTTTTTAAAATTCCTGACATGTGATCCCTGTCAGAATTTCTAAATGGGAATTAGACTTGCATTCCCATTAAAGCCAACTAGATCTTATGAAGATAATAGATTTTTTCCTTTTTATTGGAAAGGAATGTAAAAATATCTTGTACTTTCTGCTTCATAGAAATTCACTTCATATGGAGTTACTACTGCTATGTTGTGCTCACAGGGTGCAAAATGAGATGTTAAATCGAAAGTGCAAGCCATTCTGTTCTATATTATTTTTAAGTTAGAAAATAATACTTAATCCCTTTTTCGGGCACATGCCAATGCTCAAGATATAAAGAAGTTGTACAATGAAACATAACAATTATTTTATATTTATTTCTTTGAGAATGTCTCTTCTTCAATTTTGTTTTCAGGCAAGAAAACAGAAATTTCTAAGGTTATAACGACTGTGTCAGGAATGGTTCTAAATATTAAGCAACTCAGACTGCTTTTCTGTCTTTTGCAGATTCACAGGCAGGTATGGACCTAAGTAATTCTCAGGAACAGCCCATGGCTGCAGGTACTGTGCTGTTCAAGTTATGTTCTTTCACCATCTCTTGAAAATTTTAAATGAAAATGGAGAAAAATATATGAATTGCAGCTTGTTTAGGTTCTCAGGACACTAAATAGAATACACAAATACAAAGGTGGGCATTGAAGGCAAAAAAGTAAATTCTAGAATTGAAATAAAGCTGTGGAAGTTCAATATAATATTAGAAAACTATACCGAAGGGGAAAAAAAAGACTATAGTAGGAAAGGAAATGTTTTCAGAAGAAAGCTGGAAGTTTTGATTAGGGAAGCAAGAATAATGTGAATCTTCTGGTTGACTGCATTTCTGAAAATATGAAAACAAACCTCTTGTGTGAGTTGGATAAGTGTTTTACTTTCTTATTAATCAAAAATAAAACTTTTTTCAGATCCAATGTAATATTTAGCTTGAGAAGGATTGAGGTTTTTTTACTATCCAACTGTTAATAAGTCAAACAACTTTAACAATTTTAACAGCAATTTCACAATGTTGCTGTGAACTTTAAAAATTCACAGGATCGTTCAAAGAAAACAGTCAGCTTTTTAAAAACAAAATACTGATCTGACATTTACAGAAATATGCATAATATTGAGTTAGCCTTTATTATGGATTTTATGAAAGAGGCTTTATTTGAAAAACACCCCAATAAATTTCACTATAGTAAAAATTTTATTTTATTTCAGAGAAGAGAGTTTTGCATTTCTGGGACATACTGCTGCCTCAGTGATCAGCAGAAAGCATTCTGATAAAGTCGATGTTTAAAAAGACATACGTGAAACAAGCAGAGGAGTGCAACTGGGTTCAAAGAGGCTTCCGATTAAATGTGCTTGAGCAGTTTCCTGGCCTGGGGCCAGAATGATTAATATTTTGCCCAAATGAACAAAGTAGAGCTGTGATTCCTTTTCCATGCTCTGAAGAGCTTGCTTCCTTACCTCGTAACAGCAGTTATCAGAATACATCTGATATATAGAGTGATGTATACTGGAATTTATTCCTGGTTTGTTCTCATTTAGAACAATCTCCGGAATAGTTAAATCTGAGCAGAAGCTTAAGATGGTTAAAGGTGTGTACTCTGTGCAAGAGTTTGTATATCACTTTAGGAAACAAATCCATTGAACCAAACTGCGACTAATACATCTATAGGAAGAACATTGTGGGCATTGGGAGTTTGCAGATACTTTGAGGTAACCACCTGGAAATATTCTTGGACCATAAATAGTTAATTATTGTTTTGTTGGGTGTTTTGTTTTGTTTTGTTTTTTTCCAGAAGGACAAGAAGTTTTGACAGACTGTAATCTGAACAAATCCCAGGAAATGGAAAGTATGGATAATGCAGAAGATATGAAGGAACACAATCAGTCTAATGAAGAAGCAGGAGGTAAAGTGGAGATTGAATTCTGAAAAGTAATAATTATATTGGAGTTTTTATTCATCTGATTATGCTATAAGAGTAAATACAATTTTTTTTTTCTGGATCATGGCTCTGGTTTGCCTGCATGTCTGTAAAAGGAATAACAGTACTGGTACAACAAGCTCTAAAGGAGGAGCAGTTGTTTTCTATCAGGGAACCTCATGTACGTTTAATAAAGGTCACTTTTATGGGATCTGTGAAATATGGATAGCAAGATAAAAAAGCAGGTGCATCTGGTGAGCTCTTTTAATATGTGTTGTAGCACACAAATTCTTAAAAGTAGTTTTCATAGGACAAATGCATGTGTTAGGACTGCACTTTTTATAATGTTGTTAAGCTACTCTGAGATCTGAAAAATAACAATTTATTTTTTCTGAAAGAAAGGACAAGTTACCTCAAATTCACAGGACAACTCAGCCTTGTAGAATTTAAAACTGTAGCAGTAATCCTCTACTTTAAACTGTGGGTGAACAGAAGATTGGTCAGTTTACCCTGTTTATTGTTCAAATTAAACAGTAAACCCTTCCTATATAGCTCTGAAAGAAGGCACTGGTATGAATAAAATATGAAAACAATATGCACTATTTTTAATTTAAGAGGTCTTACATAAATGCATATTTCTGGGTATCTTTAAAAACTAGGAAGCCTCTTCACTTAGCAGATAAAAGATAAAAGCGGAAGCTCCTGGACCCAGCAATCTTACAGGCCTTCAGAGTTCAGGATTTGTATATGTGTATATGACATAGATGTAGAGCAAGAGACTTTGAATTTCTTCCTGGATTTAGAAGTTCATAAACTGAAATCACAGCATTAATAAACATTCCTGCCAGTGAGCTGAGTGTGTTCATTTATGCCAGTTCTCAACCACAAACAGTGAAAAATGCTGCCTGGTAGAGGATGTGGTATACGTATACTGGGGAAAATACAGACATTGTTTTACCAGTTTCATGTTGTCTTTCAAGTACTGCATGTCCATGGCAGTACAGCAGTGTCAAGACAAATTATGTCTGTGGCTTTGGTTAGTAGTTTTGAGGTAGCGTTTACGTATCACATGAATCAAGTAAATCACTAAAGAATTGTCTCTGTTTTGGTTGCCCAAGTAGCCTTGGTTGACTAAAATGAAATGTTCAGATGTTAAACTTTTGCATTATTAATGATTAAACTTTTATCTATTTATCGACAAAGTACAAAACAACATAAAACAGTCGAAGGAGTGCTGCAGTAGCAAAAGAGTCCATGAGGATCGTGAAATTAATCTCACTTAGGTATCTACAGTACCAGTGTCTAGAACTGTGCTGGTGTCTGGCCTTTCTTGATGGTCAGTGGAGAGAGAGAACACACAGGTTTTTTGGACCAAATTTGGGTGTCTGACTTAGGGTGAAACGCCTCGTGTCCCCAAAGTAGCCTTCTTAAGCAAGGCTCCATTTATAGTCAGTGGAGAGTAGCTTAGCAGAGACTTCTGTGGTGTAGAATCTAGCTTGGGCAGGTGAATTCTGCTCTGCTTACCCTAAAAAGGGTAACTTCTCTCTAAAAAGAGAAGTTTAATGTTTTTATCCACAGACCATGGAATGCTTGAGCCTTTTCCACACCCAAAGCATCTGATCTCTCAGATCCCACAGCACATAAAATATTCACAGCCATATTCCAGCTATTTGTCCAGTCCTTATGCCATTTCCACTTGCACTAGCTCACTTCTTTTACCTCTTCTTTCCTAGTGTCCCTGCCCCTCGCTCCTCCTAGTCACTAAGCTGTGGATAAGGGAAGCCAGGACAGGGTTTCTTTCACAAACCCCTCAATATTGACCATCCAAGAGGAATTGCTGTAGCTTCTCACCACCTTCCCATTCCAGGATCCCTGTCTATACCTCTTGCAGATGCAGCTTCATGGCATCTAGCAAGTCTTTCTTCAGTTCCTTGACTATCCTATGCTTTGGTACCATTTCTCAGACTCCTTTCCATATATTTAAGTCAGGTACAACTCAAACGCTTGTAAGAGAATGTTTATATTGATACTGTTCTAATATACCATTCATTTTTTATATTGCTGCTGATCTCTTAAAGTCTCTTTACACTTTGCTCTGGAATGCAAATACTGAAAACATACATCTCAAAG
The DNA here is from genome assembly GCA_013400195.1 of Aramus guarauna. NCBI lineage: Eukaryota > Metazoa > Chordata > Aves > Gruiformes > Aramidae > Aramus > Aramus guarauna. Next base: position 87,021 of record VXBL01001363.1, read on the forward strand.
ATAATGCTATAAATATCAATAAAACATCAGGTCACTCTCTGATAGACTCCCTTACCATTAGAGCGTTCATTCATTATAAAGTGAGCATGAACCTACTCAGTACCACAATGCTCTATTCTTTGATTCTCACTATAGGAATAAAGAGATGATTGCTAGGAGAAAGCTGGTTTAAGTGTACAAAAAAGATAGCTACAGTAGCTCAGTGTAAAATAGCACAAAATAAAATATATATGTTGTGTTTACTGCATTGCTTCACATACAGTTCTCTACAGTCATTCTGATATGGAAGCACAATAAATCTTAAATATTTAAGCACGCTGCACTAGAACTCTAGGCTGTGCGAATATCAGTAGGCGTGTTTAAATTTCTTCCTAACAATGCCAGTTCAGTTGCTGTTGGATACTAAAATTCAGAAATAATCTCAGCTTTCATGTCATGCCTACTATATAAATTGCAGGTCAACAGTAGCAGCTACGTTAGTCACTGAGCAGTCCTTGTGGGTCAATAACTATCTGTCTTACTTCTAGATAAGTGAAACCACATTCTGACAGTGCTGCCCTGGTGGGAGTATTATCATTTGGGGATCACTAACCCTGGTAAAAATGAATATGTAGTATTCTCCAGAATCACAGAACAGAAATAGCATCAGTATTGGTGATGGCTCTTGGGAAATAGATTATGTCCTGCCTACACCTGAAAAGTCTGTCTGTTTAAAAAAAAACAACCAAGATCTATTTGGCATTTTTCCAGGTGTGATCACTAAAACCCTCATTGCGTATCAAATTTAAAGAGAAATAATGAAAGACGTTTGTGTGGTTCTCATAAATGTTAATCATGGTATTCATTTTGTGAGTGAGCAATTCTGCTTCAGTATTTTCACAATTCATCGTTGATGATAGCCTCAATCACAGAAAACCCTCCTTTTTTTTTTCCTTAATCCTGGACCCCTGCATGATCCATGCCCGTGGGGTTTGTTCCATCTGCTGAAGACCATCATAAGAACATGAGGCCACTGACTTGTAGAGTGAGATCAAGCATTCAATAGCCTGCTTTTCACTGCCTTAATGTTTGTAACATGTCTTTCTTCAATTATGTCTGGTTTTTCCATGTTTCGTCAAGCATTCATAGTGAGTAGTAACCTTCCAGTTTCTTGGATTATACATCTGTTTTCTGAATCTTGCATTATTATTGGGTGATACTCTAAATACATCATGGAGACTTATTCTGAGACTTTGAACAGAATTTGGAGCCTGGTCAAATCTAGAAGTTTTGTAACTAATTTGGTGGAGCCTTTATGTTAGGTCCGCAGAAAGTGATACTGTGGTCCTTTCAAAAGGCTACAGAAACTTCATAAAGACACTAAATAATGTATACGGCTGTCATCACAACTGGTGCTCTTCTGGTATAAGAAAATCGACTTTTTCAGCTAATAATTCCATATTCATACTTCTCTGAGTGTATGCAGATGCACTGGCTGATGTGTTATTCCTTCAGACTAAAAAACATGAGATGCCACTCAATAAAAACAATTCAACCTGTCCTATTATACACCCTTTTTAAAAGGGCTTCACCTATGATGATTGCTAAGTATAGGGCACAATCAGGCAGAAGGCTGTAGTAATATGTTAATTAAAAGCTTGATGGAGAACAAGAAAAAAAAAAGAAAGAAAAAGCCTTTTTTTGCCTCAAGGGAATGGAAGCTGCATGCTGCGGTACACATGGTGTATGCTTGCCTGCAACCATAAAAATACACTGTTCCCATGGTGCTTCCTGTATCTGGTCTGAAAAGAGACAAGCAATGAGACAGATAGGGGAGGAAGCACTTAATTTCCCTTTTTTCTTTATGTGGCCCCAACACTGTTACCTTTGGTGGCCAAAGTTGAAGCGTCCTTAATTTAAAAATGAAATAAAAAAAAGCCACGTTCTTTCCTATGGGAGTCACAGTCAAGCACAAGTATTTAATTATGTCTTAATTCCCTCATCTGTTGAGGCAGACAACTTTTTGGGTGTTATGAATGTTAGCTAGCTTTCATGGTTGTGAAATAAAAAGAAATAGAAGCCACATTTGTGGTTTATGGATGCTAATTGCTGCTGCATTTAGGTGTGTGAAAGGGGGCGGTTAAAAGGCTGGAGTGAGACCGGAGAGGATGACAAACCCTCGCTTAGGCGCATACTGAGGTTCCAGTGGTGCTGCTAGCACACGCACTTATCTGCCTGAAAAGGAAGTGCCGTTTTTTATCAGAATATTACATCTCCCAAGCCCAGATCGAGCCCTACCGCTCATGGGACTCAGGGGTTATCTCACAACATCAGCAGTACTGTGCTGCAGAAGTTCATTTAACAGGGGATTTCTGTAAGTGTTAAAACCAGGCAAGGAGTCTGTACTGCTTAAGTGTGTCAGGTCTCTGCTTTGGTGGCTGTGCATGAACTGAAAGTTGCATCTGAGTGTTATCAACAAAAGATCCTCTTGACTTTGTTTTAGCTCTACAGTACTGTACGATCAGCAGCAGGAATGCTGCCAAGCACGTTCAGTGACATCAACACAGTCAGTTGTGTCACCGCAGCCTGTAAATGATTGACATCAGCTTGGACTACCCTGCACAATTGGTAGCTCAGAGCACCCAGGCCTGATACAGAAACTCGTATGTTCTGATTGCCTTGAAATAATCCGAAAACTGCAGCTATTTCTTATTCTAATTAACTCATGGTTAGCAGAAAATAGAATTTGCTTTTGAGATACCCTGACTACCAGTGTAAGCTATCAGACAAGATAAGGTCTGGAAGGAGAATGGATGCATGCCGTTATTCAAGAGATGATGGACTCCTTTCCATAACTTTTTCTTCACTTGTTCTACAATGTGTATCTCTGATTCATACAAAATAATTCCTTGAAATTAAAAGTGAGAGAAATACTTATTCCTTTGGCATTGAAATAAAATCTAGTCCAGGGTAGATGAGTTGTGGTGTGTTCCCTCCCCACGCTCCCCCCCAGCAGGAAATATGTGAAGATGAAGAGAGCAGCCCTAGGAACTCAAATCACATGTCATTGTAGAAAATAATCCATTTTTAGAAATATGGGTTGGTGGAAAAGCAATCAGTTAATTAAGATGACTCACGTTTTGCCCCCAAACTAGTCTGTTCATTTGGCACAAAATGTGTGAATTTAAGGGGCAGGTTTGCTACTGTTTGTGCTTTTCTGAAAGGTCTTGGAAAGCAGAAATAAATCTACAAGAGTCAAAACTTTGCTAAAATGCAGCAAATAGTTCCATGAGCGTTGGAATTGATGAAGCTTGGTTTGCAGTGGGCTGTGTCTTGTTGCTGGCTGACTTTGAATTATGCAAAGTTTGCCTTGTGTGCTAGATGCCATATTTTAGAATCATAGAATTGTTTTGGTTGGAAAAGACCTTTAAGATCATCAAGTCCAACCATTCACCTCGCACTGCCAAGTCCACACCACTAAACCTTGTCCCCAAATGCCACGTCTACACATCTTTTAAATACCTCCAGGGATGGTGACTCCACTGCTTCCCTGGGCAACCTGTTCCAGTGCTTCAGAACCCTTTCAGTGAAGAATTTTTTCCTAACATCCAATCTAAACCTCCCCTGACACAACTTGAGGCCATTTCCTCTTGTCCTATTGCTTGTTACTTGGGAGAAGAGACTGACCCCACCTGGCTACAACCTCCTTTCAGGTAGTTGTAGAGAGCGATCAGGTCTCCCCTCAGCCTCCTTTTCTCAAGGCTAAACCACCTCAGTTCCCTCAGCCTCTCCCATCAGACTTGTGCTCCAGACCCTTCCTCACTTTGTTGCCCTTCTCAGGACACGCTCCAGCACTTCAATGTCCTTCCTGTAGCGAGAGGCCCAAAACTGAACACAGAACTTGAGGTGTGGCCTCACTAGCGCCCAGTACAGGGAGACAATCACTGCCCTGGTCCTGCTGGCCAGACTATTCCTGATACGAGCCAGGATGTTGTTGGCCTTCTTGGCCACCTGGGCACACTGCTGGTTCATATTCAGCTAGCTATCGACCAACACCCCCCCACACCCGTCCTTCCCTGCCAGGCAGCTTTCCAGCCACGCTTCCCAAGCCTGTAGCATTGCATGCAGTTGTTGTGACCCAAGTGCGGGATCTGGCACTGAGCCATGCTGAATGTCATACAGTTGCCTCAGCCCATCGATCCAGCCTGTCCAGATCCCTCTGTAGAGCCTTCCTTCCCTCAAGCAGATCAACAGTCCCCACCAACTGGGTGTCCTCTTCAGACTTACTGAGGGTGCACTTGATCCCCTAGTCCAGGTCATCAATAAAGATATTAAACTGAACTGAGCCCTGGGACTTCTGATACCTCAGGCTAGCTTTGCTGTATTCTCAACAGTTTCCTGATACGCTGCATTCAAGTGCACCACTCCTTGTTCCTGTTTTTGTTCCTTCTGCTGCTCTGCAGGAGCTGTTAGGAACTTTGTTTAATCCAGAGCTCAATTCCATATATTCTTGTTGAACAGTCTGTTGCTGCACCTCACCTGCCAAGCATGCCAGACGCACCGGCTGTTTCTCCTGACGCAGGAGCACCACCTCCAGGAGTGATTTTGGGAGAAGCAGGTACTCCTGGGCCGTCTGTTGAACAGGCCGCTTGTCAGACTAGAGGAATTCTGAGAAGCCTTCCCCTCTGCCAGATAAGATTGAATTTGGTGTACGGGTCTGAATGCTACAAAGGGAACACAGAGTGGATGCATGCACTTTTGTAGAAGACCAGGCTAAAAGTAAACCACAAGTATTTAATTAGAAAAACCTCAATTTGAAGAGAATGTACTTGTAATCTAAAATTCAAGTTTTGGAATCTAGATTATTTACTACTGGAAAATTTTTTCTAGGTCAATCAAATCAATGCACTCAGTTTTGTGAAGATGATGGTGTTGAACAACATCTTAACCAAGCTTCTGTCTTCACTTCATAGGTGTTAAAATTCCATTGATATTTGTCACAGATTTTCCTGTTCTTCATATTATTAGATTTTATTTTTATATGATATTTTTCTAGTATCAAACTCAAGAGTACATTGCATTGTAAGAAAGACTTTTGGGACATGATTTAAGAAGGCTAAATGAAACTACACTTTCAACTTCTCAGATTTGAAGTTCATTTGAAAAAGCAGTTGACCAGAGACAATCATGCCTGAGTGGTCGTATTAGTAATAGGTCCCTTGATATAACTAATGCAGGCGATTATCTGAATTTAACATGTGGCCTTTTTCAGTCTGACTGTTAGGTCCAGATGTTCTCTGATTAACTGTCTAATTGAAGTCTGATTTAACGGTTGTGATTGTATCTGGCTTTCTGGACTTTAGGAATTGTAATTTTAGAAATGTTTTCTGAGTGATGTTATCTTAACTGTAACAGAAGGGAAGAACTCGTACAGTTTCATCTTTTTCTGTAGGCCTTTTTTTTTTTTTTAAGAGGGAGGCTTTAAAGATATTAAGATTTGAAAGGATAATGTTAACAGGTGTCATAAATGAAACAAAATTCATCTGGGACAGGCTTTGGAAGATCTGGGCACTGTTGGTCCAGGGATGTGGGATGCCATTCCCTCTAATCCTCTGTGCTCCTGCGCAACACTGTGGGTGTAGGCAGCTGAGGAAAAATGGCAAGCTCTTGATGCTTTTTTTAAATTAACAGAATAAAAATAAAATCCCGTGATAGTTTTAGCATAGTACTAACCACAGTTTTCTATCCCTCAGTCACATTGACTCAGGTAATAACATTCTGCTTCCCCAAATTCTCTTTGTAGTGTCAGTTAAATGCATTATTTTTCATTTCCTTCCCTAACCCGTGGCCCACTGCTGCCTGGTGTTGCTGTGCCCTTGTCCTGTTTAACTCCAGCTTTGGTAGCACTCAGTCTGGGATAACATTTTTCCTTTGTCGCAGCTTCTGTTAGTATAACTTTATCTTATTTTTGAAACCTTGTAAATGAAAGTCCTAAAAACCCACTAGATTATTATCAGGTAGAAATTGGTAGTAGAAGGCAAATGTCAGGTACAAAATGATAGATTCACACAGAAATATACATCTTTATAAGAAAAATCCTTGTATTTGAATAAGATGTTTTAAGAACCAGTTACATAATTCAAGTTTCCCTGGCTCACATGACCTTGGAGATGATGTGTGTTGTTCGATTATTTTTTTTTTGTTGCTGTAATTAATTCTACAACTAGATAAATACCCTGTGCTTTAATGATTGAAAGACACTGGTATTAATGAAGTAGAAAATACACATCCGAGTGCTTGGAAAATGATGCCTGGTGTTAGTTTGTTGTTTTTTTTCCCTTTCCAATTCTCAGTGCTGCATTTCAGTTTGATTTGTTACTATTTTTGTTTCAAGTCACAATAAAAACAAGGAAACTCATTAGCATAGCGCATGAACTCCACAAAGGGGAATTATGAAAGTTTCTCTCCTATTTTTAGAAGTGAAATTTCCACCAGGTGCATTCTGCAGTGGTTCATTTAGGAATTACCACTCAAGTATGCTTTATACAGTATCTGAACAAAATAGATGCTCGAGTTTTGTACAAAAATGTATACTGAACAACAGTACTAAGAAAATACTGAAAGGCAGAAAGATAAAATCAAAGCCAATATGTCCAAGTAATAATTTTTAGTAAGTCAAGGAAGTGCAATCTATGGATTTCCAGAGAGTTGTAGTTGCCACTGCCAGCTAGCTGAAAGCTGATACCGCTTCTAGGTGATTGCCGCTTCTTTTGTTGGCAAACAATGATCTCATAAAAGCATTGCTGCTGTTGCAAAAAAAGAGAGCTTATCACTGGAGTCAGTGGAAGAAACAAAGCCAAATAGGGCCAAAAAGGCTTGAACTCCTTTCCCTTCCCTAGAATTGATATTTGCAGTGGTGTAGAAGACAGACATGGAGAGAAGTTGCCTTCTCTCTCTGTTGCCTCTATTAAAAAAATTAATCTCATGTTGCTATTGTGTCACTTCACAGTTTCTAATTCCCTATTACTTCTAGTCTCCAAATTTTCAATATATACATGTATGTGACATGTAATTGTTTTCTTCTTGTTATTTAAGGAAGAAAGCCTTGGTATAGCATTGATTTTTTTTCAGTTTACAATTTTGATGGGACGCACTGCAAACCTCTCTTTATTCATTAAGGAATATGGATGTTTTTTAATTCATGACATATCTTCCCCCACAGCGCGTTAATTCCATTGTAGAGGTGTTTTTCATAAACATGCAGGATTCTGACTTTAATTTAGAAACTCCGCTAACTTTTTCGGTTTCTGAAGCATATGTCTGTTCTGTTTCAAGCTGGTTTAAGTAAAGGAATCTCGCATTCTGGGAAGGGACCAACTCTAGTATGAGTATGCTGGCTTTTGGTTTTATACTGCTATTTCTGGGGACAGTTTGTGGAGATAACGGTGATGAATCATCAGTTAATACCTGTCAAATCCAGGTAGTCACAAGAATCCTTCAATATGTACACGTATAGAGTCCCTTCTTGTTCTTTGGCATCTGAATCCTATTAACAGCTGTCAAAACCTGGTAAACTATTTATATGCTTTCACAATTTGTTTAATTGGATAGTTAGGAAATGGCATACAAGAAAAGCTTTTCTTTTTTTCTTTTTTTCCTTTAGTCTGGCTGAACATCTGTAGCATTAGGGGCTCATTATCTCTGAATTGGCATAGCAAATCAGCAGCATCATTAAAATGCCACATTAAGATGATTAAGTTTCTTTGTTATCCAGTTGACTTTTTGCATGTGCTGAGGATTTCATGATTATGACCGCACTCCTTGTAAAACACTTGAGCAACATCACCCTTTTGTGCTGTTGTCTTTAATAGCTTCTGAGTTTTATTCTTTGTGCTTTTCATAACACTACCAGTAAACTTTGCTTAACAACAGTACAAAACTTACATTCTTGTCTCTATATTTGATGCCAAGGTCTTGGATTAAATATAGTCATTGGGGGTTTTTCCTTCCGAGACTTCCTCCTAGAGAGAATAGCTAGGGTAACACTCTGCTTGTCCTAATTGTTTGCTGCTATTGACTTCTTTTTTTTATTCATGTATTTTATAGAACATATACAAGCACTGTTCATTGGTGACTCAGTCTGAAGTTGCCACCACAGCTTTATTTTGGAGTTTTTCCAGAACCCATTGTTTTTACAGTGTTTCAGGTGAAACAAAAATATTACTCTGGAGTATGTCTTTCATCTTGTAATCATCTCCCCAGGAAATGAAACCATGTGCATCAGCCTTAACGCATCAGAGTGGTACTTTGTTGTGTAAAATCTATAACATTTTTTTCTACAGTGCATATTACCTTCATGAACTGCCTCAAGAAAAATAGTTACCTGGGTTGGACAGCATGAATGTTTTTTTCCTCTTACCAACCTCTTTACTTTCCTGAGCGTAGAAGAGATGATAGCACTTCTTTTTTCAACGGGGGAACTTTGTTAGTATTGTTAGGGATAACTGTGTGTTTTTCCTTTACTTCTTGAAGTTAGAGCCGCCTTCCTTTTCGTTAAGGCAGACCAGCCTGGAAACTCCCTAATCTCATTAAAATATGTCAATACAACTTTTAAGTGACAGATACAAACCTTTCCACACAGCTGCCAATCTCCTGATCTCACAGTATTCCCTGTGTGTGCCTGTACACAGAGCAAAAGTCAGGGCTTAAAAAGGAATTTGGTTGCTTCAGACCTCTACAACCACTTGGTTAGTTTTAGGCTGACCTGTACTGGGCCGTCTTTGCTTTGGACTGCTTTGTACCAGAGCTTTCTTCTGCATTATTGTCAGGAAGGCAGAGTAGACTCTAAACAATAACAGGTGTGTTAGGACAGAAAAATTCCAACCCTTCTAACATTTATTTGGTTAAAAAAAGCCTCTTCCCTAGTGGCTTCTGCTGTCTGTTGTTCTCAGTCATCAGAAGGTGTATTTTTCCATTGAGGTTCTTCAAATGCCTACACGCAAACTGAAAAGCACTCGAGCTTTGGTGGGACATCGCCGACAGCTGGAGCAGCGGTGATGTTTGTTGGGGGGAAGCAGTGGTGGAAAAGCCTTGATCAGAACTCAGGTGCATCCTTCTCTGTTACTAAAGAAAACACAAGTATTGCAAGCAGTCAGCATGCAATATGGAAAATGCAGAGGTAATTATTTTCCGCAGTGGAACCATAGGATGGCTTGCCCAGTTTGTGCCAGTCAGCAAGTGCTTGCCATGGGGAACTCAAACCGGTGTTCGTGCTATGCTACATGAACACTGGCATAACTCTGTAAAAGAGTGAAAAGCTGTGAGCCCTGAACTTGTGGTGAGAAACAGTAGAAAACGGTAGAAAAGTCGTCTCAGTTGGAGATTATAGCTAGTCCTCCACTGCTAAGCAATTGCATTTGATGCAGACGAAAGGTGAGACGTTAAGTAGAAAGTGGGAATTGAAATTGTTTCTGAAAGTACCAACAAGGTGCAGCTGCAATGTGTACTTCCTTTTACCATGCTATGCAGGATGTAGCGAATTATTTTGGAGCTGCCTCCTTTTGAGAGGGAAAAAAACCAACCAACCAANTCTGTTGAAAGCTGCTTTCAGCAACTGGCAATAAGTTTTCCTTAGAGTGATGGAAATGGATGCATAAACTAATTTTGAAGGAGTCTCGATAGCAGGATCACCCTCACGCCCTCAGACGTGAAGTTGGCAGCAAAAAGTACCTGCAGAGGAAACCCTGTTTCAGTGGAAGTAGGAATCTCCGGGATGTGAAGCAGAGCTAGTACCAAAGAAGGTGCGGGGAAAAATGGCCCATTTGTAGGTGAATCCAGACCTACCCATGACCCTCTGAGCAACCACCTGAATCTGTGTGAGCTCTTCTGGGACCAGGGCAGTCAGTCCCAATACCAAACTCTAAAAACCATCTAGGACAGGGGGATAAAAGCACATAAAATGGGGGAAAAAACCATCCTTCTGTGGATATTGTCATCTATGGAGAGCACCAAGAGGAGTCTCATTAGTTTTCCACACTATTGTGGATTCTTGCATAGGATGAAGAAATCATCACCCACCTGTTTCTTCCAGCTCACTTCAACTTTTTTCAACTTTCAAGTTGAAAATTTTAATTTCATGAAAGCATTGGTTGCCAATCTTTATTTTTCAGTGCTGCTTTTATGTTGCCACCTCATTTTCGCTGTCACCCATTGTTTGTTCTCATCATTTGATGTGGTTTATTACTCAGAACCAGAGCTAATACATATTCAGCAGTCCATGTTCTGTACTTTGGAGAAAGGACAAGTGATTAAGTGCCACATTTAACTGTCTAACCCTCAGTTTGAGAGAGGAGCAGGTGGCCATGAGAACAATACTTGCAAACAGGAAACTATGTATTTTATCTCTTAGTGCTTTTCTTCACTTGGTAGCTTGAGGCATAACTCAGGTTTCAGCCATAGCCTAGCTCCTATCTAGATGGAAAAGTCATCTTGAAGCAGAAAAAATCTGTCCTGTCAATTAGTAAGGATTTTTAATGCCAGTGCTGGTAATGTTGGAGTTAATAGTGGAAAAGAAATTCAGCAACATAAGCTGGGAATCATCAACTGTTTATATAGTGTGACCAATTTGCTTATATTTTTACACCGGAGCATTATTGTTAGTAAATTATTAGCTACTTGTTACATTCTCCTCTTGTCCTGAAATTGCATTCATTTGAGGCCAAGTCTTTGGTTTTCTCTGGACATGGCTACAGGTCCAGGAACCTATTCGAAGGCCATGGGTGCTGATCTTCACAAGTCTTTGGGTTCTTTGGGTTCTTTGCCACATACTTGCAATATGACTTAGGACAAATATTTTAACTTTTCTGGCATACATTTATTTAGCAGGAAATCTTTACCCTGCCTGCGCTAGTTTTACTCACATAGTAACCTTATGGTATAGATATCAAGATTATCAGATGCTCCTCATACATTTGAGATCTTTGGATAAAAACTGCAATTTGCAAGGGAAAATTAGGATTATTAATTAGGCTTAACTGATGAGAATCTATACTATGGGAGTGCTGGAAGTCTTAAACTGGATCAGAAATATTTCTTAGTCATGTTTCAAGCACCAGAGGTTCCACAGGAAGATATAAGTATCCTTTTTAATTTGTGCCTTTCTGTTGTACTTCCAGTTCACCGGAACAGCCTGAGACACTAATTTCTATTGCCTAATTATGGGAATAAGTACTTTCTTTTGAATCCTGAATAGTACCCTGTAATTGCAGGAGAAGTTTGCACTGCATTATATTTTTATAATCTGTAGAAGGAAATTATCCATCAAAGGTAATTAACAGGCAGGTCAATATTTTTAAAGGTTATGTCACTGTGAGTATCATTAACCATGAAGATTCGTGTCTCAGCTGCATATCTTCATCTTTGGGTGTTTAAGTAAAACTTTCAGGAAGATTGATAATGTAATTTTATGTAATTTTTGGTGATTTTTTTCCTAAGATACTTCATTGTGCTTAAGATGAGCATTTTTTCACTTTTGTGCTTTGTTTTACCTGCAGATGATGTGGTTAAAGTGAAAGGTGAATACAGTGAAAGAGAGGAGAGTGCTTTAAATTCACAGCCTATGGAAAACGCAGAAGAATCTGAAATGCCTTACACCTATCCCAGAGAATATAATGAATATGAAAGCATTAAACTGGAAAGACATTCTGGTTCATATGACAACGTCAGGCCAGCTAGTGGAAAAATGAATTGTGATATCTGTGGATTAGCCTGCATTAGCCTCAATGTCTTGATGGTTCATAAGCGTAGCCACACTGGTAAATATCCCTATGTTATTCTTGTAAGAGCTGAATACTGAAAAGATAATCATTTGTAATCTAGACTACTTATTTTAAAAAAAGGATACCAACATCAGGATTTCCTTGTTCTGTCCTTGACGCCTCATGTGATCTCTACCAAGTTACTCACTTTTCTGTGCCTCACTTTACCCACCTCTCTTCTTATCAGGATTGGATGTTAGTAAAAGCATGTTTGTGAGGCATTTTAAGAATTTTGGATGAAAGGCACTATCTCATTTAAGTATTTCAGCCACAAAACACAAGTTAGATTGGTTTTGTGCTGCCGTTTCCAGTCTGTATACGTATTTCTCTTTGTGCTATACTTTGGCAACAAACCAACGAGCATCTTAGGTTTCAACCTGCAATAAGATAAGACTTTTTTTTTTTTTTTCTCAAAATTTCTAGCTTGTTGGAATCAGCCTCCTCCAGAACACTTATTTCCATGGAAAAACTGTACAATGTTTTCCATAGTCGTACATGTGTTACAAGAAGCTCTGACACCAGAGCTGCATGTAACTCCCACTGAAAATGGAAGGGCTGTGTGTGTTTCTATAGAAAGAAATTGATCCAGTATCTAATTCTTTCCTTTTCCAAAAAGGAAAGGGTATGAGGATAGCATGATACCCACGTAACCATTAAATGTCCTTTTTTGTATGTCATTTTAAGGTGAACGGCCATTCCAGTGTAATCAGTGCGGAGCTTCCTTTACTCAGAAGGGTAACCTCCTCCGCCACATTAAACTACATACAGGGGAAAAACCTTTTAAATGTCATCTTTGCAGTTATGCCTGCCAAAGGAGGGATGCGCTAACAGGTCACTTAAGGACACATTCTGGTAAGTGACTTCAAAGACACTTCATGTGTTTTAGATGTGTGTCAGTAGGACACTAGGCGTGGAAAATAAAGTGTCAGTCAGCAAAGTTTACTCAGCCGGTCTAGTTTTGAAGAGTCAACAAATAGCAGTGACCACTTGCTCTGCCTGCTGTGCTGATGGAACCATCGTGGGACTCAGCTCCGCTCTGAATGCAGAAAGAGGGCACCAGGAAAGCCGCTGTCACAGCTGCGTGCTGTGGGAAACGGCCAGCTTCCATACCTACTTGCACAAAAAAACTCCTTGGTATTTTCAAATGAGTGGAGCTAGCTATGCCAGCAAGCTCTGAATTTGAGGAGTAGCGCAAAGACATGCTTTGCTGGGACTTCCTTCCGTTCCTGTCCTGAGCTGTGGGATAGCTCTAGGAGCATCATCCAGGACAGCGTGACTATTGCTGGTTAACACCTCGCTGTTGTGTAGTGCCTTTCATCTGAACGTCTTAGCATGCTCCACAAATGCCAGTGGTTTTTCTCAAGACTGGTAGGGTGTTCCGTCCATTTTACAGATGGGAGAAATGGAGGCACAGAGCTGAGGTGACTTGAATAACAAACCAGGTATAAATTGATTAATCTTAGTTCCTCCAGTTCTGCAAGAGCCAGCTTGTGTTTACGGTTTGATTTGTGTATATCCTGTGTTATACAGGGGCCTAGAAAGAAAATGTTTATTCTACATGATAGATGTTATCTCTGCACTGCACTTTACAGAAAAAAAAAGTTCAACCTCACGAAGAATCAAAGCTAAAAATGAGATTATCTGACATGGATAAATGAGATTCTGATTTGATGAAAACCCAGCCCAGCGGTGGTGACTGTCCCCCACCAGCACAATGCTAAAAACACCATGCTTCAAACATGTTGTGTGATTATTGTGACTGAAGTTTTTAAGAGCTGGCTTATTAAACAGCATAAGAAAAATCTCCTCGAGTGAGATCACATCAATAAGTGAACAATTGCATTAGCAGCAGGGACTGTGGTATTTTTGAACAGTTTACAATGCAAGGCTAGTTATATTTGTGCTGTACAGGGATGATATACTGTGCCTGGGTGTGTTAGAGGACGTCTGTTCACAAAATAGTAATGACATCATTTAGCGAGTGCTTCCAGTCCTTGTGTATGAGGCACTGGGAAAGGCAGTGTGGATTTCTTGAGTTACAGACAGGTTTGCTTTAGCTTAAATGAATTAGGAACATAGTTTGCTTTACAATAAATGCCTTTGGAAATGAAATGAACCTCACATGTGGTTTTGGTTTGGATTAACTTCATTGGTTTCATGAAATTCTGTATAGACAGGACCTAGGTCAGGCAGTTGCAGTCCTGGTTTAGCAGTGGTACAGTTGGTCTTCCCCAGGGAAGTTACGCCAAGAAAAGTCGTCAGCTAGAGCGGGGCTCTAGGAACCTGAGCTCCTGGGAACAGTGTCTCATTGCAAGTCGTCTTTTCTGGTGCTGAGCTGAGGGAATAAAGAGGAGCTCTGTGTGTCCAGTGGGTTTCACCCTCATGTAACCCTAATTTGGGGATGATTAGAGTGCTTATAAACTGAACAGAAATGTAAAGCATTCTCCATGACCTGAATATATGCTATTAGTAACTATATACTTGACTGTGTTTTAGTAGTCTCTTGTGGTTATTTTATACTGTGCTCTTCTTTTTCTAGTGGAGAAGCCATACAAATGTGAGTTTTGTGGAAGGAGCTACAAGCAAAGGAGCTCATTAGAGGAGCACAAGGAGCGGTGCCGTACTTACTTGCAGAATGCTGGCATGTGTGAGGCTGGTGAGTTTATCATGTTACAGTGGTTTTGGTTTTTTGGTACATTACAGTGCTTAAAAAAGGGGCATCTGGTCAGCTGGTAATTTCAGCCTGAGAACAGTTTTACTACAGTCATTTTCAGTAACCTAAGGGGCTGTAACATCTTATAAAAGGGTCTGGTTTAATGCATCCCTCAGGCAACTAGTTAAAGAGTGCTTTTATTTTAATCACTTTTTTATTTCACAGTTACTTTGAATAAAACATCTAAAATAGCTTGTACGCAGCATTTCTGTAGGTGACACAGTAAGTTAAATTATTCCTACATTGATGCTATTATGTGGCTTATTTTACTGGATGAGCTGATGCCTATGGTTGTTGACAACAGTTATTCACATGTCTCAGTCTGCTTGATGCTTCTTTTTCTTCAGAATAAGAACTATTGGTCAAAATGGGTTAGGATTTGGAGAAGTTTTAGTGGCAGGGATCTAGGGCATGGAAATGGGCTGGTGTCCCGAAGATCACCAATAGATCAGCTTAGGAGGTGGTGAGAGGTAAGGGACTGCCTTAAGCATCGAGCTCTCTGTGGAAAAGGCCAAAGGTAAAGTGTATCAAAACACATTTTTTCCTATTTTCCTTTTCACAGTCTCAGTGCTGCAGTTCTGAAAATACTTTGGTGAAAAATAACTGCCATAATCTTTGAGCCTGTGTCACCTGAATATTTCAAGTCCTAAAATGAACTCGTGTGATCCTAAATATATTTAGGATATATTTCACCTGAATATTTCAAATCCTAAAAGGAACTTTTCCCACAATATGCCAGTAAGTCAGGAAGAATTACTTTTCCCATTCAGAGTCAGGGAGTGGTTGGGACCTCCCAAAAGATTATGCGACTAATCTGTAGCAGACCTGAGGCAACAATTTCAGAATTTGGGTTCCCATTCTTATGCTATGCAGCCTTAAAAACCCCAAACAATAACATTAAGGACTTGAGATTTCTACTTTTGATTGTGAATTTCAAGTAAAGCTCTCTTTCCAAGGGAAAGGTTAAACTGAGTTTTCAGAGAAGAAAACTAAAATGTAAAAATATACTTAGAGCAATGACAATGTTTACCAAAGCCCTTTAATATTAAAATAAAAAAAACCACTACTGTATTTAGTGATATGATGATCAACCAAAAGTTCTGCAGACATCATCACAAGCCAGGCCTGAAAACCAGTGTGAAGACCCATTGATATATGGTAATAACCCTGTGGGTACAAGAGTTGTACCCTGTGCAGAGTGAGTAGGTTGGTGTATCAGGCTTTATGACACATGCACGCACAAAAACTGCCGTAAAGAAACAATGATTTAATGAAGTTAGAGTTTTATAGTTTTTCGTGGGTCTTCTTTTCAGCAAATGACATGTTTTTTAGGGCATTAGTAAAAGTAAATGGTTATCAGAATGTCAGCAAGTTTTGGTTTTCATGAGAACCCATACATATTGTAACTGTGGTTTTATGTTACAGTACATACTCCCATGATGGCAATCACTCCGAGATGTCCGCCATGTGAAAATGGAAAACTTGATACCTACTATAGATTTCTGCTTTTAAATGATTCTTATGGTTTATATTCACTTCAGAATAGCAACATTTCACTTATCCAAAATCTGCTCTGTAGTACTTACTGCAGTAGTACAGTGTACCTTAAACTCGTCACAGAGGAAATGTAAATTTCCAGTGGCTGTACCTTATGCCTTTAAGACCTTTGCACTTCAAAAAATATTGCAGTTTTTTTTAGTGGAGTAGTAAGTTTTATGAAAAACAGGAACTCTGCTCTTGCTGAGGCGTTTCCATTCACTTCTCCGGTATCAGCACTATGTTAGATGACAGAATCAAAGAGAGGGAAGGCTGGAAAGGACCTCCAGAGGTCATTTAGTGCATTTGATTTGTTGTTGGGTTTTTTTTTTTCCTTAGTGTAGCATTTTGCACTTGTGTTTAGGAAACATGGCTTTTTGATTTTTGACCATTTTCCTATTTATCCACATCACTTTGAATTTTGGTGCTTTTCTGAAGTCCTTGCAACCTTCTCATGTGGAGCCACCTTTAAACGCAAGTATTCTCTACATGCCATTATCCAATAACTAATTAAAATACTGAAAAGCATCAGGACCGTAGTAACCATTCTAGTTGCTTTTTAGTAGGAGGCTCGCATCTTCCAGATGTAACAGTGTGGAAATATTTCTGAAAGAAAGGGTTTATGTCACAATATTGTTAGAGCGTTGCTCAGTCCCTGATAACAATCTCTGGTCACATTGTTCTCATTGCACAATAACCCACCTCTCTGTTCCACTCTCCATTATTTAGTGACCACACAGAGATGCTACAGGAAGCAATGCCTCTAATTTGAGTTCTGCTTTGTACTTTAGGGTTTTTTTAATGATGCCCATGTGTTCTAAAAATTATACTCACATTTACGGGGTGACAGAAACCACACTATGGAAACAATTCAGTACAGGCAAAATGATTGTGTGTTCGCGCTCTAGGCTGGAAGAAGAAGATCTGCTCTCTCTACATCTACAGAATGAGATGATGGCTAGGTGACAGCACTGTTTTAGAGAGGTGGCTCGTCACCCAGCGATTAGAAGAAAACATAAGTAGTCATTCATCATGGATAAATCATGTTTACACACAAATTCTCTTCTGGAAGTGTTTTCTAAATGTAAGATCACAACTGAAACGTACACACTACTGAGGTAGGCAGCAGAAGCACCACAGAGACATCTCAGGTGGTAATCAGGGAAGGTCGTAACCAGTCACTAGTGTTAGGTAAGTAGGAGAGGGTGACTCATGTTTAAAAGTGGTCAGGACATCGGGGCTAAGCCCCATCCTACTACTTTGTAAAATACCCTGGTTAGGAGCTTGACTTTCCAGGGAAGTCCTGAGGCACATGTGAAAGCACTGATCAAGAGGGAGGAGGGTGATTTATTTGGTCTGCAGAGATTCTTTCAGCATCCTTAGAGTTTGTGTTGTTTTCTGGCCAGGCAGTTGAACCCCAGAAGAAAGAGGTGGGTGAGATCTTTTAAGTTAGCTTTTGGGGAGAGAGAGCAGTGTTGTGGGAGAGAAGCGGTGTAACCACCTGTGTCTCACTGGGAGCAGAGTCTGCTTCCCTAAGGCTGTGTTATGAAGACATTGTTGAAGACCTTTTGTGGCCCATAAATAGAGATTATTTTTTTTCTTTAGGAAAAAATGGCCATTAGCAAGGAGTAGAAAATCCTAATGTGAAAGAAGAGACCCTTAGCGTTAACATAAAATGGCAGACAGACATCAAGCTGGAAGATTAATGCTTAGAGATGTCCCAGAACATATTATGTAGGTCAATAGTTACTGTCTCTTCAGCAATCTCGTCTCAGTAAAGACTATTGTTACCTCTGCAGGAAGCTGCTTGTCTGCCCTCTTGACACTAATTTAATAAAGTTCCCTTGGTGGCACATAAATAACATTGACAAGACAAGCAGTCACAGATATCCTACGTGTAGCTTCCAGCATGTTTCTAGGGCTGGCTAAGGGCACTTAGAGAAAGTTTGCTCTGAGTTCTGTCAGAAAATAGAGAAAAAGACTCTGAAAATGTGAAATTAAAGCTTTAACAGAACGTGAGTACAACTCATGAAGATAAAGAGGGACAAAAAGAGGAAACTAAAAGAACAAAATAAGAAAAATGAAGAAATGGTAGGGACTAGGGAGCTGCTTTTATGACATGGATGAATTGTGTTTTCTTTTTTTTTTTTTTCCCTTTACAATGTACATTTTTTAATATACAGCACTGTTTCTATCTTGTTCAGGGCAGTTGTGGGTTGTCAGTTTTAAAAATCTACATTACTATTATTAATGACTTGTGCAATCATCTTGTCAAGATTACAAGCTTTCTGGATTGGAGATAGTTCAAACCTTGAACTGCAGGTATCTAAAGATAATGTGAAGAGCTCAGAAAGCATATTCCAGTTTTTGGAGCATGAGAGTTAAACAGAAGTTCTGAAATTAACAACCCCATAATATTATTCTCAAGAATTAACTTGACCTTCTGGCCAAAATCCAAACAGGTGATTACGTTCTGCCTACCTAACTTTCCCTTATAGTTTCAACTTAATCTGATGTTTTGTCTCACTTTATGTAAACTGTTACGTAGTGTCTTGGTATGTCATGCTGGAAGCAGGTGCATTTTAGTAGTTGATGACTGGATTTATGTAAGCCTCTGAACATCCTAGAGTAACTTGGAATAAAAATCAGATTAGAAAAGCAGTATGTTATTACCTTTAAGGCATTGCATATGCATGCCCTCTGCGGGTCTGTTTATCATGTATATCATGTGGTTACAGCCTGTTGAAACAGGACTGAGGCAGTGCTGAGTTGAGCCCAGTTATCCCATCCATCCTGAGTCATATTCAGAGCTAGTATTTGTGGCATTGAGCACTTATGAAGCACTTTACATTTTCAAAATGCTGAACAAACATTAACAAATAGTTCTGGCTGAGGTTTGGTGAGTCACGGTTCGTGCCGACTGAAACTCCTATGATATCAATAACAGCAATAATAAACAAGTAGGGAGTGACTGGCTTTGAAATTTTTAGGGAAATGCTGCGCACTAAGCTAGGAAGGATGATACTGCATTTTTATCACTTGCTGTACTTAGCAAACTGCAATTTAAGTCCAATATTCACTAAAACTGCATTTAGCAGCACTGAAGTGATACCAAAGTGTTTGTATCATTTTCCTCTGACATTATTTCTCTGTTATGTAGATTATGCTTCATATATTCAGGTATGCTAGTGCAATAGTGCAGTAACCAGGATTCTTTCACGGTGAGATCTGACCTTTTCTATTACCTTGGGAGGGTAAATTACCCCTCCTTGTCTTCATTTTCCATGGGCAGTCTCTTAAAATGTGCCTGGTTTTCATCACAGGGGTTCATAATGCTGAAACTCTTAGTGCTACTTTTTAATATAAAAGTACGACTACCGATACTTCTTCTTCAGGCAAGAACCTGCTTCTGGGGGGAAGCCGCAGCAGTTATATTCAGTATTAGTCTGGCAGTAGTGATATGAGGTGGCAGTCCTTCAGCTTGGCTGCTCCAGCTCAAAAGCCTGTGCAGCCTCCAGGAGATGAGAGCAAGCAGTAATTTCCGTGAAACGATGGGCACTGGTTAGCAGGGCTGAAGGACAGCTCTGGAAAATGGTAAGATCTATAAAACAGTCAGTGGCCTAGTCTCAAGGGAGTGATCGTAGGGCACATGTACTTTTCCTAAAATTAGAAATTCTGGAGGTTGTAGTGAGATTTAAAATGCCTAATGCTAATGCTTTCAAGTGAGCCAGAGAGAAAACATTCTTAATTAGTTTTAGCTGCAGCATTTAGGAAAAAAAAAAGTGATAATGACACCTGGAAAAAAAAAAAGGCGTTAGAAAGGAATATTGAAAGATTATATTATTTTTATTTTAATGGAGGATTGATATGTTTTATATGAGTGTCTTAGTGATTAGTTAAGATGACATCTAAGTATGACTGATATCTAAAAAGTGTAGCAAGAGCACTGAGTATCTTACATTGAAGTTTGGAAGCACTGTGTCAGTCTGCAGGTGTCACGCAGTCTTACTCAGAATAAAAAAGAAAGGCTAACAGAGATACCTCCATCTACATTTTGTAAGCAACCCTTCCAGCCAGTTTATTTTGCACTTCCTCTTGCTAATGAAGATACTGGGTTTGTATGGTTTATGCTCTCCTTGCATGAGCTCAGGACTGCAAGATCAGTGTCTGTTTCTGTGCTTGCTTCCACTGACCGCAACTGGTGCCCAAGACGCAAAGAGCAAGAACGACAAAAAGCAAAACAAGTTTACATCAGATCTCCAAACTGTTTCCTCCCAGTTAGTGTGGCAAACTCCGGAGATTAAACCATTCATCTCTTCCTTTTTTTTTTATTCTTTTTTCTTTTTCCTTTTCACCTACGTGTTGTTTTTTTTCTCTTTTTTTTTTTCTTTTTTCTTTTCACATTTTCCAAACTAGCAAGCGTGGAGGCAAGGCACATCAAGGCAGAGATGGGGAGTGAAAGAGCCCTTGTGCTGGACAGGCTAGCAAGCAACGTGGCAAAGCGAAAAAGCTCAATGCCTCAGAAATTTATTGGTAAGAACAAAAAACCTTTTCATGTGCAACAGTTAAATATGTGCAGGTTGGTAACCTATAGTACAATGCCTCTGCTTATTTTAAATATCCTTCTCAAGCTAATAAGCTAATCTAATACAAAATAATATAAATAAAGTAACTTTGATTATTCTGATGTGTTTTAGTGATTTGTTGTAGGGTTTTGATTAAACTAAAAAGAATGTGTTCTGTTAGATACTTAACCTGGATGGAAGCTACTCTTGTGCTTTGTGTCTATTTGTGTAGGCAATTTGTAAATGTATTTTATGAGCTTCCGTGTGTTGTTTTCTGTACCTGTGCATTTGAAATGTTCTCTGCTAGGTTCTCTACAGGAAAAGAACAGGAAGGCTTAATGCTGTTCAGAGCTGAGTGCTCTTTCTAGTTAGCAGGAGTTGAGGATACTTGCAGGATGTATGTGGGGAATAAAGGCCTAAAGACAGAAAATTATTGGATTGCTGTTAGTCATCCTACTGAATTTGAATATGATTTAAAAATATCAAATCCTTTCTTGTGGTAGTTTAAGCAACAAGATGATTCCATAGCATTTTCTTTGCATTTAATTTTATATGATCAGGGTTTTGCATGCTGGGGATCTTAAATACTAGTTTGGCAGGTTTTGTGTTTTGGTGAACGCCTGATCCTCTTGGCTAGTCTTATTTCATTAACTTGCCTTTTAAGAAAATAAAATGCAACTCCTGTGTCCTGGCCAAAGACCTGACTTAGTCAGCAGTTATATGATAGTAATACTAATAATGCTATGTTCTGTATGGTTATATAAGGTACTGAGTACTTATTTTTCTCAATGTAAGCTTTGCCTTCAGAATAGGGGCCCGTGTGTTCACCTACATGGCTGGGGAGGGGAGAAGCACGGGGCTGAGTGTGCACGCAGGGACCCGCGGCTGCCATCCCTCAGAGGGATGGTCTGAGGCCCTGCCCTGAATGTGCAAACCTGGGTGAAGGTATGCCGCTAAATCCATGTAAACGTAAAAGCAACTTAGTTTTTGAAGGTCATGTAGCTCCTGCTGGATTCGGTGGGTAGCACTGGACTTTCATCTACGAAAGCTGATAACTTTTATTTAGACACTAGTATGGCTTTAAAAGGTCATCTTTTCATACAGGAGTGAACTCACACCAGCACACTCCATCTAAGTGCCTTTGGGTACTTAATATTGAAACTGTTGACTATGTGATTTAGACCTTACATGTCACATAGTGATTCAAACAGTAATACTAATGCGAATGTTTTTGAAAATCTTTAGCTTCCTTTTTTTAGCACTGAGATCAGCTTCACCCTGTGTTGTTTTACAATTGCTACCAATTCAGTCTTTCTGTATTTTATTAAACACATCTGCAGCAGGACGCAACCACTCAGCATGCACTTAAAGTTAAGTACTAGTGGGTTTCTGATTTGTTTTACCAGCGTACTTGTTACCATGTGGAATGGATCCTTTTTTGATTTGTGGTTGTGCTCAGTAACGTGGTCTGCAGCTGGCACGGACGGATACTGCGTCACGCAAGGGGTTTTGGGGACCAATTGGAGGACCCAGGGCAGTTCACCTAAAGGAACAAAATAACCAATTTCTGAAACTTACTGTTTTTCTAGAACTTATGTGATTGGCATGTTCTTGTTAGGTGATGTGTGAAAAAATTACTCACTTAGTCCCTTTTGTCCCTGGGAAGTATGTGTGCAAAAGCAGTCTGTCTGACCTTGATTTGACTTTTGTGACTTTCTGAACTGTATGTGTAGGAGTGCGAATGTGCCAGGACAGCTTTGTGATTTCTTGGGAAACGGCGTTCTCAGAACGGGTGCTGATTTTTCATTTTGTCAGGAAGAAGGGATAGAGATGTATAGTAACAAGGCATCTTTGTTCGTCTCATTTCTGTGAATGAAGTCTATTGATCACAAAAAAAACCCCACCTTTATTATTATTTGAGGGCTCTACAGAGATTCACACAAGCACCAGGAGTCTTGCCCACTTTATTTTTTCACATTTTCATCTTCAGTAGCTACCTTGTGTGCAAGTATAAGCCTCAAGTGAGGACACAGATCAGCAGACCGTATACTCAACTTAACCTCTACACTAGCCCCTGCCCCCCCCAAGGCTTCTCCTGCAAAGATTTTGTCCTCAGCTTTTCCTTTAGTTATGAGGGAACAAGGATTTGAATGGAAGTTTATGATTTTGTGTTCCCTATTTTGTTGTGGATTTCTATTTTTGCATGTATATGGACCAAATCTACAAACCCTGGATTTCTGTGCTTCCTGGTTTGATTAATGAACAGATTTAAAAAAAAAACACACACACACAAAAAAAATAAAAAAACCCCACAGAACAAAAAAATAAAAATAGCCCAGTAGAGTGGATGGTGGTACTTCACGGCTGTGTGAAACACTCATGGGGCTGTATCTTCGCTTGGTGCAAGTCGAAGTAACCAGTGCAGTCAATGCATTTCTGCCAGCTTACACCAGCTGAGGATCTTGACCCACAGACTTCTGTTTCTTCCTTTTTATAAATAAGTTCTCCCTGAGACCGGGAGTAAAAATGTATTTCTCATAGTGGTAAAAGTGCTAGTGCCGTTCTGACACAGTAATAAATACCATTATCCCCTAGTGTGCAAAGTCTAACGAGAAATGGCCTGCTTTGGTTAGCACAGCGGCAGGAAGCAGGTTCACTCCCTGTTTCCAGTGTCCGCACCTCACCAGGCTGCAAAAATCTATGTACGTTTGAGAGTAAGTAAAGCATCACTGAGCAGCACATGAGTATGTGTCATACGCTATGGCTCATGTGTGAATTTTGAAGGGGAAAGCTTTTGCATTGCACCGAGACAAACAAAACAAAAAAAGAGGAAAGAAGTTCTGCTAACCAGTGGCTGCTTTGTGAACGAACACCAGAGAACCTGTAAATGTAATTTTTAGTGTAGTGTTTTTCAGTAACTTTGTGGCACTTTGCCTGGTGCAGAGAGCAGCTGAACTCAGAATAATCTATTACATTGTCCTGCCAGCTACAAAGATAAAACATCGACTGCTTTCAGCACGGACCGTCTTACTCATTCTCTGGTCCCCGTATACGCCTCTCCCTTTTTCTAAATCGTTGCTACCAACTTTCTCCTGACTGATGGCTGTCAGCGTTGAGTGAAGCACTGATCTGGCTTTTTGTCTCTTTCCATGGAAAGGTTTCCTGTATTTCACTGAGAGGAAACAAAATAAACAATCAAGAGTGTGTCCCGTCCCCCCCCCAGTCCTCTTGATTGCGATACGGTGCCATAGCTTGACGTTCTGGATATAGGATTAGCACTTTCAGGCAGATTCAGTCTACCTAAATATAGGCATCGAAATACACTAAGGTATCAAAATCAGACGGATGCTTGTCTTGGGGTGTCTGCTGAGACCGGGGAGACAGAGGGGGAGAGAAGCCATCCTTTGGGGAATGCCTTTTCCACCCAGAGTATCTTGGGAATGTCGCAGTTTGGCTTACAGCCTGATTTCTTGCCCTCTCGTGTAAGGACTCCACATCTGATGTGCTGTGGCCTTTTAAAAGTGTACGGCAACGTGACACATTAACGTATGTCAGAAGAGCATTTGGGTATTTGCATTTCATTTGATATAACTGGTAATTGAAGGGAGGCAGAATGGGCTGTTGCAAGGACTTTAAAAAGCCACTAGGATCGGGGAATTACAGAATACTGTGAGACCACAAGTTGTGCTTTTTGTGTCTTACCTTACGACAGTGAATCCTAGCCCAAAATTTGGGGACTCCTGTCTATTTTTGCATGTTGCCTTTTTTTTTTTTTTTAATTTCAAATTTGTTCACATCTTTCACTTGCCTGGAGCTGGTTTTATGAGTCATACAAAGGTGCTACATTGTTTTGTTTCCTTCTGTGTAAAGTTGGATAGCAAGTTTTGTTGAGGGTTGGAAGCAGTTACACTCTTGTGGTTCACTAACCTTTTTGAGTGTTTTATAAGAGAAACGTGAGCTCCTGGTTTTCTGCAGTGAAACCTAATGAGTTTCATATACATTGAGTCATGGTGTTGACAGGTGACTGATAAACATCTGCAGTATTCAAGTTACCGTAACTAAAAGATGAGTGGATCTGATGTTTGCAAGTCGCTTGCAAACGAAACATTTGGGCTGGTCTTTTTTTTTTTCTTTTTTTTTCTTTCTTTTCTTTTTTTTTAAAGCTAAATTTCATGTAACCACAGAATTCGGTTACTTATTTCTAGACATTCACCAAAAAAAGTGGCTTTAGTCCTTTTGGGGTGCAGTTTTATTTCCCCCTTGCACCTGGCATAGAGAAAACTAGTTGCAGTGTGCTGCCCAGCCCACCCTCCCTTGCCTTGGTCCTTGCTAGAAGAGGCGTGAGCAGAATTTCAGGTACACTCTTAGCTCTCCTCCCATTCTGTCTGCTCTAGAGCTTTCAAAGTCCCAGCACAGAGAGGAATTCATTTCACTCCTCTTTCACTAGCCCTGCATCAAGTGACCCTAAATCTGTTCTTCTATACACGTATACAGAGCTGCCAGTGTCAGATTGTCTGAAAAACTGTAAAGTTCAAAGAAACCAGGCATGGTACAGAGGAAGCTGTAGTTGGCAGAGGACAGTGGGGAAAATTGACTTCAGTGTCCAAGGACGCAGTAAAGATGACTCTGTCAGAGGGGTAGAAGTAATGAAAAGTGCATCACATCCCAGCCGGCACTTGTCTTCACTCTTTCTTTTAGGGAGGGGTACACTTCCTGGGGGACAAGTCAAGAAGGAAAGGCTGCAGTCTTGGTACTGAAAATGCAGTATGTTGGTTCATTACCCATTAGTTCTTTTACAAGTATTTTTATTAATGATTATTTACCTTTTTCTAGAAAAAAGATGAAATAAGTTAATCTATGGAAGCTTTGGTAGTATTCTTCCCCTTAAATCCCAGAATATTTTACAAAACTTAATGATATTTCATCCAGTAAGTATCCTCACCATCTCCTCTATTAGATTTTTTTGCTCACAGGCCTGAGCTTTAAAAAAAACACAAAACCCTCAAAAACTCCACCCAAAAGTTACTTCTGTATATGAACAGCTTCTTTCCGCAGAGAACATTTCATGGCTCTCTACTTTCCAGACACTACTGCCTGTTAAAAAAGGCATCATGGAGCTTAAACACTTCTTTACCCATGCAGGTAGTTTAATACCTCTCTTCTCTTGCAGGTGAGAAACGACACAGTTTTGATGTTAATTATAATTCAAGTTTCCTGTATGAAAAGGAAAGCGAGATAATGCAAGGACGCATGATGGACCAGGCCATAAACAATGCCATCACCTACCTTGGGGCTGAAGCCTTGCGCCCTCTTGTGCAGACGCCTCCAGCTCCCACCTCGGAAATGGTCCCCGTCATAAGCAGCCTGTACCCCATACCGCTGACCCGCACCGACGTGCCAAACGGCAACTCGCAGGATGCAGAGAAGAGCCATGCCCACCTCAGGGACAAAAGCCTGTCTTCTGACAGAGGCCTTTCCCCAAACAACAGCGGCCAAGACTCCACAGACACTGACAGCAACCACGAGGAGCGGCAGAATCCCACCTTCCATCAAAGCCAGATGATCCCCGCTCAGGCCCGCAATGGCCTCCAGTCCTTGAAGGATTTCCCAAGGCCATATGACATCATCAAGCCACCCACCATATGCCCACGCGATGCCTTTAAGGTCATCAACAAGGAAGGGGAAGCCATCGGGGTCTACCGGTGCGACCATTGCCGTGTCCTCTTTTTGGATTATGTGATGTTCACCATCCACATGGGCTGCCATGGGTTCCGCGATCCCTTTGAGTGCAACGTCTGCGGGTACAGAAGCCACGACCGATACGAATTCTCCTCGCACATAGCACGAGGAGAGCACAGAGTAGTGCTCAAATAAAAGGACTAGGTTTTCCAAGGTCAAAGGATCAGAGGGGAGGCTTGTTTGGTTGGGTTTTAATTAGTATGAAGAAATTTATTGAGTATTTTTCTATGCCAGTTTTTAAATGAGTGTCACAGGGAGGTGACACCTTTTTAATATTTTTTTTTTTTACAAATAATTCAGTGTTCTGTAGCATCTGTGCCTAGCTGCTGTGGTGAGTGGTACTGTATAAAATACCAGGAGCAGAGACCGATTTTTATATGAACTTTATTTTTGTGAAAATTAAGAGCCTTTTAAGATGTTTTTATTTTTTAACATGCATTTGTTTTTATAATGTATGCTTTAACTCAGCGCAAAAGGTTTTTATTCCCTGCTTGATGAGAGGAATTCAGAAGTATATACGAGTAGCTTTTTCTAGCTGTTACAACATCGATGGTCTTCAAACGGCTAATCACCAAAACAAGGGAAACGCCTGTCTGGGAGGGATTATTAATTCCTCTTTAAAGGTTTTCCCCTAAGTCTTAAAGAGCGTGTGGCCCCACCACACTTTCATTTTTCTTACCCCTCTATTCACTTTCCTTAAAGTCACTCCCACATGCATCTTAGTAATAGCAAAATAAGAAATGAGACCTGTTTTGGGGCTGGGGTTTTTTAACAGTATGTATTTTTGGGATACCCAGTGAGCTCATTGGTTGGCTCATCCATGCAGTCTGGGGGAAATCCTGATTTTCATTGATGGAAAGTCCTCCTTTCTGACGGGTGCCATGAATGAGGACGAAGCTGCTGTGTGCCTTGTGCTCCTGCCTCGCTCCTGCTCATCTCCAGCAGCAGAACTCGCGGCTGTGCCATCCGGTCCGCGGCCAGCCCCGGCACGCACCGTCCCTGCGGACGGCGTTGGGCTCGGAGCAGGAGTCACCCTGTCCTGGCAGCAGACACCGTGAGAATCTGCATAGATGAATGTGTGGGAGCTGACAGCTCAATCATACTGTCTGGTTTTACGTGGGGATATCCCTCGGAGTGAAATGTGCTGTTTTGCAAAATGAGTATTTACCATTACTTTGAAGCTGGTTTTTAAAATAGTTCTTTTAATCTAATCATTGCTCTGCAGCTGTATTATTAGTCACTGTGCTGAAGATATGGATTTGATAACAGTTTTGCTGAGTGAATGTTTATTCTTTGCAAAGTATTTTTGTATAATGTAGGGTTAGGTGTGTTCTGATGGACTTTTTGCATCCATTATATGGTTTAATATCTACATTGCTTTTGTACTTTTTCAATGTTGCGTGCCGATATCCGTGGCAATCCCTGTGTTTCCCTGAGGGAACCTTGGGCCACAGAGACCTAGTGGAGTGCTGAGGGTCAAGAAATACTGAATATCATTTCTCCCTCTGACTGGGCTCATTCTTTTGGCTCAAATACTTTCTCCCTCCCTGAATTTTAAGGTACAAAAAAAGAAAATTATATTCATTTTCCCCAGTAAGTGTACGTCTGAAGAAGGATAAATTGGTCTGCAGAGTGCTTGAGTATCTGAAATGCTGTAGCAGTGCTCGATCCAAGATCTTGCTTATCGCTGGGGGTGAGGAGGACAATTTTGCTCCCTTGTGTGATGTTACGTGCGTAGTTATAAAATAAGTTTGGGATCTTTTCCAATAACCAGTTTCCCATCGTGAGGCACGTAGAGCAAGCGGGTGGATGGTGGTTCTTTCCCGATGGGTACCCGTTGTCACGGCGTGACAAACGATCCTTCTGCGAGCGAGGCCGCAGTTCCACCCGGGGCTTAACCCCATCGTCTGAGGATTGCCTTCCGCGCAGCACCCTGGCCTCGGGAAGGCTTCGGCCGATTCCCCACGTCGGTTAGCGTAACTCCTTGGGTAACTCCATCTCTCCTGCTGCGTTTTCATGGGGGAAGCCACCGAGTTACACACCCACCCATCGTGGCTGGTCAAAATGCTCCTCACGGTTCAACAGAAATGAGTAAGATTACACATGGTGAAACGTAACTTGTCGTTTGCACAGGAAGCTCCTCAGATTGCCGAATGTGTGTCACGCAGCGCTGCCGGTTTCTTTCTCATGCCGCTACCGAATCCTTGAAAACACTCTTCAGATTACTCTCCCACCCTTCACTTACCGCCAGGCAGGGCTTCAGCCACCTACCCTTGCTTCCCAGATAAGGTGAGCAATCAACCACTGCGCCTCCGAGCAGCTCAGCGTGAGCAATGCCGCCAAGTTTTTAGGAGGAAGGAGGGAGGTTTTCGCAGCGCCGGGCCCAGACGGTACCGCTGCTCAGGCAGAGTCGTGATTTTGAGACAGGCTGAACCAACAGAAGTTGTCCCCGCGCTGTCTGGAGTTGATGAGCGGTAACTCGTTATGGCTCTGCTGTCGAACAATCGCATGTTGTGGAATTTCAACCCGGTCATTTATTAAAAAATATACATCTATATATTTTTTTATGAGTACCGTTTATCTGCTGTGTGATCCTCGCTGAGCATGTGCCTGCGTCTCCCTGAACCGGGGCCAGAGCCTGCCTTAGCTGTGTCCTGGGAGCAGGGCTGGACAGCCGCGTGTGCCGGCCTGGTGCGGTGCCAGGATCAGCCCCCCCGTCTGCCCGCAGACACCCCGTCCCGTGGCGCTGCCCCCCGCACCCCCATTCCTGGGCCAAGCCCTGCTGGGACCTGTCCGCATGGCCAAGGGCTGTGCTGGGTCTCGGGAAAGTCTGTGAGCTAAGAGGAGCTTTGAAAATCACCTCGTCTGGGAAAATGGAGGGGAAAAAACCACCCGTGTTTGTTGTGAGCCTGATTCGTTCTGCTCCCGGTTTGGTTATTTTGGTAGGAAACACATTTCTGTTTGGACCGCTCTCTTTGAACACGCTCCAGCCAGCTGTTCGTCGGTCTCTTGGTTTCTTTACTGATGAACTATACCTAAACAGCTGGCAGCACAGAGGATGCTCAGGAAACTCGCTTTTAGCATTCAGAAATGAGCCCCTTGCGCTTACAAGTTTATTGATTTTGTTTTAAATTTCAGTAAACTCTCACCTACATAACTGAAGGGAGCCTGGGTGCTACGCTGTGCTTCGCTGCTCTCCCGCACCGAAGCTGGTTCCTCAGAGCCGCGAAAGCAGAGGTGATCGCGACGCCGGGAGGTGGGAAGTGAGCGGTGAACGCTGGCTGATGAGCGGGAGCGAGCTCGGAGGAGCGACCCCAGAGTGCCGGGGCTAGAGCTGCTCGTGTCTATCGCTTCTGGGATCTGTAAATCACAAAGATGTGATGAAACCTGTGACCAGCCCGTAGCCGTGGTGCTTCCACTTGGGGCTGCCGAGCTGACGGTGATGGCTGTGGTTAGCAGAACGCCAACTAGTTACTCAGTGAAGTGCTGATACACTCTGAGATTTAAAGATAATGTAGCCTGCTCCTCTAACTGCTGAAAAATGGTATCGGTCTTTAGTTTTGGTTAATAGATGAATGATGCGGTCCAAGGAAAGGTGGCCTTCTCTGCTTTCCTTGTCTCCCCAGCAAGCTCAGGACGAGCACTTGAGGGAGGGGAAGTGCCCAAATTCACCCCGGGAAAGCAGAAGGGATTCCTGTGGGATCCCCGGGGCACCTGTCCGAGTGTGCGGTCAGGCGGCCGCTCCCAGCCTTGGGACTCGCTTCCCGTGACGTGACGTGTCAGGAGGTGCTGTCCTTCTCTCCTTGCCCCGGTGTTACCGCGTGCACAGTCAGAGCGAAACTGCACTGGGGCAGAAGCGCGGAGGAGCGAGGAGCCCTGACATGCGTGTCAGCGGTGGCCTCGGCTGGCTGCAGAGCCGCGGCGCTGGCGAACCCGGCCGGGTTTGCACCCTGGGATCCCAGGCGTGATGCTGGGGGTGTGAGAGTGACGCTGCCCTCTCGCAGGCGTGCGGGGCGTCCCCCTTGCAGGCAGCGCGGGGGAGAGGAGCATTTGGGAAGGGGACGGTGGAAGGGGCACGTGTCCCTCAACTTCCTTCCCGTGCAGCCACGCTCTTTGCCGCTCCTCCAGGCAAGGGCTGTAGCGATCGCCGATGTGCCCTGTCATCTGCGGAGGCGTGGGGCGAAGGCAACGCTCAGCCCCACGGCTCTGCACCCGCTCCAAGAGGTGTTTGAAGCTGCTCCGGCAGGCTCGGGGTGGGCTCAGGGTTTCCGTGGGGTGACGGGGGCTGCACCCACCATGCCGGAGCACATCAGTCAGACGGAAACATCCTGGCAGGCGAGGAGGGTGGTGGCTCACGCCAACCCTCCCACAGCCCTTTTTTAGCACCTGTTTTACCGTGCTGACGTTGTTCACACTTATTTCATACTCTCCTGACACCTTCTACCGCAAGAAGCTGGACACACTTGAAACAAAGAAGAAAAAAAAGAAAGAAGAAAGTCAGAGGATCCTTTTTTTTTTTTTTCTCTCTTTTACCTTCACTTCCTTCCCAGCCTGGGTAAAACGCAAGCGCCAAGAGTTATTTTCCTCTCGCTGGGGCACTGCCAGGTAACTCTGAAGGACGGCGTGAAACGCTGCCGGCGCTCGCAGCCGAGGGGGCTCGAGGCTGGGGGGCAGCGAATCCTACAGCGGATCCCCAGCCTGGCTTTTCCCTGAGCAAGAGCCCATCAGCCCTCTTCTGCCTGGAACCAAAACCCCTTTAAAGCACCAAGGCTTATAAAAACGTTCAGTCGGTGTTATGATAGCGAGATCCTTATCTGCTGATATGCTGTAATTATGATAGAACAGAGAGGAACTCGTTTCCCCCCGTCGTGTTGAAACACGCTTTATAACGCACGAAAAATCCCATAAAACTCTGCCGCACGCTGAACTGCATCCTCTGAGCATCCCAGCCGGCTCCTGCTCCCCCTCGGGGAGTGGTCCCGCACCCGAAGACCAGCGATGCCGGGAGGGGAGAGCGGGCGAGGGAGGACTGAGTCACCGCCGCCACCTCCTCCTCGTCCCAGTTCTCCAGCCTTTCACTGACTCACGCTTCTCCGCGCCATCCCGCCGAGGACCCGCCGGCGTTTCACAGCCCTCTGCGTGGGCTGGGCGGCTCTGCCCGGTTCCCGCTGCCCCCAAAAGCCGGGGTGGGGGTGGGGGGGGAAGGTGTGAGCGTGGCACAGGGCCACCTCTGGGCTTCCCTGGGGGGGTGCTGAGCGACAGCGGGATGGGGACGTCACCAGTGCCCCCCACACGGAGACACGTGCCCAACGCTGGCACCGCCGAGGGGGAGGTTTGCAGCCCCGGGGCTCCCGCACGCCCGCCCTGCGGGACACGTGGGTCTGGGCAGCAAAAACAGAGACGAAGCCATCACCCCGGGCACCACGACAGGGGCAGCAGGTTCACGTCACGCCTGATGCCCCCCTCGCTTTGCCGGGAGGGAAGTGAAGCCCCTGGGGAGCCGCGTGCTCCCGCGCCGCCCAGCCATTCCCTCCGGCGGGGTTATATCTGGTGCCACATTTGCATCGCAGCGAGCCGGCGCACCTGGGCAGCGAGCAAAATCCTCGGGGGAGCGAGAGCTCGGGGAGTGGCTGACAATTGTCACACACAGACTCGCCGGGGGGAAAGGAAAGTCCCGGCAGACAATTGTTTTTAGAAGAACCCGCTTCCAACCTGAGCGGCTTCAGCCCCTCGGGCAGAGCCTCCGCCCCGGGGCCCGGCGGGGCTGCAGCGAAGGGTGGGATGGGGACGATGGTCCTCAGCTCTGCAATGGTGCTCCATGACCAGGCAGGATGCTCCCAGGCTGGAGATGCTGCTGCTCAGCTGTAAGCACGGACCAGGTGCCCCCCAGCAATGGAGGAGCCCCCCACCCAGCCCAGCCCATGGCAGCTCCATGTTTCCCCTTCGTTTTCCCCCCTTCCCACCATGGGCCTTGGTGAGATGGGCTGGGAGTGGGGCTGGGG
>VXBL01001364.1:0-10981 GCA_013400195.1 Aramus guarauna
GGAAGGAAGGAAGGAAGGGACTTACATTCTTTAAGGAACAATCAAAAATATTTTCTTGTATATTGTGAAGTTGTATGTTCTGGATTTTTTTATCCAATTATGAATATTCCACATGAAACATGAAGATCAGAAACAACCATACATAAATTCTGTAGAATATATTAGAAATCAGAAGCTGGGAAATTAATTGAACCCTTAGTAGTGTAAGCTACCATAATAGACAAAAGGAGCCTTTTTGTTGTTGCTATTATTGTTGATTTTTTATTTTATTTTATTTTATTTTTTTATAATGCATGTTCACTGTTTTATTAGTCACCAACCATTTTGGTTCCTAAGCAGTTATTACTTTGACAGACAGCATTGTCATTTTAGTTGCATGCTAATTGTTGTTATTTAAATTTCCTTCTTTGTCAAAAAACAAAAATCTATTATTAACTTGACAGTATCTGCTTTGTTTTTACATTTCTCTGTAAAAGAAAACCACCACCTTAGAAAGGAAGGACAGCTGTGAATTTCTCATTCTGAAAAAGATGTTGTTGAGTAATCTGTTGATGGCATTCTTCATCTCTGTATTCCTCAGTGTGTAGATTATGGGGTTAAGCATTGGAGTGATGACTGTATAAAGAGATGACATGGCTTTGTCCACCACAAGCTTTTGGAATGGACGTGCATAGATGAAGATGCAGGGTACAAAATGGATGCTCACCACTGCAAGCTGAGCTCCACAAGTGGAAAAGGCTTTGTGCTTCCCCTCTGTGATATGCATCTTGATTTTGACCAGGATGACAGCATATGAAACAATCAGGACAATGAAGATGAGGATTGTAAGCAGTCCGCTATTGGACACCATGAGTAACTCAACCACAAAGATATCTGTACAGGCCAGTTTAATTACCTGTGGGACATCACAGTAGAAATTGTCTAAAAAATTGGGTCCACAGAACGGCAACTGAGTGACCAGTGCTACCTGCACAATAGAATGAACAAACCCCCCTACCCATGCTCCTGCTACCAGCCCAAGGAGAACATTGTAATTCATAATGTTTTGGTACTGCAAAGGTTTATGGAGTGCCACATAGCGATCCAGAGCCATCACTATAAGGAGGACAGCCACAGCACCTCCTGTGAAATGGAAGAAAAACATCTGTGTAATGCATCCCTGAAAACTAATGCTCTTAAGTTCAGACAGAAGGTCCCATAGCATCTTGGGTAGAGTCACTGAGGATTCACTGAGATCTATGAAGGCTAAATTTCCCAACAAAAAGTACATAGGCTTATGGAGTTGTTGATCTGTGATTACTGTAGTGATGATGGTGACATTTCCAAGCCAAGTCATTGCATAGATTATGAGGAAAGTTGTAAAGAGAATATACTGCAGCATGGCACTTTCAGTAAAACCAACAAGGAAAAATTTTTTCACAGTGGTGGTAGAATTCTCCTGCTCCATTGGTACTCTGTGACATAGAATAAACAGAGATAACAACAGATGAACTAGTTGACCTTTTTATTCAGAAGAGACTATTTGATCTATTATTATTCATCAAATATGATAGGGATTGAATTTCTTCAGCTCTTTTGCTTGCAAAACAGTTTGCACCTGTAGAAATCCTCTTTGCACAACATCTTTCATCATGTACCTGAAAATAGTCAGCCATAAGATGCATCTCATCTGACTCGAAACAGGAGGATTAAATTCAGAATTTCTACACCTAAATTTATGTATCTGCATTCTAGGTGTCTTCATGTAAGCTATGCTTCTAATAATTCGTTGTAGTCAAAACAGGTGAGCATAATTTTACTAAATGTAGGGACTCAGTACCATTTTAGATGTCCATGCATAATCCATCTGTAGGCACAGAGCTGAGAGAAGTGACACAGCATCTATGGAGTGTGCTTGTAGCCCAGAAAGACAACTGTGTCCTGGGCTGCATCAAAACCAGTGTGACAGCTGGTTGAGGGAGGTGATTCTGCCCCTCTGCTCTGGTGAGACCCCACCTGGAGTACTGCATCCAGCTCTGGGGGCCCCAGTACAAGAAAGACATTGAGATGTTGGAGGGAGTCCAGAGGAGGGCCACAAAGCTGATCAGAGGGCTGGAGCACCTGTCCTGTGAGGACAGACTGAGAGTGTTTGGGTTATTCAGCCTGGAGAAGAGAAGGCTCCAGGGAGATCTAATTGTGGCGTTCCAGTACCTGAAGGGGCCTACAGGAAAGCTGGAGAGGGACTGTTTATCAGGGAATGTAGTGACAGGACAAGGGGTAATGTGTTTAAGCTGAAGGAGGGTTGATTTAGATTAGATGTGAGAAAGAAATTCTTCCCTGTGAGAGTGGTGAGGCACTGGAACAGGTTGCCCAGAGAAGCTGTGGATGCCCCGTCCCTGGAAGTGTTCAAGACCAGGTAGGATGAGGCTTTGAGCAAGCTGGTCTAATGGAGGGTGTCCCTTCCCATGGCAAGGGGCTTGGAACTAGATGGTCTTTGAGGTTCCTTCCAACCCAAACCATTCTATGATTCTATGAAAACCTTTGCATCGTGGTTTCTTTTTTTTTTGAGCAGCAACTGGAGACAGTTGGCATGTATCACCATGAAATCTCATATTGCATTAGACGTCTGTGCTTAGTCAGCTGAATGTCACTCTGGGGATTTGTTAATAAAGTCAAGCAAAGACTAGATAATGTTTTCAAAAAATAAACTACTGTCCCTTGGTTATCCATGTTTCAGCAAATATTCAGTCTATGGAATGGATTGAACTGGAATTTCCTTAGACATGTCTTCCTTCCCTCCTTCCTTCCTTCCTTCCTTACTTCCATGCTCACCCTCATTCAGTCATTCTAATGATTCTCTGGGCCACTGCAGACCTACTCGATTTATGCCCCATCTTGTAGCTAGCTTTTTAATCACACCAGGAAGACCTCAGAAGGGCTAGAGAACTATTTTGATCCTCGCATTTATGTCACTAGGAAGGCTGAAATGACATACCTAGCAGATTCTGGAGATTCTTCTTCTCTGAAACTGGCCTGCTTCCTTGCCTGAGATATGGATGATGAAGATCTGTGATAGGAAACCTTCTCTTGGTAAACCTAGCTTTGAAATCAGAAAAGATGATGTGAAGTATGGATTCATCAGATACCAAAGACCCATTTGTCTTCCAGAGATGTTGGTTATTCCTTGCAGAATTTTTGTGAGGCTCAAATTTCTTGCTGATTGCTAAAAATAAATTGATTGCATTATATGTAACACTTTTATGTAATACATTAGACACTGAAATCAACAATAGTTTATCTTCAAGGACTTGATGAATATTGTGGAAGCTGGAAGTTATCTGACCACTGGGTTACTTGTTCTTATTGGAAAATCAGAACTGTTTCTTCAGTCTCCATGCTCCATATAGATGTGCTGGCACTCAGGATTTTACTCCCGTCTTTAATGATGCAATTTGCCTGTGTTTTGATATATGCAATGTACAAGCCTCACCTTAACTAGCTGCCTAAACTACTTTCACAGTGAGCACAAAGAAACAGTTATTTTCACAGAATAATGTTTTAAAAATCTTTTAGGTGTTCACCCCAGAATAATATGAAATCAAGCTCAATAAATATTGCTTTCTCCTCAGACTGAATAATCTCACCTGAGGACTCTGTAACCTGAGGTTGCAGAGGTGCAACAGGTAGCTGTCTTGCTTAGTAAAACTGTCAGAATTGAATATGTGATTGGCTGGTTAAAGGCATCAGGAAAGGGGGTGCATGCCACATAACTTAAGCCCTTAGCCACTTAAATTAGGAGTGCAGAGGGTGAGCGAGTGTGCAAGTACACAAGGAAGCAAATAAGCAAGAAAGAAAGATTGTTCACTGATTTTTTTTTTTTTTCCCAGGCAATGAGATCTGCTAGGTAACACATTTAAAGGCAGAGAGATAGGATTCTTGTCACTTACTTAAACATAGCTGCCTAAAATTTAGTTAATAAAGTCTACTCACATTGTCCAGACTCAATGGGAGAAGACAGTTGTCTGCAAGGAGACTTTAGCTCATGACAGTTGTCCAAGACAGGTCAGATTTCTCTAGACCTGGTCTCGGAGACAAGCTATGCTTTATCTAGTGCATAGGACAGCAAATATTGGATTTACCTCACTGTCTTGAGGTGTTTTAACATTTTTCATCTTAGGCAATATCTACAATTTCGCAACTGAATTACCTGGGTGATTTGCCTCCAATGCCTCTTTCCTGGCATTACTCATGCTTCATGATCCAAGTCCCTTCTCAGGTGGGATGGTCTGAAGCCTGATCCAGTTCTGAGGAAAGTTCATTCCATTTTCAGTTTTGTACTGGCAGTAAGGTTGACATCACACAAGCTTTGACTCTTCTTCAGAAACAATCTTGCAAAGCTATCCCAGCTTTTGCTGCACTCTCAAACACTCCTACATGTCCTTGCAATATATTTTGGACAATGGCACTTTTGTATTCAACATCATGTCTGAAACATATTTCTGGGTTGTCATTCATACACTTTGAGCCAAAACCCAATAATACCAAAACAAAAACCAAACCAAATTTGAGCATATAACAATAATTATTATGCTTTTAAATGCTATATAGGGCTCAGACAAAGATCTAGCTTAACTGGACATAACATGAGTACAGAGCAGTGAGCTTGAGCTGCACTGCCATATTTGTGTAGAGGGAAAAAAAATAACTCCTTTTAGGACAGATCTTTGTGTTAGAGGTAAATACATCATGCTGGATCTGACAGCCCAAGTGAGGTAAGGATGATGCAGCCCTTTCACTTTGTCGAGTGCTGCATTAATTGCTTATATCCCAAGGTCACACACATGCACCTCCCCACATGTCAGTGAAATGTCCATCCATTGAAGAAAATTTCCTCCAAAGCACCAAATGTAGGAAGGGTTAAGGTTTATTCCACATAAAACAGGCACATTGGCTTGGTTAATAGCCTGGGCCTAATCCTGCAACATTCAAATTACAGTTTCCATATTGAGGTCAAGCAAAAGAAATCTTCACTGCCAATGTGGTCATGCAGATCTTTGAAGGCTGTCTCTGTTAGGAAACAGTACAGGTTTCAGCTGACTTAGTTAACTGACAGTAAAGGCAGTAAAAAGGGTGGGGGGGAGGGAGGGGATGAGATTTTTCAGTATAATGTTCATTTTTTTTTAGTTTGCTTTTTAAAGAGAAAGGCAATATAAGCCATCTCATCATAAATACATTGCCTGACTTCAGAAACTTCACAACAACTAGCTAATGGCCAAGTGGTTAATTACGTTTTGTAATGTTATGTTTGTTTAGACCCTCTAGGGTGTTTAACTTACCTGCGCTTCATTGGAAACCTTTTTTCTTTGTAATTAAAACACTGGAGAACCAGAGTTAAGGAAACTTCATTTAAGCTTCTACTGACTTTGCTTCTGGGAGCTGATTTATTTTTAAACCCATGAAAAGAGTTAGAGAATTTTTTCTTGCTTTATTCTTTGAAAAGACAGGACTGAAACAAGCCTTTCTTTACAAAAATAATTACACAAATACAAAACCACTACTGTGATTAGCCTCAATCACTTTAAGGCACATTGCATTTAAAATGGTTAAAGCTTTGAAATTCATGCCTCATTTAAAGATGTTTCATACTGTGGTCCAAGAAGAAAGAGACATCCAATATCATTCGTCCATTTAGAATAAACCTTTTTTATAACTGCTGTAGGGCCCTCCCATCAAACACTATCAGCAACATAATGTGTTCCCTGAATTCACTCCTTCTGCTCCTTAATTCCATATGCCACATGTGCATGAAAGATAGTCCAAAGGAAGAGCTGAGACAAACAGGAACTGGTGTGGTACACAGCAAGACATGTTTTCAGCTAGGGTGAATCAGAATTTAACCTTTAGGAAGGAGCACTGATTTTTGGTATCTAAGAAACACAGCCATTGACTTTTCTAGAGCCTATCTCACTTACCCTTATGCCATCCTGTTTCCTCTGTAAAGAAGGGGAGTTCTGGTTAAATTATGCCATTTAGTGGATCACAGCTTCACAGGCTGTAGCCAAAATAGACCAAGGGAGCAATTTGTGGCTGGATTCATCTCCCCAAAGCTAATACGTGAACTACTGATTCTAACATGCTTAACCTGATTTCAAGCTGGTATTAATTTTATTTATTTTTCCTGTGCCTTGAAGAGAAATGCATGAGACTCTACAGTGGACATTCCCTTCATACATGTAAGGTTGATCCAAACTCCAGCATACAGTATTGAGAATACATGAGGAAGACAGAGAAATTTTGGTGAATACGTCACAGAATGCAATATAGGCATTACCCTCAGGTAGCACTCCCCAGAACCGCCATAGCACAGATCTTGAAAAGATGGGTATTTTTCATTGGATGCTGCTGTCCCACAGATAGTCTCAGGCCTCTCATGAACCTAGACAATGCCCATAGCTGTTTCCTCAGGTGCCTATCAGGAAATAATTTAAACCATTAGTTTCATTCAAAGTTCATGATAATCTGTAACAGAGCCAAACTCATGCTATGGACAAGAATAAAGAAGAAACATAAGTTGCAAAGACATTTTGTTGGCTTCTCCCCATCCTTTGTATATTAACGCATATATATGCATGTATGTATGTGCACCTGTGTATGTGCATACACACAAAACCAAGCACAGCACACTGTCTAAAGTAAATAAATGTACTGTACTTGTGATTTGTTATATAATGTTTGTAATGAATACAGTAGCACATTTGGTTTAAAGAGAGGCTTAATAAAAGTAAAAAATAATGAAAAAATATAAAAGGTAAGGAAGTCAATGTCCTTACATTACTAGACCATATCTTAAAAATGTTTCACTTCCTGTGAATGCATTTTTATGAAAGAATGCATTTTAACAAAAGAATACATTTTAACAAAAGAATACATTTTAAGATTTCTTTCCATTCATTATTTTCAGAGATAGGAGACAAATTATATCTGATATCTAATCAGTTATCTTTTTCTGACAATAACTGGTACTGATCCAAATGATATGGCTTTGGGGTAAGATTAATGATTTTCTCAGGTTTCCTGCTAGATAACTTTTCAATGACTGTACACACACTTTTTCTGATTGTTCTTTTGTCTGTAATTTCTTTGAGTCCATGTATAGAAAATGCAGAAAGATTGGTAGAAAAGGGGAATTCTGCCCTGTAATACAGAAAGAGTTGAATTATAGTGTGGAGGTGCACATTTCTCTCTACTGAGGTTCTGACTGCTCTCCTGGGATCCAGTTAAAATTAGTAGGATTTTAAGTATTTACAGAAGAGGTAGGTGTCTGTGATCCAGATCAAAAACATATGTAAGAAGTCATATCCCACCAATTCCAAATGCCTTTCTTGATCTTGTTTGCTGAGCTCCTGATGTGCTGACACAGTTTATGGTTCTGTCAAGGTCACCTCTTTGTACCCTGCCATCGGAGTAGAAAGTGTGTCTGGGCAAACTTTGCACCTGTGTGAGCACAACCGGTGTCAAGTACAATGAGATCCTGTTCCCATGATTCCTTTTAGATGTTAGCACTAGTGTTGGCACTATAATATGAGTCAGTAATAATTCACCGGTAGTAATTTACATTCATAAGGAAAACGTCTGCTTTTATAAATAGATAATAATATTTGGCATCCAACCTTAAGTGTAGTGGGATATCTGACTAGCTGATTTAAGCTTCTTTTTTGTCCAGCTTTCTCATTATACCTCATTGTCATCACCATCCTGTTTTTCTTCTACAGGCACTAGACAAGCAAAGATTCCTGTGCCACAAAAGTATTTCAGATTTTAAACACTTCCCTACTCCTTTCCCTACAAAAACCCTATGTGTAAGTATGCATATGTATATATAATAAATTTGTTTAATAAGAGATAATGAAGTAAATAGTTACAGTTTAAATGTGAATCAAAAAAGAAATGGGTTGGGGACCACTTTTATATGTGTGCTGAACAAGTCCTAATGTGTTTGTGGGGATGGGGAGGAAGCTTAAAAGGGGTGGCTGAGCACTGAACAGGGTGGGGGTTCATGAGGATTGAACATGTCTGCAGGTCAAGAGACCCCCACCTCACACAAGGAAGAGATCAGTCCTGAGTCTGACCAAGAGGCTCCCTGACATGGCCTCAGACCACAGGAGGACCATGCAGTGTTACTGGAGCAACCCTTGGTCTTTGTGCTGTGCTGCAAGGGAGAAGCATCACTGCCCACCCAAATGGAAGGCCAGGAATAAAAGTGAACTTCATAGAAATACATGGGGACAATAAGGAGTGTTATTCTTTTCTAAAAAACACCAGGTGCCCACAAAGGCTCTTCCTTCATCATTGCAGGTGCAGAGGGCCTGGCAAGTTTCTGCAAAAGTGCAGCAAAATGGAAGGAATAGATTGGTGT
Source organism: Aramus guarauna (assembly GCA_013400195.1). Taxonomy (NCBI): domain Eukaryota; kingdom Metazoa; phylum Chordata; class Aves; order Gruiformes; family Aramidae; genus Aramus; species Aramus guarauna. The sequence continues at coordinate 8,396 of VXBL01001364.1, forward strand.
TTCCCACCATGGGAAGGATAGGGGGAAAGAGTGCTTGAAAAAACTACATCTTTGTTTTGGCCATGCCAAAACAGGCCATTAGGCTGTTAAAATTCTCAAAGATTTGGGATGNGGTCTCCCCAGAGCCTTCTCTTCTCCAGGCAGAACAACTCCAACTCTCTCAGCCTGTCCTCCTAGGAGAAGTGCTCCAGTCTTTGATTATCTTAGTGGCCCTCCTCTACAGTCTCTCCAACAGCTCAATGTCAAGAGGAAGGGGCCAGACTCTTTTCAGTGGTGCCCAGTGACAGGACAAAGGGCAATGGACATAAACCGGAACACAGGAAGTTCTATCTGAATATGAGGACAAACTTCTTCACTTGGAGGATTGACCCAGCACTGGAACAGGTTGCCCAGAGAGGTAGTGGAGTCTTCTCTGGAGACATTCAAAACCTGCCTGGACGCAAACCTGTGCAACCTGCTCTACATGATCCTGCGGAGCAGGAGGGTTGGACTAGATGATCTCCACAGGTCCCTTCCAACCCCTCCTAGTGTGTGATTCTGTGATTCTGTGATAATTCCTAGAATCATAGACAGTTGGAAGGGACCCATAAGGATCATTGAGTCCAGCTCCCTGCTCCTTCTGTATGATATGCAAGGCTCTCTCAAAACCTTGGCAATAGAAAAAGACAAAAATCTTCTCCTAATTGATTGCATGTTATAGTAAAGATATCTCCTCAAGCTCCATGCTCTTCACCATGTAATATTCTGGGTTTTTATAAAGTTCTACATAATTTTCTTTCATAGCAGTGTTGAAATAAAATGGAGGGAATAATGTTCGCAGTTGAAAATCCCAGTGCTTGGGGAAAGCTTCTTAAGTTCATGGGAAAAAAAATAATTTAAAGCATTTATGAAACATATATTCAGGCTGGGAACTTGCATACATGTGCACTTTCAACCTTGGGTGAAAAACAGCATATCCATTCTTTTCTTGGAAGTGAGGAAGTAGCCATCATGGCCTTTCCCATTATTACAATAATGTCAGCCAGGAGGAAAGTCTGGACAGAACACAGGTGAATTACTTTTTTAGGAGATAGATAATCCATTCTAAAAGTTTTCCTGTATTCATATTCCTTACATTGACAGTAATTGCTCAGCAATAACAAAAACATCCCTGAATTATCAACACTGTTTTCAGCACGTATCAAAAACTCAGCCACATACGAGCTACTGTGAAGAAAATTAACTCTATCCCAGCCAAACCCAGCACATTCTCCCCCCCTCATTCCATACCATTTACATCATGCTTAGGTCCCACACTATCCGATACACCCTCATTTACCACCACCTCCCTTCCTGTCCTTTGATATAAAACACAGATATCATTCCCTTAGTCTATGGGCCACTCTCCTAAAATATCCATGAAATGTGCAGAAATATCCACAAAATGTCCATCAAGTTGATTTAGTTCATGACTTTGGGCTCCATCTGTTATGGTGGTCACTCAGGACAGGAGAGGTCATGTGATGTGTGGAGTTACTGGGCATCAAAGCCAGGTCAGGTCCATTGCTGCATTCACACTGCTTCTTGTAAGGCTTGTTCTCCACCGGTTCAGGTGGTTCCTGCTGCAGTAATTTCTATAACATGCCACTCCAATCATGGGTTACAACAATTTAAAGGTATTTCCATTACAATCTCCACCCCTGGTCCCTTTGGGCCAGGGTATAGGGTTTACCATGGCAATGAACTCCTCTTCTTACCCCTGCTCTGGCTTGGACTTATCCACACACTGCAGTCCCTTAGGGGTGTACCTGCTCCAAGTGAAGCCTTACCCATGAGCCACAGTCTCTCCAGGGGTACACCTGCTGTGGCATAGACTATCCACAGCCACAGTCACTTTGAGGTGCACCTGTTCCAGTGTGGCCTTCTCCACGGGCCACAATGCCTTCGGAGATATACCTGCTCCAGTGTGGCCTTACCCACAGCCACAGTCCCTTCATAAGTAAACCTGCACCAACATGGCCTTACTCATGACTGCAGTCCCTCCAGGGGTGTACCTGCTCTATCATGGGCTTATCCATGGCCACATGCCCCAGGTGCACCAGCATGACCTCATGCACAGCCACTGCTGCTTCAAGGTGTACCTGCTGCAGCACAGACATAACCACAGCCACAGATGATTTGAGATATACCAACTCTGCCATGGGCTTATCCACAGCCACAGATGCTTTGAGGTGTCTCGCTCCCACATGGACTCATCCACAGGTCACAGTCCTTTTGACTCGAGTGCACACAGGAGTTCCAGCCTGTCCAGTACAGCAGCACAGAAACAACAGTGATGCCCTGGCCATCTGCCAGCCCAGGCACATCACCATTGTTGTTATCAAAATGTTCCCAGGCACAGCACAGTAAGATGATAAGCAGTACAACAAGGAGTGAAAGCAACAAGCAGACACTAGTGAGCACTAGTGAGTATTATACAGTAAGGCAAGCAAGCCCCGCGGTGAGCACAGGAGCTGCCAATTAATAGCTAACCAGCAATAACAGCCATAAATTCTATCTAGCACATTCCAATCAAATCTGTCATTATCCTGAGCCCTTCAAGCCCCA
>VXBL01001364.1:10989-30176 GCA_013400195.1 Aramus guarauna
TCCTTCCTCCAGGTTTTAATTGCTGAGCATGATGTCATATGGTATGGAATATCCCTTTGGTTAGTTTGGGTCAGCTGTCCTGTCTGCGTCCCCTCCCAGCTTCTTGTGCACCCTCAGCTACTCACTGATGGAGTGGTGTGAGGAGCAGGAAATGCCTTGACTCTGTTTAAGCGCTGCCCAGCTATAAAGAAAGGCATCCCTAAATTATGAACACTGTTTTCAGCACAAATCCAAAACATAGCCTCCCACTAGGTATTGTGAAGAAAATTAACTCTATCCCAGCCAAACCCAGCACAATTCCTTATGTATTCTAAACAATTATTTTATTCATACCCTTCTATGAATTTATATATTGTTTTAAATATACATGTCTAAATGTATTTGAACACAGATGTAAATGTTATGTATGTACATGCATGTTTATATATGTATATTCTGTCTAAGAAAATAAGCAACCAATCACAGGGCATTATTTTAAAATCATATGGGGTATAATAACATCAAAATCAGCAGCCCTGGAGGCAAGGAGCAGCAGGGTTACCCAGCCATGTGATTGAAAGATGGGCAGGACTTCCACATCAGGTGGGGCATGTGGCTGTGAGTGTGGGGTGGGGTTTCCACTCCAGGTGGTGTCTGGACACCTGCCACTTCTCATCCTGGATAATGGTTGCATTTTGATTAATCATGCAGACAGGGCAAGTTGTACTGAATTGCCCTCCATCTTAAAGGAAGCCTCAGAAACCCTAGAAAGCAGGTAAATGAATCATTTGACATGCGTTGCTGGTGCAGCATTTGATGCTTCACTACAGAATCACAAAATGAATCTTTAGCATTGTTGGATTATGCTGCTTTAGTTTCTAACATTCACCTTTGAAAAGTCTGTGGTGAGTTTAATTTTTTGTTATCATTATATACATAGTATAATGTATAATATACATTAAGTAATGTTGTATAAATCATTAATAAATAAATAAATCATTCCATTAATACAATGGAATTAATTTCACTTAACTGAAGCCATGTAGATGGTATATCTTTAAGTCTGAACTACCCATTCTTTGTAGGTAGTGAAATGAAATAAGCACCTCTGAGTCCTGATTCATCTGACCCCTTGATATACTGCCAACACAAATTAAAATAAATGTTTTGGGGAAAGGGAGAAAAAGAGAAAGGAAAAAAAAAAGCAAGAAGTGGGGCGGGGGGGATGGAAGCTGTTGAGTTTGTTTTACACATTTTCAAAGTATGTATGTAGTCAGTTGACTATGGAGAACTCATCCTGAATACTCATAAAATACAGAAAATTAAGTGATCAGGAGAATTCTAGGTGATGGCTTTCCATCCTGTGCATTCCCAGATGAAAATGTCTACAGAATATGGCAAGTCAAAGATTGTGGGTTCATTTCTTTCCCAGAAGCAAAGAGGTTGTAACTCTAGATGACACCTAGTCCACGAATAATATATGTTAAATAAATAATAGATACTAATAAACAATTATAAATAAAGTCATACACCTTAGAGCTTTTATTCAGACTCCTGGGCATCTGAGTTAGCACTCCACAACTACAGCTGCTGCCACAACTATGTAACCTTTGCTCTGGGAACCAGAAACAACCTCTGAAGAGACAAAGCAAGCATAATCTAGAAGATGCAGAGACAAAATCTTCCCCATCCTCTGGCACACCATGTTCTCCCTCCGTCATCAGGTGGTGAGTGAAGCAGCCAAGGTTACAGGCAGTCTGGTTGCAGTCTCTGGTGCGTGTGCTGACAATCAGGCTATGAGCGGGTCTGGCATACAAAAGAGTCAAACCTCTGGTGTATGCACAGTGGTACTAAACACATGGGTGTGTGGGAGAGGATTCATGGCCAGAAGAGCAAGATTTCAGGACAGAATGATGAACTACCAACAGAGCTCTTGAAAGGGAGATGTATATTTAAATTGTTACCTGTTGTTTGTAGGATTTTAAAGCTGGGGTTGCAATAAGCTTCAGAAATATAGTCTTGGTGTGAATGAAGCCAGAAGTTGGCTGGTACTTGGGAAGAGTGGGGGTAAGAAATGTAGGGATTAGGGAGGTTGTCTTATATTCATACACGATTCAGAGAGGGCTGATAAAACCGGTGTCAGTAAGACAATAGGCAATACTATACTCATCTCAGTAGAGGGACTTGAGATATTGACTGCTCACCTTGCCTGATGAAGAGCACTTGGCTTTGAACTACGGACAAAAAGAAGGATGATAAAACTTCAAGGAAACTCTTTTCAGATACTAATTTCTACTGAATTTATAAATAAAGATCTTAAACAGAAATTGAGTGTTAGTGTTACTGTGATTGGACTAGTAATGAGTGATTGTTATATTTTACTTATACTTCCAAAAATGCAGCAGGGAAAATAAGAAGGAACAGAACTAGGTTGAGTAGCCAGTATTTTTCACTGTAGAATGGAGACTGGATAAACCACAATCCGCAGCTGAAGAGTGGAGAGGGTCTGGACATAGGCAGACTGATAATATCAGGGGAAATATTTACCACCTGTCTAAAGTGGTGTGGCAAGAAACAGCAAAGAGAGAGTAACCTCAAACGGTTCTTTGCTGATTAGGACTGAACAACCTAGAGAGTAGTAGAGACTGAGCTGTGTGGGAGAGTCATGGACGCAAAGCCATGGAAGTCAAATGCATCCGCTGAAGTCTCTATACCCAAGCAGATGTGAGGGGAGTATTGTTTCTGCATTCGCTGGATGAGTAGGATACAATACAATACAGGACAGCAGAGTGGAGTGGTAGGGTCCTGCAGGAATCTTTCTGTTGTGATGAGACGGAAAGAGACTGGAGCTGGACAAGCCACTTAGAGGGGAATTTGAAGAAAGGCAAAGAGAAACTCAGGTCCAGATGGATAAGGATTCACAGTCAGCTGAGAAATTAAATACTGGGCAATTTATGCACATATCCAGCACAATGAGCCCTTCAGCTGTCCATAAAGGAAAGGAAGAGATGGAGAAAACAAAGAATGTAATGATTTTTTTTTTTCATTTCAAAGCATGATATGAAATTTTGACTTCTGACAAAAACATCAAAAAGTGACATAAAGATTTTTTTTCTCTTACTTGTTTTTATTCCTTTCTTACTTTCCTTTCCTTTTTTCCCCTTTATTCTGAATTTTACTACTTTTTACCACTTTCTCCCCTTCTCAGTTGTTTTTATTTTTTTAGTTTCCACTGTCAAGACTGATTTCAGTTCTCACCAGTCTCAATAAGGGAACTCAACTAAAACTATTCTAAAACTAAACAATGCTTACAGGTCTGAATATTTTCTCTCATTAAAGCATTTTCATGTTCTCTACCTCAACATTGCTGGGGAAGTTACTTATGCAGCAATGTGCGAACACTATCATGCAGACAAATATACCATCTTTGTAGCAAAATGGAATAAAAGTGTTAAAAAAGCTGGAGCCAAAACTCATGTAAGTTTCTCCTGACCCAAAAGAAGAAAAAGAAGTGGGAGGAATGAAAGAACTTAGACAAATAGAAAGACTTTTAAAAGAAATATGACCAGTTTTTATGGTTTTATTCATGAGGGATGTGTCAAAATCCACAGTTCCATTCAAATATATGTAAATGAAATTATTTGATACATTCTATGAAAAAATTTCAGTTTGTTTTCCAGACTGCTGTCACACTGAATCATGGTGGATTAATTTCATAGAGATATTTAGATAATTGAGTTTTCTTTATGTTTCCAATGTTCTGTTGACTTCATTGGAAAATTAGACATCACTGTGGGATTTCTCTGGAGAAAGGTGGAAGTCTGAATGTGATTTAGACATCCTCAGCTCCCTTGAAAATTGATTGGGAAAAAATGAAATAGTTTGGAAAATACTCGAACTGATATATGCTAGAGAAAAATTAGGATGGAATCAGTAATTTCCTGGCCTGGCTATATTGACATCATTAAGTATAAATGGATTTTAAAATTTAATATAAATGGATTTTAAAGTGTTTAATGGCAAACAACTTCACAGCTGTCAGATTAATTCACCCGAGGGATTCATGAACCTTCTTTCAGATGTGAGTGTTTCCTTTATTTATTTTCCTTTTATAATACCTAGTTTCCTTTTATAATCAGTGGATGTGATTTAAGTTAATTGTGTAATTTTAGCATGCATTTCATCTAGGTTTGTTTAGCTGTCTACCCTAGACTTAAATCTGTCCTCCCTGGAAGGACCTGCTTTTGTTAACTGGAAAGAGAGCAGATGTGACTAGCTCAGATAAAGGCATCTACACCGTAAACCCCAAAAATCAGCTTGCCCATGAAATAATGGACTGATACTTTGACCTATGTTCCATCCAGGTGCCTGTTCCCAAGGCACAGAGAAAGCAAAGAATATCTGATAAAATGTAGAGATTTCCAGTTTACATTTCCAGTAAAAAGCCCAAGTTAGTGGGAATCTAAATTACTGGCTTTCAAGTATTTCACCATTAGGAGTTCCCTAAAACTAGAAATGTGAAAAGGTCATGCATTTTAGGCAACCTAAATAATGTCCCCTGTTGTTCAAACATTTCTGGAGATTTGCACTGGTGTTTGGTTTTTTCCATGACTACTGTCTGTTTTTCAGGGTTCTGCAGAGTGGAAATGGATCATGAGAACTATACAGTGGTTACAGAGTTTGTTCTGCTGGGATTGTCCCAAAGCCATCAAGTCCAGATGATTCTTTTCTTCTTCTTCCTGCTCTTCTATATGATCATTCTGCCAGGCAATGTCCTTATCATTCTCACAATTCGGTGGGATTCCCAACTGGGGTCACCCATGTATTTTTTCCTGGCCAATTTGGCATTCTTGGATATTTGCTACTGTTCTGTGACCCCACCCAAAATGTTGGCTGACTTTTTCTCACACCCTAAGACAATCTCCTACAGTGCCTGCATGGCCCAGCTTTTCTTCCTCCACTTCCTGGGAGCAGCTGAAGCTTTCCTGCTCATGGTCATGGCCTATGACCGTTATGTAGCCATTTGCAAACCTCTTCACTACACCAGGCTTGTGAACAGGGAGGTATGCTGTGTCCTTGTTGGAGCTACATGGGGTGGCGGCTTCATCCACGGCATCATTCTATTTGCCTTCAGCATCCACCTCCCCTTATGTGGTCCCAACATCCTGGACAACTTCTTCTGTGATGTCCATCAGCTGGTCAAGTTGGCCTGTGCCAACACTTACATAATGGAACTTTTGATGTTCCTCAACAATGGAGTTGTTATCATTATGTTCTTTACACTTCTCCTAATCTCCTACACTGTCCTGTTGCTGAAGTTCTGGACACAGTCCTCCAAGGCAAAGAACAAAGTAGCCTCCACCTGCGTTTCCCACATCATTGTGGTTTTTCTTATGTCTGGCCCAGCTATGTATATCTATGGTTTACCCTTCCAAGGTTTCCCAAAGGAAAAAGTTGTTGCTGTTTTCCATACGGTCATCTTCCCCTTGACTAATCCCCTGATCTATACCTTACGTAACAAGGAGATCAAAGGCTCAATGTGGAAGCTGCTCAGCAAATATACACTTTGGTGTGGAAAATAAACAAATATTTTGAAGTAAATAAGCAAAAGTTTTTTAATTTTTGTTTGTTAATACAATTTTCTTAGGAATAGCTCTATAGTGTACATTATGTAGCAACATAATATATATTAAGCTAGCTTCAAATAATTTTCTTGTAATTATCAAAAAGCCTTAGAGTGACACTAAAACTTGCATGGAATAATTTAGAGGAGAATTATACTGTGTAAAAGAATTAACACAGTTATGCTATGAAGTTCTACTCTTAAAATTCTGTATCTCTACAGAAATTAACTGTCAGGTGTGAAGCATTTATAGAATCGTTACTGAACTTCTGGTCCAGCTGCAGATAGATCAAATCAGGTAGCAAGCATGTTAGTTCAAGATTTCGGCTTGTACTTGAATCTCAGACTGTTGACACTGCCTGCTGTTTGAGTCTCATATGACTCTACTCCTGAATGAGTAGTTGTGCTTCTCCACAAAGGGAGAATGTGCAAGTCACTAGATGATCTAAGTTGTAGTCAAGCTTTGCCTTTTCATACACATAGGCAGGCCACTGAAATCAGAAATCAGAAGTCAACTATCAAGTAAAAATCAAAGGCAATGTGCACATGCACATAACCTTATGGTGGGCACTAGTGACAAGATTTTTCTATCCAGGTATAGGCATCTACAGCATCAGAATTAGCCACCTAATGATTTCTGCATCCAGCAACTCCCATCCTGGGAGTCTTCCTTACCACTCAATAAAGTCTGCTCTCCAATTGTACGTTCTTCATTGCTGCAAGGGACTTTGGCTATTGCTTGTGCTCTGTCTCTTCTTGCAATGCTGTTCTGGTTTTCTGGTGCATAGTCTGCTCACCTTATCCCATGACTCCTTCAGCTGGCAACTCAGTACCTTGACCATGGCTTGTTTCCCACACATGAAACTTACCATCTCTCTAAACCCAGTAAGAGGCACCTGCACCTGGACAGCAAAATTCCCACTCTGGAATGGTGTCCATGATCAAGACTTTGATGCACTGGGGAACTTTCTTAGCTAGGGCTGGCTCCATGATCCTCAAGGAGCATGGTTACCACCATTCTGAGCAGCCCCACATGCCCTGGAGCAGACTTTCTGTCCCTTTGTACTCTTGTCATGTAATTGGCCCTGAAACCAGTCCTTCAGCACTCCGTCAGCAGTGAAAGACAACTAGTCTTTGTCTATGTCATCCAGATTTACCTCAGCCAACAGACCAGAAGTATTCACACCCATACTGCCCATAGCTAGCCCCTTTGAGGGGAGTGTGGCTGCACCCACAGTGCACAGAACCTTCCATCATCACAGTACCTACTCCACAGGCACTTTGCAGGGCATTATTAGCCTACCATGTGGGGCACATGGTAAGGCTTCTCTGACTTTGAGATCCAAAGGACTATACTAATTTTGAGTGTGAGCCTCAGAATAAGTCACTTGTAGGTTAAGTGGTTTGATGCTCAGCAGCACTTTCTGGGGCAGTTGTAGAAACTTCTAAGGTTTCTCCTCCACTCAACACCCTACTTGAGGTGACATCAGATATTCCTGCAGACAGAATCTCCTCTTCTCTGACACCACTATAAAGATCCTTTGTAATTATATGACAAGCAGAAATAACAAGTTTACTAAGCTAGCTTTCAGGTGTGTTAACCTAGAGATGAAGCTACACTAGATGAAGCTAAATAGAAGTGAGGAGAGAACAGCAGAACAACAGTGGCATGGTTAGGGCCCCTGGCATGGTCAGTATCCAGGGTGTGCCAAGGTGCTGTCTTTGCAGGTGATTTATTACAGAAAACTCTCACTGGGCCCTACAAATTATACCATACTGCACACTCCATGGAGAACAGGAAAACATGTGACTGACCTTCCTAAGATGATGTGAGGGGAATGTTGTCCCCATCTCATATCTAGAAATTTGCTCACTTGCTAAATGAGCAGGAAACTCAGTGGTAAACACAGTTTTCTCATGGAAGCATTGGTGTGGTGGGTTGACCCTGGCTGGAGGCCAGGTGCCCACCAAAGCCGCTCTACCACTCTCCCTCCTCATCTGGACAGGGGAGAGAAACATAATGAAAAGTTCATGGGTCGAGATAAGGACAGGGAGAGATCACTCACCAATTACCATCACAGGCAAAACAGGCTCAATTTGGGAAAATTAATTTAATTTATTACCAATCAAATCAGAGTACAGTCATGAGAAATAAACCCAAATCTTAAAACACCTTCCCCCACCCCACCCCTCCCATTTTCCCAGGCTTAACTCTACTCCAGCCCATATCCCACCACTTTGGTGATAAGGAGGCTATGGGAGACTATGTGATAAAGCCAAGGTATACAACATTCACTGCCCTGCCTTCATCCACAGTTCCAGTCACATCATCACATGAAGTTCATTGGACATGACTTGTTCTTGGGATATCCATTGTAACTCTTCCCAATCACCTTCTTGTCCTTCACGTGTTTAGCAATGAGCCCATAATCTTCCCAGGTGAGACTGATCAGCCTGTAGTTCCCTGGATCCTCCTCCTTCTTGCCATTTCTGAAGATGGATGTAGCATTTGCCTATTCACAATCATCAGAAATCTCCCTCAGTTGACATTTTTAAGATGAGAGAGTACAGCTTTGGAATGACATGAACCAGCACTGTAGGATGAATCCAATGTGGTGCCATTGACTTGTACAGGTCTAATTGACTTAAGTTATCTTTATCTCCTTCAACCATGTGTACTGTTTCACAAACTCATCTAGAAAGCTCAGGGACCTAAGAGGCCAGAGGGCAAAGCTTACTATGGAAAACTGATACAAAAAGCCATTTCTACATTCTCTGTCACTAGGTTCTCAACCCCACTAAGCAATGAGCCCACACTCTCCTTAGTATTCCTTTTGCTGCCAATGTACTTTGAGAAGAATTTCTTCCTGCCCTCCACCTCTGTTGCAAGGCTCAGCTCCAGCTAAGTATTGGCTTTTCCTGGCTCAATTCCTATATGGGCACATGACATCTCTGTGATGTTCTTCTACCTTCTGTGTAGGTCGTTTTTGTGTTAGAGCTGCCAGGAGATCCATGTCTGTCCATCCACGCTGTTCATCCACACTGGCAGTCTTTTGCACTTGCTTGACTTACTGCAATTTGAATGCATTCTGCTCTGAGGAGGCTGACATTAAAGAACAAACAGTTTTCCTGTGCCTCTTTACCCTCCAGGGCAGTTTGCCTTGGGATCCTCCCAAGAAGGCACCTGAACAAGCCAAAATTTGCTCTTCAGAAGGCCAGGGATGTGATTCTGCTGTTTATTTTGCTCAGTCTTCTGAGAATCTTAAACTCCACTGTCCTGTGGTTGCAACAGTCAAGGGTTCATTCAACTTTCATTTCTTAATCCAGTTCAGTGTCCTTATTTCCCTTCTGAAATGACTCATCTAGATCTATATATAATCAGTTCATAATAATAATGCAATGATAAATACCGCTGTGGAAATTCCTTCTGTTGGCTTGTGTTAACACTTTGTATCACAGTATCTTTCTTCATGTCTTTTTTAAAACCCTCCCTACCCTGTTCCTGGATTTAAAGGAGGGTCAGCTCTTTTACATGGGTCCCAGCTAGGCACAGTTTCCATTTTATTTCAACAATATTTTCAACTGTGAAGCCCCAGGCTTTAAAGCATAAAGGTGACACAAAAGTCATTCAGCCTGAAAAACAGTCAAGGGCACAGTGTTACACAGAGAAAGGCTCCAGAATATCATCACTGTCACCCCATGAATCATAGATTCATAGTATGGTTTGGGTCAGAAGGGACCTTAAAGGTCGTCTAGTTCCAACTCCCCTGCCATGGTTGGCTTTCTGGGTTATGAGCACACATTGCCAGCTCATATCCAGTTTTTCATCCACCAATACCCTCAAGTCCTCTGCAGGGCTGCTCTTAATCCACTCCTTGCCCAGCCTGTGTCCATGTTTGGGATTGCCCTGATCCAGCTGCAGCACCTTGTACTTGGCCTTGTTGAACTTCATTGGGTTCACATGGGTTAACCTCTCTAGCTTGTCAAGGTCCCTCTTTTTGGACCTGGCCATCCAGCCAGTTTTTTACCCAGCAAAGAGTAGGCCCATCCAAGCCATGAGCAGACAGTTTCTCCAGGAGAATGCTGTGGGAAATGGTGTCAAAGGCTTTACTAAAGTCCAGGTAGACAACATCCACAGCCTTTCCTTTAACCACTAAGTAGGTCACCTTGTCATAGATCAGGTTAGTCAAGCAGGACCTGCCTTCCATAAACCCATGCTGACTGGGTCTGATCACCTGGTTGTCCTGTGCATGCCGCATAATGTCACTCAAGATGATCTGCTTCATAATCTTCCCCAGTACTGAGGTCAGAGTGACAGGCCTGTAGTTCCCCAGATTCTCCTTCTGGCCCTTCCTGTAGATGGGCATCACATTTGCTAACCTCCAGTCAGCTGGGACCTCCCCAGTTAGCCCGGACTGCTGATAAATGATGGAAAGTGGCTTGGTGAGCACTTCTGCCCGCCTTGGTTGGATCCCATCCAGCCCCATAGACTTGTGTGTGTCTAAGTGGTGTAGCAGGTCACTAACTATTTCCCCTTGGATTATGGGGGCTTCACTCTCCTCACCATCTCTGTATCCCAGCTCAGGGGGCTGGGTACCTGGACAACCCAGAGAATTGGTATGAATTGCAACACCTTTTTGGGTTGTGAGCATGATGGGTGGGAGAACTGACCATGCACAGAAAGGGCTCAAATACATAGATTTTAACAGCAGAGACTTTGCAGAAATGAAGCTTGTCCATTTCTCAAGACGGGTCATACCGCATTGCACTGTACTTCACAGCCCTCCACCTCATGGTGTCTGTCCAGACCTTGTTCATCAGTCTCAGAAACAGGGATTAATCAGTGAAGCTCATTGTTAAGGGATGTCAGGAGCAGCCATCACCTCCAGAAGCCCCGGCCCAGGACCCTCCTACCCAGCCGCTGGAGTCCAGCTGGAGTCAAGAGTCTCTGCCCAGGCTGAAGGATGTGGCTTCTGCTTTCCCCTTTGCAGGTTCAACCAGCAGTGAAGACAAGAACCTATCCTGCAGACACACACACACGGATACAGACAGAAACAGACACAGATGACACTGACATGGCTGGTCACAGTGGCACAGCCAAGGCGTTGCGTCAACAGCACCCACACACAGGACACACGTAACGCACAAGCACAGACAGCCACATTCTCTCCTCTTCTGGGGCTGGCAGAGACAGGAAGCCACTAGTGCAGGTACACACATGAGACTGTCAGGCTACACAAACACATGCACATTTGCAGGTCCCTCGATCACCAGCGTAACCTCTCTCTCCACCCAGCATCCCTACCTGGGCCTCAGCCCTCTGACCCACCCCACAGATCCTCTACTTGCCGGCTGGTCCAGCTTGATCCACCAAACACGCAGCACTCACACACTCGTCCCAGAGGCACCCCACACTCACAGGTACCCATGGATACCAGCATGGACCCCCTGCCCACCTGATGCCCCTGACCAGACTTGGGGCCTCATAGTTGAATGCTGGTCCAGCTTGAAGTTTGGTGGTGAATAGAAATGCAGTTCCCACACATGTGGTTCATGGGGGATACGGACACTCGCTGCCCCAGCAACCATCACCAGGCACATGGGCTGTCACCCATGGTTCTGCTCCAACTGCCAGCACTGAGCCCCTGCCTCACTCACACAGGTAGGGGTATGTGGAAGAAGAGAGGATCCGCTGCTTTAAGGGTATCTAGTCAAGGACCTTCTCAACGCAAAAAAGGATAATAAGGAATAGAGAAAGCCATAAACAAGAACATACACGGACACAAACCTGACTAATAAGGGAGGCAGTGATGAGAACCAAACCTGGTCAGCCACACTACTTGATATGTGCATGTAGGAGTGTGAGAAAGTTTACTCCAGTGAGTTTATCTGATTGCGGACCTCTTCAAATGGGATGATAAGAAATGGAGACAATAAAACAAAATACAGGCACAAGCCTGACAAAATGGAGATGGAGATAATGAAAAGAAACAAACCTTGCTGCTCACACTAATTGACAGACTATCAAGAAACCACAGGTGCCACTTCCAAGAAGATCAACATGGACTTTGCAACTATTAAGACTGTGAAACAAGGGAGACCCTGGATGCAGACACAGGCTGGAAGATGTGTGAAACAGACAGAACTGTAAAAATCCACGAGGGATGTACAGAGGAAGGGGACACAGGGTGTTGACAGAAGGGGTATAAAAGGGGCCGGTCGGGTGTAAATTGCAGGCAAAATGGTTTTGGGAGTACAGAAAGAGGAACAACATATATACCTGTCCATGCTAGCCTTCACCAAAGACCCATAAACTATAAGGGCAGATTAGCATGTTACCAAGTATGAAAAGCCAGTATCCTGAAATATTCTAACTAATGGCTTTGTTAGGGCCTTTTGATTTGTCTTACAAGTAATCCTTTGAAGAACTAGAACTTGAAAAGGAAATAACTGCACTGAATGACAGACTTGTCCTTGACAGTAGCTTTTCTTTCCCTTCCCAGCCCCCAAATTAATAGTCCGCCAATTTCAATTGGGAGTGATGTGCATGGCTCTGTCCATGTGTTTCTGTGAGCACGTGGGGCAGGTGGAGTTGAACCAACGTATGCTTCCTACATGCAGGCCTGGCAGAGGAGGGTGTGCGTATGTGGTTGGAGACTACATTGAGGAATTTGGGAGCTGCATATTTGTCTTGGATTCCAGCTTCTGATTTACAATTCTTTAAGTCGTGAGAAAGGACATTTGGGTTAGACCACGATATCTATAGGAGGGGTAGTCATAACATGTCCCTAAAATCTCAGAAAATTGTCCCAGGCAAGTCTGAGCCATGGTTCACTGGAAATGAAGGGGTATG
Organism: Aramus guarauna; assembly: GCA_013400195.1. NCBI lineage: Eukaryota > Metazoa > Chordata > Aves > Gruiformes > Aramidae > Aramus > Aramus guarauna. The sequence continues at coordinate 23,445 of VXBL01001364.1, forward strand.
GGAAGGGAAATGCCAGTCTTCATTAGGAAAACAGCAATGGAATTTAGGAAAGCAATGGAATTTAGGAAAATGAAATTTGGAAAACAAACAACAACATTTGTGAAAGAATGTGTAACATGGACTAATGTTACAAATAGTGCAGAACTACCACAGGTTCCAAAAACTAAGAGTTAAGCCTTGCTGTCTTTGATGCTGCAATGCGACTCCGCACTGAGCTAACCCCAAAGCAGGTCACCAGCGCGGATCATTCAGCTCTGCCAGAATGAGGCCAAAACTGCAGGATCCACCTGGCCACAGACATCCCATGACCAGGTGCCTGGAAAGATGCAGATATCAAAGCCAAACAACTGGACTTGCCTATACAAACTGTTACACTTACAGAAGTGTTACTGATCTTAAGTACCTCACTATGTCTATTGCCTCTGATGGGGCAACCACAGCCCTTCACACGCACCCCCTGCCACGGTCAATGCTCAGAGGAGTCAGGCTCCCGCCCTAATGTATGCAGCCCACAGCAGGGCCCATTCAGGCTCTGTGGGAATGAGGAGTGGTGCAGCTTCTGATACGGAAGGAGTGTGCCTGCTCTTTTAAGGTCAAAGAAGCCATAAACAAGAACAAAGAGAGATAAACCTGACACATGGTAAGGAAGGTTGTGATGAGAACAAACCTGACCAGACACCCTAATTGGTAGGATGTGTGGAACAAATCTGAGAACATTTTACAGTTGGCAAGATAAGGAAAGGGAGGGAGACAAACACAGAGTCATAAAACCTGCCCAATTAGCATTAACAAAGACAATAACCTGAAACAAACATTGTCAGTCACACTAATTGATGAGCTCTCAAGAAGCTATGTGCAACCAGAACATTGCAGTTGCTAAGGATGCAAACCTGTGAGTCCAGGATGTTGGATAGAGTCAATGGGACCATGCAAACTGTTGAGGGGATGTGCAGAGGAGGGGGAGCTGACAACAAAGAGGGTGGTAAACAGAAAAGGGGTGTAACAGAGGCTGGTCAGGTGTGAACCCAGGCCAGTCAGTGCTGGTCTGGCTGAGCTCTACACTTGACCACCACAGACTGTCCTGTCTTATTAAACCTTTTTCATAACTCTGCATAATCTCACTCTACCCTGTGTATGTGTGCTGCAGGGACTAAGTGCCAGCTACTGGGGAACCAGTGAGTGGATTTGGTGCCAGCTACTGAAGTCAGACTGGGGTAGCAAGCACCCCTGGCCTGTGGGGCCAGCTACTGGACACACTACGGGCCCACCCTACAGCCGCTCTGGGGGTAACTCTACCCAGATAAGGGTGCTGGGTGGAGAGAGGTTTTGCCAGTGCTTGAGGGACTTGTGAGTGTGGATGTGCTTGTGAACCCTGGGGGTGCCATGTGAGTCTGCCAGCCCGAGTGGCAAAAGACACGGCTGGCTATGTTGTGTTACATCGGTCCTGTGCATGGGTGCTGCTGACACCAGCACCTTGGCTGAGGCCATCTGTGTGACCAGCTATGTCAGTGCCATCTGCCTGTGTGTCATTTGTGTGTGTGTGCATGCGCCTCTGATAGGTGCTCAGCTTCAGGGTTCATTGAACATATGTGTTGGGTTTGCATGGCAAGTTTTTGGTAGCAGGGGGGCTACAGGGTTGGCTTCCGTGAGAAGCTGCTAGAAGCTTCCCCTGTGTCCGATAGAGCCAATGCCAGTGGGCTCCAAGACAGACCCACCACTGGCTAAGGCAGAGCCCATCAACGCCTCTGTGATAACATATTTAAGAAGGGAAAAAAACAGAGAGAGCTTTTGGAGCTGGAGAGAGGAATGAGAAGATGTAAGAAACTCTGCAGACACCAAGGTCAGTGCAGAAGGAGGGGGAGGAGGCACTGGACCAGATTCCCCCTGCAGCCCATGGTGAAGCAGGCTGTCCCCCTGCAGCCCATGGAGGAAGGATGAGGGGGTATAGAGATTCCACCTGCAGTCTGTGGAGGACCCCATGCCGGAGCAGGTGGAAGCACTTGAAGGAGGCTGTGGTCCCGTGCGAAGCCCACACTGGAGCAAGCTCCTGGCAGGACCTGTGGACCCATGGAGAGAGGAGCCCACATTGGAGAAGTTTGTGAAGGACTGTCTCCCATGAGAGGGACTCCATGCTGGATCAGGGGAACGATGAGAGTAGTCCTCCCCCTGAGGATAAAGAAGCGGCACAAACATGTGATCAACTGACTGTAACCCCCATTCCCTGTCCCCCTGTGCCGCTGTGGGGGAGGTTTGAAGCCAGGAGTGAAGTTGAACTGGGAAAATGGGAGGGGTGGGAGGAGGTGTTTTAAGATTTGATTTTTTTTCTCATTCTTCTACTCTGTTTTGCTTGGTAATAAATTAGATGAATTTCCTAAGTTCAGTCTGTTTTACTTGTGATGATAATAAGTGACTGATCTCTCCCTGTCCTTATCTCAACCCACAAACTTTTTGTTATATTTTTTTTTCTCCCATCTGTTGAACGAGGGGAGTGATAGAGTGGCTCTGGTGGGCATCTAGCCCCCAGCCAGGGTCAACCCACCACAACCCACCAACAGGAAAGAAGCATCTGCATCCCTCAGCTAGTACCTGGGCACCAGGCTGGGCGGCCAGGCAGGAGGATCCTGGGCTGGGGCTGCTGAAGGCAGCAGCCACTCTTGACATGTCTTAACAATTACAAGCATTCACCTCTAAAAGAACAGAGAGATTTGCCCCAAGTCAGAGTAAATCTTCAAAGCACAGCTAGGGCGCTGCAGTTGGCTGAGACACACTTGCAGAAACTCTGCTATCACTGAACTGTACAGACCTGGCTATGCCTGTGTTGGGACAGCACAAGACCTGTACTTAGAATCACAAAGTCTTGCAGTCTGGGGGCCAGGGTTTGTCTATGGTCATCAAAAAGAGAGAGTGGTCCAATCTAGATCTCAGCTTGCCGTCAGCCTAATACAGATGTTTTCTGGCAGCACAGCAAAGGGGCATGGTGTGTGTGAATTTATCATGATGGAAAGTCCTAACTGCATGCAGCAGCTGGTGTTTTCAGATCCTGAACTGGGATTCAGTATCAGAAGCTCATTTAAGCGTCACATGTTTAAGCCAAATGTCACACAGAGACAACTCATCAAGATCCCGAGTCAGTTACACAACCAGGCAGGGACTGTGAGGCCTGGGAACTCTGCTTAGGAATGGTCTTTCATGGGATATGCAACCATCTTTCAGAAAAGCTGCAGGTTGCCAGCGCTTCTCCAGCCATACTTCTCTTTATTTCCAATCCCAACCCAAAGCTGCTGGAATCATTAAGGTACATACAGGTACAGAAACAACCTAACTGGGCTGGCTAACCACCTTGCCTGACAGAAGGATGCTGTAGCCCACAACATCTGGGGAAGCAGACTGAAGTCCAGGACTCTAAAAAGATAGCTGGAGAAGATGAAGCACTATTGATTGTCCCCACTGTATTGCCCCACAATGAACTGGGCCTGTAACCTAGAGTAGGCCAGCCTGCTCTTGAGGACAGGAAATTGAGGCACACAGGAAGAGGACCTAACTTACAGGCAGCATAGACACAATCCAAGCATGCCACACTTATCACAGGGAGTATCTCATGCAATGTTACTTTCATAGTAAAGTCCCAAAGTCCCAGTTCACCTGGCTGTACTCACACTGACTGCAAGGAGTATCTCCAATTCCAGGACAGTGCACTCTAATTTTTCTGCTTGGAAAGTCAGCAGATAGCCGTTCTGTCCCCAGCTTGGAGTGAGCAAACAGGCAGGTGAGTGGGGTGTCTAGACTCCACCAAGATTGCCCCTTCAGCTACTGTGACTACATTAACCTGGCATAAACCAGAAATATGTGGACAGGTCTTGTTCTGGATGGTTTCTTATTTCAGGAGTAGAGCAGGTCTTTTTAACTGTCTGAAGTGCTTTTTAATATTTTTTAGTCCCAAATTACATCACACTAGGGATATTTCTCCCGAAGCAGTGCTATAACGAACTTAACTGCTCTGTAGACTTCACATCCTGCAATCCCCTTAGGCATATGAAAATGGTTAAAGGAAGCATGTGAACATATTTCATGAGATGATGAACTTGCAATGTTCTCCACAAGAGAAGAGGTACAGCTTTCTGAGACAGCCCAAGCAGCCTCGATAATCTCACTGCCCAATCAGTGGGAAGTCCCTCAACACAAGTACCACCTCATCGGATGAATAAGGGAAACAACCCTGTCTGGTATTAGATAACTACAACGAAGGCAGTGGCTGAAGTGTTCCTGTAGTGCAAGGTGCTGCTTTAGTCTATCTCACACCAAGATGAACCACCCATTTTCTCACCAGCATGAGCTCAGATGTAGTGAACACTTATGCAAGGCATCAAAAGCAGTCCAGGGGTGACAGTCCCATGCTATCCTTGTCCCTACAGGCTAGCAAAGCAGTGCCCTCCTTCATCCCCACCAAAGCATCAGGGTTATGCAACCCTGGAGGGGTGTGACTCTTGGGCCTAAACTCAGCTGAAAGTTCTGACACAGCAACTTGATACCAACACAGAGTAACCACAAGAAAGGAGATGGCAAGGTCTCCAAGCCATCTCCATTTGGATCTTCGCTCAGATGGCTCAACAGATGGATCTTCTATCACAATCACAACTCCATTCCCCTTAAGACTGAGGAAAGCAAAGCAGAGCATAACTAGGTCTCTACGTGACCATGGGGGAAAGACATGGGAAAAAACAGGAAGAGGGACTTGCAGTAACATGGAAGAGAATGGCCACACTTGAACACCTCTTTCCTGCTGCCACCTCTGTCTCTCAGGGCAGGAGACATTATACCTTTCAGCTGCTCTGCAAGCAGCTCACATGCACACTGCGGAAAAGGGAAGACAGCAGATTGAGCAGTCAGAATCCTTAGAGGAGCTTGTGCCCTTCCTCAAATGTAGGTGACCTGGAGATTGCAGGTGGCAATAAGAGGGATGACTCCTAAACTGGGGATGCACAAATAGACAGAAGGGGAAAAGATTGCTCACCCTCTCTGTATGGGGAAGTGTCAAGAAATGGCAGGGCTACACTCTTTGACCCAGGGGCAGGCATGTGGGCTAGGGAGCTCACAAAAACAAGGCCCCACCCAGCCTGAGGGATCCTCAAGCCACAATGTCCTTCAGAGCTCCAGACAGGTCAGGGAAGATGAAACGGTAGCCGCTCTCCAGGGTGCGCTTTGGCACTACCCGCGGGCCCTCCAACAGCATGACAGCCCGCTCTGCCCCAAAGACAGCCTGGACAGCCCAAGCAGGCACTGGCAGCAGTGCTGGGCGCCCCAGGGCTGCAGCAAGCTCCTGAGCAAAGGTGCCATTGGAGGTGGTAGAGGAGGATGGGGAGACACCATTGAGGACACCTTGCAGGCACTTGCTCTCCAGGGCATGACACACAATCCCAGCCAGGTCCCGAACGTGAATCCATGGGAAAGGCTGGAGCCCAGAGCCCAAGGGGCCTCCTAGTCCCAGACGGAAAGGCCAGAGCATTTGAGAGACTGCACCACCACCTTGGCCCAGCACTACCCCTGTGGGGAGAACAGAATGAGAACAGGAGTATCCACAACAAAAGACAAAAGTCCCCTTTTCCCCCAGACCTACAACGAGGCAATCCTTAGAGGGCTGGACTGGAACAGTAGCCCAACAAGGAGAGGCACAAGACCTGATGTCCTCTTCCCTCCTCTTCCCCATCTTGCCCCAGCACCAAAGCAGAGCCACCCTGAACAAGCATGATGCCCCATCTCACCAGATCTCACCACAACACCATGAGTTGGGCTCCCAGGAACGACAGCTGCAGCCTCCCAGGAGCTCACCAGGCGCGAGAAGAAGTCAAAATCCCCCCCAGGGCTGTCCTCAGTATACTCAGCAGTGGGGCTAGGGTGGTAATAGCCTGTGGGTGTAAGAGCAGAAAGGGGGTCAGGGTTGAATCATGACAGCAGCCACCCCCTTCCCAAAATGGGCCCTCTTCCCTCCCTCCAGGAGCCCAGAACTCGACAGGAACATCCTCATATCAACAGCACAATGTCTCTCTGATGGCAATGTTGACAAGTTTTTGAACTACCAATGTGCTCTGCAAGTTCAGTGGAATGCACTAATACTCTGAGCTGGCAGCCCCAAGAACCAAATCTAAGATCAAGCACTGCACTGAGCTGGCTGCGCAGAAAGGTGCTTGCTCTAAAACTGGGCATCACAGGTGCTAAATCGTGGCAGCTTTAAAGACTAGAGCAAGCAGAAATGCAAAGCTGGAGAAATGCAGGGGGATTCAGCTGAGGCCCTGCTTAGACAAACTGGTTCTACAGGATATCTAAAGGCTTCCACAGGAAAGTGGAGAAAAGGTCCTGTCCTAACGACATCAAGAGAAAGCATAGGGACCCAAATTCCTCTAGCAGTTCCAAAAAGCTTAATCAGCTTGCCTAAACTTTAGGCTTGCCTAAACACAGTGACATTGATAGCAATAAAGCTGGCACTTCAAGGCAAGACGTGTACCCCCAGAAATGTGCTTCTGTCTGGAGGTACACCACTCCAGGTCAGCATGAGTCATGTCTTGGCCGGGCTCAACCAATACCTACACCGGTGACAAGGACCCAAGCATGAGGTGGCTGTTCAGCATCAGCAATGGCTTTCGCCAAGGTCCTGGTGGTCTCAACCCGGCTGCTGATGACTTCCCTGCAGAAGGCATCATTCCATCTGGGAAAGGAAGCATCACTGATTATTCTCCC
>VXBL01001365.1:3787-37801 GCA_013400195.1 Aramus guarauna
GCGAGGGGTGAGCTGCTCACCCCGTGCCGCCGTCGCAGACGTGAACGAGTGCGCCGGGAAGCAGGACAACTGCACCCAGGGCGATCTCTGCATCAACACCTTCGGGGGGTACCGCTGTGTGCGCCCCAAGTGCCCCCCGCCGCGTCACGACACCAGCTACGTCAAGACCTCCGCCTTGTGAGTACCGCGCGTGGCTCGGGCTGCGTCATGCCCGCTCGCCGGGGCGATGGGTTCTCCCTATGTCCCGGGGACCCTCTCGTGTCACCCAGGGGCAGCAGGGAAAGTGTCACCCCCCACGTGGGGTGTGCCCCCAATGCCCCTTGCCAAAGGTCATGGGATGGCAGCGGCTGGGGGTGTGGGTGGGAGCACCCCAATAAGACATGGTGGCTTTATCCAGGACCCTGGCCCCCCAAAGCCCCAGCCTGGGGGGGGAACACCGCTGCTTCCCCTCCGTTGCGCATCCATGTGGTGCCGTTGGCTGCCATCCAGCAGGGAAAGCCCCCTGGTCCCGCTTGTGAGACTAAATTGCTTTGTGGCTGAGCATGAGCGACCCAAACGGAGGAGCACCCCGGCTCTGGAGAAGGGATGTTCCTCTGCGGGAGGCACATCGCAGCCTGGCTCCATCCCTGGCCTCCAGCCCGGGACCGTGGGACCCGGGTCCCAGCCTCAGAGCGTGACCCAGAGCTGCGTCCCTGCGAGGCACAACGTTCACCTGGCAGAGGCAGGGATGGGACAGAGATCCGACGTCGGGCACTCTCGGATGCGGCTGTCTCGGGTTGCTCTGCCACAGGACCGGCGGTGGGGCTGGAGATGTCGCCCGCAGCAGGGGCTTGGCTCGTTTGCAAGGATGCGGCAGCTCCCTGAGAGCCGAGGCACGGCACTGAGCGGTGGTACCCCTTCTCTCCCGGCAGCCAGTGCGAGAGGAACCCCTGCCCCATGGAGAGCCGAGCCTGCCGCCTGGCCGCCACCTCCATCTCCTTCCACTACCTGCCGCTCCAGGCCAACCGCACCGTGCCCCGCGTCCTCTTCAAGATGTCCACCACCCGCTTCTTGGGTGACAGCCTGCGCTTTGCCATCACGGGCGGCCGGGGCCAGGGCGTCTTTGCTGTGCGGCGCTCCGACCGGCAGACGGGAGGGCTGGTGCTCACCAGCCCCNGGAGAGCTGGTGCTCACCAGCCCCGTGGCAGGGCCAGCCACGCTGGAGGTGGAGCTGGAGATGAGCGAGTTCTCCCGCAAGATCCTCCTGGGCAAGCACATCTTCAAGGTGACGGCTTTTGTGTCCCCGTACGAGTTCTGATCCCCTTTGGAGGTGGGTGTGGGGCCGAGCCAGGGTCCCCTGGGAGAGCGATGGAGCGGGTTCAGCTCAGCAGTCCGGGTTCTTGTCCCATTGGAGACGTCCCTCTCCCGTAACGCTTGCTCATGGCTGGAAGGGCGAAGCCACCGCAGCAGAGACGGTGCCCGTCGCAAAGGCTGCGAGGAAAACCCTGCGGGCAATGGAGGGACCAGCCGGGGGGGGGTCCCTCTGCCAGCCCCCCTCCTCTCTGCCCGCACGGCACACGGAGGGGCACGGCAGAGCAAGCCGACGGCACACGGCGTGCCGGTCCTGCTCCTTGTATCTTGTAACCTCTAATAAAAGAAATGAGGCTCTAGGAAAGGCATCCGCCTTGCTCTGTGCCTTCCGCGTGGGAGCAGCCCCGTGCTCCTGGGGCAAGGCTCCCGGGAGAGCTGGGGGCTGTGGTCACGGCAGGGTCCCCTCGCAGAGCTCGGGGTGCCAGCAGAGCCATCGAGCCGGCCCAGGATCAGGCAGCGTCCGTGTCCTTCCCAGCACCGCTCTTCCCGGGGGTCACGCTGAAGAGCTCCCCAGTGCAGGACTGGGAGATGGGGCTGAACATGCCACCCTGCCCGGCCAAGGCTTGTCCCCAGCCATTTCGGCGGGTGCCAGGAAGGGGCGGCGGGGGTCCCTGGCACCGGGTGACCGGCGGCCATGCTTCCTCGCGGCCAGGAGACTTCCCTTTGTCAACAGCCCTGCCAGGAGCCAGCAGCACGGGCGGACAAAGCTGCAGCTCTTCAGCTCGCCGAGCGCTCGAGCTGTTCCCCTGCTCTGCGGCTCGACGAGGGCGAAGAGCCGCAGCCCCCCACTCTCCATGGGCACCCCCCCCTCCTCCGGCGCAGCGGGTTGAAAAGGTGACGAGGGCCTTTGGGGCCAAGCAAGGGAAAGACACGTCGCCTTGAGGACACCCTTCCCTCCGCAGACAGAAGCCTTCTTAGCCGAGGGCCCGGCCGGCTCGTGCCAGAGCCCCTCGCACAAAGCCGGCGCTGTGCGCAGAGCGCGGGCGCCTCATAAAGACCTCCTTATGCGCCCGCCGCCGCCAGACCCCGGGGGCTCGGCACGGCCGCTTTGATGGAAGCCAGGGAGGGAGTAAAAGCAACAGGGTTTGGGCTTGTGAAAATCCGCATCGTGAAAATCCGTAGCTGGCCCGTGCCGGCTGAGGAGAGAGGCTGGGATGTGAAGTGGAGAATTATAAGGGTAAATATTTATTCCTGGGCATGAGGGGTTCCAGCCAAACCGGGCACCCCAAACGTGGTTTAGCAAGGGGGTTCTTACACCCTTCAAACCTCCGGGTACAACACAACCGGACTCATCGCTAACACCCCCCCACACACACACCGATTCCTAACTGTAGTAAAATTTTGCAAAAGCAGCTCTTATTTTTGGGGGTATTCTGGCTGCTTGTCTGTTGATCCGGGTGTCTCTGGAGTCCGTCTTGCTAAAGGTATTAATCCGTGAGGCCTCGCGACGCTGGGAGGGTCTCAAAGCCGCGTCAGAAGGGTTGCTGGTGTCTCGGTGGATCCGGGGTATCCTTTATCCTTCACGGACTTCCATAAAGCAAATAATTTCCAGGGCCGGATTGTCCCTTTATTTTACTTTAAGGGAATTTTCCTAACCGGACGGCCACGTAGGGTTCGTCCCAACTCTCCACCCTCCCGTCCTTCCACTCCCTGTTCCCAGAACCTCCTGATCCCCTGATACCTGGAAATTTTTGGGGTGTTTTCGTAAAAACAGAGCTGGGATTACCAGCAACACTTTGCNGGTGCATATAGAACAACCCATATAGAACCCAAATCCCTATAGAACAATCGCGCTCGGAGGTTTTTTGTCCCCTACGCCCCGCCGTAGCCCCGGCTGTTACCATGGCGACGGGCCCAGCGGCCTATATCCGAGGAGAAGCCGGGAGCTGCCGTGTAGGCCTCAGCCGGGGGCCCCGCTACTCGCCTGGGTATGAGGCGGGTACGGGGCCGCTGTCAACCGCCTCTGCGGGGAAAAGGTGAGGGAATAGGCGGCGGTGGTGGAATAGCGTGGGGGGGAGGCAGTGTGTGTGTCTGTGTCTGTCTGTCTCTGCCCGAGAAACCCGCTGGCTCAGCCCGGTGTCTGCCCGCACGTCCCCGGGAGGTGCCGGTGCCTCAGGGCTTGGTGTTGGGTGACTGAAGATCCGAAGGGCTGAACCTGATAACTCCCAGCTGAATTACCGTTAACTAGTATAGTTAATCAGCGTCAGCTCAGTTACCTCAGTCTCTGGTGATGGAGTAAGTGACTTCAAACTCTGCTTTTTTATATTAGAGTGTTTTTTTGTAGCTGAGTAAAAAGGAGCACTGGGCATACTCAGAGTATAGGGCACCCCACCGGCAAGGGGAGAGGCTGTGTCCTCGAGAGTCTTCACATACAGCTTTGTTTTTCATCAGTATCGGTGGATAATCAGTGCATCAGCTCCCAGAGAGGCCGTGGAGTTGTAAGGGAAAGGCAAGAGGAACTTTGCTTCTGAAACCGGACAGATGAAGCATTACACACGGCTTTCTGCCTTCTGCTGGGTGGGCCTGGCTCTCCGGGCCAGGCTTTTATTAGGAGAAAGGAGAAACCTGGGAGTTTCTTCAAATAATCTGAGCGAGTTTTGTAAACAGGTAGCTCAAAGTGAAGCACAAGCAAGTTTTCAACAACCTGATGAGAAAAATGTCACGTGAATAGTAACTGTTTCTCGTCATTGATGAGCCTGTTGCCGTGTAGCAATTTGAACTGTGAGTGCAGGCAGATACTGCTGATTTCTTCAAAGACTGAAGTTAGGATTTTTTATTTTATTTTTCCCCAGCCCGCTTGTTGGTAAAGCTATGCTGATGAGCATAAGTTACATTCTTTGATGTTCTTACCCACTACTTCTCTGCCAGTTGACCTCAAAAGACATTCCCAGCCCTTTGCCTGGGACTGATGCAGGACTGTTGGTGTACCAAGATCTGAATCGTTCTGCTCGCTCTTTCAGCACGTTGGCATGCTTGCTGTCTTCTGGCCCTTCGGCATTTTTCTGGTACCGGAACCATTATCAAAAATACCGCAGGTGAGCTAGAGACCTCCTTCTTTTCCTACAGCAGGCTCATGTGCAAGTTAATCAGACTACTTGAAGTCGCTTATCCCTGCTAGATGTTAGATCAGCATCCTCTTTAGCTACTAAGGAACAGTGAGCGCGGTCCAGCAGAGCTTCTCAGTGCCGGTTTTGCAATGCTACCCTGTGAGGTACTCCTTAGCATCTGTTGCACCCGAGTTTTCCATGAAGCGGAGCAGCCCAACGCTCTGTTGTTAAAAGCTCATCCTGGTAAGCGAAAAGCAACAACTAAATAATCCAACACAAACTGAAAAAAGGAGAAATCGCTTCTGAGCTCGTAGCTGTTGTGCAAACAGGAATCATAAGCATCAGGAACTTTCCAGGTTATGGTTCGTAACTCATCTTTGCAGTTCAGTCTTGCTTTCTCCTGCCAGGAGTCCAGACATTGCAGGACAGCTGAATCATCAAGCTGCTTCCTGCGTGGATGTCCTGCATACGTAACTTTCTGTTCTGTTCTTCAGGCAACGGTCTGCTTTATACTTGTGTTGTGGAGTAACTCCTGCTTCTTTTCCCCTTTTTGTCATGAAATTATCCGTTCGCTTTTTCAGTTCCTAGTCTTTCCACTTCCTTTGTTGCTGACAAAGGAGTCTCTGTTTTCTTGGATGCTGTGTAGTGCTAAACTGCGGTCCCAGACCATGCGCTCCAGTGGGGCCACCTGCCCTCACTACGCTTCTCTGCCCTAGCTGGAAGGAAAAGGTGAGGCAGGTGAAAGCATTTGTTCTGCCGTCATCCATAACAGCCTTCTGACATGAACACATCCCCAGCAAACAGCATGTCGTACTCCACCTCCGGACTGCCACCGAAGTAGCCTCCTTGCTCTTTTTCACTCAATTTGGGTCTAGAACCATTCAAAGACTGGCAAAATCTGCAAGTTTCCCTTAGCTGAAAGTTTGGGGTATTGTTGTTTCACGCAGGCATCAGCACTTGCTTTTAGAGTGTGTAGTTGGTTTTTTCCCTTTTGTTACTATCGATCTGCAAATCCCCTGTGCAGAGAGAAGTCTCTCCTCAGATGTATCATCATTTTAGTCTCTCCAACTTTCTGTCCACCTTGGAGCGTACCTCCAGGTCCGGGGCTCAGTCACAGTATTTTCGTATCACGTATTTTTGTGTTTTCCATTTTTGATTTCTGTAGATGAATATCTGCAATAAACCTCCTAATAAGACAGCTCCAGAGAATTTGGGCGAAGCTGTTCCTGAGGTGCAGGTCCAACGCGCTCGAAGGAATGGCTGGAGCTGGCCTCTGCACCTTTTCCAGATTGTTGCCTGGTTGCTGTACCTCTTCTTTGCACTGGTTGGCTTTGGAATCCTGGTTCCTCTCCTGCCCCGCCACTGGCTGCCCGCTGGCTATATCGTATCCTTTGGTCAAGAGGAGAACATGGACTGTAATAAACTATCAGTGTTTTTTTTAAAAAACAATTGTTAGGTAGCGTAGAAAGCAAAGGAGAGCAGCTGAGCTGGAATCTTTTTCTGAACTGTAGCCAGAATCTTGATCTTCTCCAGTCTGTAAAAACCAGTTATTCTGAGATCCCCTCTGCCCTTCCGCTTTAGGTAGGCCACTAACGTTCTGCTTGTCTCCTTTATCGCTTTCTGTTAAGGTTACTATCCCTGCCTCCGAGACTCTTCTGCTGTCTACTTCCGCCTGTGTGTCTCCTTTGCTTTATATTATTCTTCTACAAGTCTGCTGCAGGGTTTGAGGGAAGTCGTACCCCTCCTGAAACATCCTTGCTGTGATGGGCAGCCAAACTTCCCTGTGCTGACCAAATGAGTCTTGAAAGTCAGCTTTATATGTTTATGATTATATGGTGTGGTTGCTTGCGATAGCTGGCAATTGCATCTTCTCCCAGGCCCTTCCCTGTCCTCTGTAGAAAATCTGTGAACCTCAGAGGATGGATTTGTCCTGGGAAGGTCTTGAGCAGCAGTTTAATACACGTATGATTGCCCTCTAGATGTGGGCAGTATCAGAAGATGAGGTGCTTACACTGCGAAGGCATCTTTGTCTTGCATGCTGCCCAGCAAAGCCTGACTCAGCCCGGCCTGATGTGTTTTCCGCCTTCCTAGAGCTGTGCGCGCTTGCTGCTCCTGCAGCTGGGAAGGAGAGGGACTGGAGACGGGGTGTGCTGGGAAGCGATCCCGATGCTCCCAGTGCCACCTTGTCTCGTCACCTGTGCCCAGGGAAGGAACTTCCTCAGGGCCAGAGCCTGGCTCCTGGTGGACTGGGTTGTCTGGGGCGTGGCAGACTGGAAGAGGGTATCCTGAGATTTGAATTTAGTTTCTGTCATCTCTCCTGTAACATCTTCCTGGTGGGGAAAAAAAAATAATAAATTGACTAAGTGGCTCAGTGCCACTTCATGCCTTCTTAGCAGAACCAGATAACCAAGAAGTATTGTAGAGGGAGTCTTGGGAAAAGTGCTGAAGAGATGGGATATGCACTTACATAAATCTTACATAAAACTTACATAAATTATTTATGTAAGTTGTTTTTAATGTAATTTTTTTTATGTCCATGGAGCCTTTGACATATTTGGGATGCTTTTGCTTCTCATTGCTTTAGTTACACCTGTGTGATTTAGGCATTAATAAAAGTAGCTCACAGTGGTCTTGCCTCTACTTATCTTACACAAATCCTTGGTATTATCACGGTTCAAACCTCGTGAATTTGTCTACCAAATATCTTCATAACTCAATCGAAAGTCACTCGAATTCAACAGACTGTATCCTAAAGTTTTACTATCAGTTAACAAAGCAAAAATGTCTCTTTTGTGTCAAAGGCAAATCTCTTCCCATTGCGCTACACCAGTCAGCAGAGCTCCAGTCAGCTAGACCTCTCAAAGACCTCCTTCTCTTCCTTACCACACTGCTCAATTTTCCATAGGCCGTAGCACGATCGATGATGTGCGTGTCTGGGTGTATAACAAATAAACCGCAACGTTAATTTTTGCACGCGTGCTCATTTAGTTGCAGTATATTGTGAAGCAAACTCTCGGGCGCAGTGGCACTCCAGGCATGCGGGGTTGCTGCTTTGTATTTGTATACTCTTACATGTTTGTGTATTCTTTCGAAATATCGGCAGTTACTTCAGGTGTCTGATCAAATGTACTGCTACAGTGTATTTGCTCTGAATTGCTCTGGCGTTTAGAAGTAGGAACCCAAGCGGGTAATGTTTCAAGAAACAATGACAAATCCTGGATGCTGTCTGTAAATTATGTGGGATCCTAGTTTAAGGGGGTGATCCTCTTCCTTGGGATTCTGAGTAGGGACAAGTAAAGCAAGGTGATCAGTGCTAGTTCCTTGATGTGACTCTTTTCTTCTTTCTTGGAAGTTTGGTCTTGTGAAGGGGCGTGTGCACGGCCTTAACTGACTGTTCCTTTCCAAGGAGTCTGTATGGACTAAGAAACGCGGACCTGCGTCAGCAATCTGCGTGTGGGGTGTTATTCTGGTAAGTAAAGGTAACTTTTAAAAACTCCTGTGCTAGGAAGGACGTTTCTGTGAGGCAGAGTAGTACATCATAAGGAGGGTTGTTCCTGTGGATGCAGTTATCTTTTTCCAGAGGGTATTTATTACAGCACAAATGTCTCTGTTGGTAAAGCTCAGATTAATGTGCTGCAATCAGTTACGTAGTGATTTCTGATTCTAAGCCATATATTTCTCATCTGTGTGGGCTTTGTGTATTAAGGATAAAAATATATGCATTAAATCCCTCATACAATCCTTAACTGTGTACTTCAGTGTCCAGGAGTGTGTTTTATCTACCATTTAGTTGTTCATCTTACTGCAGTCTCTATTGATCCTGCGGATGCAAATGTGCGAGAAAAAAACTATCTAGGGCCTCTGGCCACCTTCAATCGTAATCAACATGCACATGTCATTGAAAACCATCATTGCCATGTCTGTGATGTTGATGTGTAAGTATCTTCTCTTTTCCTTCTACTACTCTGTCTTCTTCACCATTACACTTCACCGTTAGTCTTTAATGTTAGACTACGAGATGGAAATTGAGCCCCTGAAGCTCTGTAGCGCGAGTTAAACTTCATCCTGGGGCAGGGTCTGACATCCTGCTGTCAAATGTGCTCGTGGTTCTGTGTTTTATTTCATCGCTCACAAGTTGCGTGGAGAGGACTGTACTGTTCCATGTTACGTGGGTGTTGGTGTTTGACCTAACAGCTTGTAACTTGTGCGCCCGTATGTTTGGTTATCAAAGTATTCCTGACGTAGAAGGTTTACTCGCTGTTGCCAGGAAAGTAACTGGAAAGTCACAGTGCTGCCACGCTAACGCCACCCTTTCTTTGGCAGGAGCGCCAAGTCAAAGCACTGTGGAACTTGCAACAAATGTGTGTGTGGCTTTGATCACCACTGCAAATGGCTCAACAACTGTGTGGGAGAGAGGAATTACTGGTAAGAGTCCCTTCTCTTCTCGAGACTCTCCTGCATCTCAGTCCGATCTGTAGTCAGCCACACAGAACCGCTTTTCTTTCAGACCCCAGCTGAATAAAATCAGTCGTGAGAAAATTAGTTGGAAAATGCAAGCAAGATTACGGCATTCAAATAACTGGGGATAAAACACTTAGAATTTTGTAGCTGAACATCTACGAGTGAAAACAGAGAACATAATCTTATTATTTGGTATTAGGAAAAGCTTATGGGTTGTTAATTGGGTGTCCTTAATGCTTCTGAGAGCTGGAGTGGGAATAGAACCGTGATCGAGCTGTCCCCATCTCCGAAACAACCTGCATCCAGATTGCTTTCCCTACGAGACTTGCCAATTGGCAGGAGTTGCAGCAGCATATAGGAACCTCTAATCTGTGCCAGGTTTGAGATAAAGAATAAGGAGGCTATTGCTGATTATTGCTTCTCAGTTTACTTTCCTGCACTAAAACCACGTGGAAAGCAGAGAGCTGTTACCCCTGGCTGCCACCTTACACTGCTTTCAGATTTTATGCAGGGAGCCTTTTGTGTGTCCTAGATATAGGTGACTGTTTTGTAACCACGGTTACTGTAAAGGGTCACGGCTTAGTCCCTCGGGGTAACAAATCAGAAATAAGACTGTTATCCAGTATCCGTCGTAACTGTAAGAAAGCATCACAGTAATTTGAGATGGCTGTCTATATCTCCTTCTTTACTGGAGGCTGGGATTTTGAATGGTATGTGTGAAGCCACTTATTGAAGCCACTCAGACGTCTCACCTTCTCGGCAGGCTCTTTCTGAATAGCGTGCTGTCTGCCATTCTGGGCCTTGGGCTTCTGCTGCTCGTCGCTTGCTACGTCTTTGTGGAGTTCTTCGTTGATCCCGTGAGGCTTCGCTCCGACCGGCACTTTGATGGTACTAGCAGTGCTTCATTTGAGCATCCTGAGAATCAACCAGCATATCTTGATGTGGGGTTGGATTCTGTGGGCTCCCCCCCTGAGGAGGAACTCCATTTCTTACTCCTTCAATTTTATATTTCTGCAAGAGTATCTCTGCTCAGCTGGACGGAATGTCTGTCCTTACTGAGCTGACGGCTCTTCCTAAAGGCCTTGCAAACACAAGATTTCTTAGGCCTCCAGTGCAGCTACTTTTGAGTTAACAATATTTCCAGCTGTAACGTTTAGTTAAGAGATATTTGATACCTGGACAGTCTACTTACCTCCAACTCTTTTTTTTTTTTTTNAAGAACCACACGGACCGCTGGTTTGTGTTTCTTCCTGCAGCTCCTGTTGAGACTCGGGCATCTGCCATTTTGGTCACGGCTGGGATTTTTATTCTTCTGAGCCTAATGACCGTGATCCTGCTAGGCCATCTCTTGACCTTTCACATCTATCTCAGTAGGTATTACGTTCCTGTTACCTACACCCCTGTTTCATTTTCTCTTAGCTTCTTCTACTCATTCCGCATTCACTGCGTGTTCACCCGTGTCACAAATATACAGACATTGTGCAAGATTGCCGTTGAAAAGGTAGAAAATCTGGGTTTGACATTATGCGTTTGGTTGTCCACCAGCACCAGGCAGGCTTATCAGTGCACGTGCAATATGGGGTTTGCGTTGGGGGAGAGCAGTAGAGAGGCCAGGTAGGATGAACTGGTTCAATCCAGCTCAGTGCCAGTGGTGGCAGGTTCAGTTTGGCTCCGCATATGGCCTTTGGGGAGTCTCTTCTCTCTTCGTTATGAGAGAAGCCTGTTTCTCCGTTATCCCAGAGAAACGTGGATGGTATTGATCTATAGTTCTCATAGGAGGCCTGACATCCATGTCAAGGTCCCTTTATCGACACAATAGAACTTGTAGAATTCAGGGGAAGAGTTTTTTAGAAAGGCTCATCGTTAGATCTCCTACTTGTTGCTCTGTCAAGCAGGGATATTTCTGTTTATTTATGTACAGATGGGCATCAAAAACCTTTTTTCAGCCATCGTCTGAAGTGAAGCCAATGCTGTTTGGCTGCCTGACGTAAGTGATGACGAGAAAAGATCTTACACTTGCGGTAGTCAGTGGTGCCAAACCTAGGGAAGAAGGGATGTGGTGGAGGAGAAATGTGGATGGTGGTTACAGAGGATCCTTGGATGGATTTTTAGGTTGTCACTTAACAGTGATGCAGATGCCAACACAAACTAGGTCAGCACAACGCAGCGCAGCTCCAGAAGCAAAGTAGTTGCATGGCCGAAGTGTAGTGTTTGAGGGGTGAGTGTTCCTCAGCTGGTGTTAGCGTTACAGTCAGAGAGGTCATTGACCGTTGTTTTCCTTTTACAACCTCTTTGGGCTTAACTTAAATTTGCTCACGCTGCGATTTTGCTTTCTTGGTGGAATTGAAAGTTGACTTTTCTGGGTTAATGGTGATGTCTGGAGCTTTCAAAGGTGGATCTAGCGCTGTGGAAAGACTAAAAGCATAACAAAGCTGGGGCTGCTCCGGGAAGATTTCTTTTGGATGAAAAAGAAAGGATTATTTGGTTTAGTAGAGCGGTATTTCTCTTGTCTTTGTGTACAATTTCCACAAGAGGGTGCTCCTTCCCTGGGATAAAGACAGGCTTGGTCTTGTCAGACACAAACATCCATGTGTTACACCAGTTCTACTCTATGTTTGGGGGATTTTTGGTTGCTCTTGTCTTGTGATTTTTTTTTTTCTTTTTTTCCTCCTTCAGAATAAATTTTGAACCAAATTAACTTTTATTTGTTTCCCAATTTTAAATCTTTATGACTTATATGGAAACAGAATTTAATTATTGTTAATTATTCTTAGCATTTTATTACATTAAAATCTGCTACTCTATTGAAACTGGTTCCAGCTGTGCAGAAGTGTGGTGTGTTAAGTCCTTGCTTAAAAGGAGCGATGTTATCACATCGAAGCATATATTGTGTGTTACGTATGAGTATGCATTGCACTTACAACTGGGATTCAGAGAGATAAACAAAGTATGTCTCGTTTAAATTCCTTTTATTTCACACCTGTAAATGTCAGTAGTCTCAACTGAATGCTTTAAGGTAAACAGTGCTGAACTGTCTAACTCCTTTTGGGACTAGAAATACAATTTGCCGATTAAAACATAATTACTGTTCCTGAGTGTGGTGGTTTAACCCCAGCCGGTAACTGAGCACTACGCGGCCGCTTGCTCACCTGTGCCCCCGCAGTGGGATGGGGAGGAGAATGGAAAAAAACAACTCATGGGTTGAGATAAAGACAATTTAATAGGATAACAAAGGAAGAGAATAATAATGATAATATATAAGTGATGCACAAATGCAATTGCTCACCATCTGTGCGGGGAAAAAAAAGCCCTTGATGCCCAGTCTGTTTCCGAGCAGCGATCCCACCTCCTGGCCAGCTTCCCCAGTTCTATACAGAGCGTGACGCTGTACGGTATGGAATATCCCTTTGGCCACTCCGGGTCAGCTGTCCTGGCTGTGCTCTCCAGCTTCTTGTGCACCTGGCAGGATGTGGGAAGCTGAAAAGTCCTTGACTTCTAGTGTAGACACTACCACTACCAAGCAACGACTAAAAACATCAGTGTGTTATCAATGTTGTTCTTATACTAAATCCAAATCACAGCGCTATACTGGTTAGTAGAAAGAAAATTGACTTTATCCCAGCCAAAACCAGGACAATAAGTTTTTCTTCATGAACCTTTTTTTTTTTTTTTCCCCCCTTAATTAAATTGCAGAAAGAAAATAGCACCCCCGTGAGTGGTGTTGCCTGTAAGTTTCACATTTAAAAACCTGTCTTAAGTCAAATATGACTATAAAATTTTAGAATATAGCTTTGTTATAAGCACAGTGAAATTTGCAGAATTACTGCCCTGATTTTAATTACTCGCTTTAATCACTCAAAGGGAAGGAAGTAGGTTATTCTCAAAATAGTAGGTTCACGTGTTAAAAATTACCAGTCTTGATTGAGACTCAGTTCTAGAGGCATTCAGTGAAGCATGGCACTGCGGAAGTTTGGAGGGAGGATATTGGTTTTCCTTCAATACCGAGAGGCCAATAGTAAACAGAATAAAAAGGAAAAAATAGTAGGGAATATAGGAAAGGAATATAGGGCAGGATAAGGGGCTCTTCCCAGGCTATGGATATATATTGCACAGTATATGCTGCAGTGTTATCTGGCCAGACAAATGCAGGGGTTTTTTAACTAAATAGGTCTATTAACAGTGCAACTTTTAAAATATTTTAAGTGCCCAGAAACCAACAAACTCTAAATTAAAAATGGTTTATAGTCCTTTGCTTATGAAGCCATATTCTGTTTCTCAAACAAAGCATACAGTACTGCTGTAGGAATGTTTGCCAGCACCCTGCACCGTCCCCATGAAATGCGTTCGCTAATCACTCGACTGCAGACTCACCTTCACTTTTATGCTCTGTCTTCCTGGCCAAATGGATCTTGAATTCTTTTTTTAATTCATAAGATTACTTCTTTAACAGGAGGGGCACCTTCTCCTCTGCTCTCCCTCTCTTCCCTGTGAAGTACTCCTGTGTTTAGGGCATGGTTTTCAGAGGTAAGATATTACTGATACAAATGTTTTCAGGCAGAGGAATGATTTTAGTCTGGATGTCCCATTTCCTGGGTATCCACTTCAAGTACTATGCTACTGTAAAAAGGAAGAATGACTACCAGGCTGTGCGCTACAAACCTTCAGCATCAGTTTCTGGCTTTTGTGCTCTAAAAATACCCTAGCAGGGCTGTTCTGGGAGGAATGTCTGAGTTTTGGATCCCCGTAATGTTTTGGGTCTCCCGAAGGAACCAAGCTGCTCAGAAATGTCACATGCTTTTGGTCACTCATGGAAGCACATGTGTTTGTGTGTGGGGTCCTTAAGAGCACGTAAACTCGGGTACGTGGAAACTCTGGACACATCTGTTTGGCACCAGACAAGTTGGGCATTTGGTGCTCACTGTTCTGGACATTGTTGCAGGCTCCCCTATGTGACACGCTAACCTGCTGAATTTCTTTTCTCCATTTAGCGTCACATACCTTCTGCCTGAGCTTTCTGTCCCTAGATGGTCTTTAAGGTCCCTTCCAACCCAAATCCTTCTATGACAATAAAGGATATAGTAAGATGTACAGTGCAAAGGTACTTTTGGCTTAGAGTATCAGTCTGTTCGTGTTTATAGTTACTATTTGATTGTATAGTTATTCAAACTGTTTGTGTAAGTGTAATCAGGGAGTGGCCTTTCCTGCGCTGACAGCTTGCTTTCTTTCCTCCTAGTGTGGAACAAATTGACTACGTACGAGTACATCCTGCAGCAGCGTCCCCATCAAGAAGCGAAAGAGGTGGACAAGCAACTGGAGCCTTGTCCTTCCCAAGCGAGACCCAGTCAGGTACTCGTACTTTCAGTCCACTTCTCAAAACCAGCCTCGCTTATCCGCAATGTAAAGTTTGCTTCACTTTTGCGACCTCCAAATTTTAAAGGCAGTTGCTAAAGATAAGACTTTAGAGGTACTTTGGTGGCGTTGAGTAGGATGCGAGAGAACGTAAGGCCTGTAATTTGATGAACGCTTTAGGCAAGTAAGTACTGCTTTCAAAGGAATCAATCCCACCCACTTTCTTCTCCACCACTTGTTTTGGGCTTGCACTATCTATTCTCTTCTGCCAGCACAGCTGTTTGTTACGGTCGTGCAGTGGACAGGGTGGGGGAACTCATCTGGGTAGGGATTAACTTTAGTTAAAAAAAAAAACAAACAGTTGAGCTCGTGTTTAGCTGGCCCAGCTCCCTCCCATTTGGTTCACCAAGCAGTCACATAAATGCCTGTGTCAGCGCAAATGAAGATGACTGAAGAGTCAGCTAATATTACCAAATAGTTTAACCGTCCTGAAAAGGAAAAGGACACCAACACTGTTCAGAAATGACCCAGATATCTGCTTTTCCTTTAACTGAGCCTACATAGTAATAAGGGTCCTTGTGATTACCGTGATGTTGATCTGTGTCTCTGCAGAAAGACTTCTACAAGCTCTTTAATGCTATTACACTCTGCAGTGGTATACATATTCCGCTACGAATTGAGAGGTTCAGTGTAATTTATTTTGCCGCAAGGCAGCTCTGTCCCTGGAGTTACTCAAAATTTGACTGGACAAATTTTGTACTGGCTTTGATGGGGAGCTGGACTAGAAACTTCCAGAAATTCTAAATTATTCTGTGAGTCTGTGAGCCCGCGTAACTTTATCTAGCTTCATGCAAGTAAGTTACCTACTATACAACCAGTTTTATATTTCATAAGAAATTAATTAAATCCAAGCTTCATCCAAGTATTCTGTGTAGAGATACTGGGATCTCTCTGGACTCAGTCATAGTTTTTCCCTATCAAAGCAAAGGGGTAAATGAGCTAATTCCCTTTCGTACAATATGGAGACCCCAGTTTTTCACATATTTTTTTTTTTTTTACCGTCTTGGAAAAATTGAAGTTTCACTTTAAACAGATGTTTCCATAACAACCAAAATATTTGGTGTTTTGTCTTGTACAGCTTTGCTTACCATGAAAATTAAAACAATAATAAAGCACTAGCTCTAATCATTTCCTAGTTGCTGAATTTTGATTGATACTGAAAATACACTTGAACAGGGGTGGACTCTTTGCGTGTGTGCGCATTTGGAATGTAGACATTTGACGATGTTCTCTTCTCTGTGCTGGTGCTTATCTAGATATGTGCGAATATGGTTAATTTGAAGCCTGGAAGAAGCAGGGTGAAAAGGAGCGCTGTGTTTCAGAGCTTAAATTAGTACCTTGGGGAACAAGAAAGACTGGATGATGCCCAGTAACGCTTTTAAGAAAAATGTTAACCCACCAGATTTTCCTTGTTTCTTACATAGCAACCAGAGATAAACACAAACAAATAGATTGGAGTAGGAGGACACCAAGTGACTTGTCTTTTGTAAGCTGTATTGACTGCAGCCTTCTTTAGCTTGAACACAGAAATCCTTTGTAATCGATCCAAGATGTTGCAAGCATAAAGTGGTGATCGCCCTCTTCCCACTTTTGTCTTAATTGCTCATTCATTTTAGGGGGTAAGAAGAAACATGCATTTCCCTTTTAATCCTTGGGTTTGAGCCTCATTCAAGTTGGGTGTTGGTTTTGGCTTCAGTTTTCCATGTTTGTCTGTGATAAAGTCTTCGGCTATGTTCAGGTTAAGGATTCATGTTTGGGTTAAGGATTCATATTCAGGATTCTTATGTGCTTGTAGAATCCTTCTCAGAACACGCACAAAGTAAAAAGCACTAATTTTGCACACTTGAGTGCTTCAGATGTCTCAAAAAAATGCAAAACAGTTGGACATTTTGCCTCTGTTACTCTACCCAAAGCAACATCTTCATTTAGCTGTAGGCAGTTGCATAGCAGTCCAAATAAATATGAACTAACCCACAACCGATGCTTTAGTGCATAATTGAGTTCATACCAGGGAGCTGGCTTTCACAGGGAGGGCAGCTGGGATGCGATTTTTTTTTTTTTTTTTTTCTTCTTTCCCATTCCTAAAGCTTTGAACTTGTTTTGGACACTGATTCAGGTTGGTGAGGTTTGACTTTTAAATAATAAGCAAGGATTTTACTCAGCATCCCTCGCATTTTCAGTATTGCTTTTCTCTTCCAATGTCTGGTTAAGATGAACCAGGTCTTCACTCTCAGCCTCAACACTTGCAACAGACCCACTTTCCCTAGGACGTGAACCACTTTTTCCTGCTCCTGCCTCCCCTTCAGCCAGACAACATTTCAGGGCGCTAGCTGCCACTGAAGTGGAAGATAAGATCGGCTACAGCAGGCAAGGGAGCTGACTTCATCCTCAAGTTGTAACCATGAATCTTGGGGTATTCCACCTCTAGAGAAGGTCTGAGCCCGACCAGGATTTGCCAGGCGGTAATGAACTTGGGCAGTCTGTAGACTGAGCACTCTGTTTTCAGCAAGAGTAGGAGCTGAATCCTAACAACCCAATTGCAGAGGGTGGCTGTCTTGCCGTCACGGTTGAAGGACGCTGGCTGTCCTGCTAACGACTGTGGGAGTGGAGGGAGGCTGGGACTCCGTGCCGTGGTTGTAGGTTTTGTCACACTGAGAGAACATTGTATTTTCTACTGATCCAGTCTTCTTCCCTTTGTTTCTGCCAGTCAGCTCTAATGGTTTCCTTTCTTTTATGAGGCTGCTTTGGTTATACATAATTTATAGAAGGCTGAAGTGAACAAAATGGATTTTAAAAACCTCTTTCATTCTCTGCTTGGGAAGTTGTTTGTGTTATTCTCAAGGTGTATCATTTATTAATCTCCTTTAAAATGCCAGTCCTGCAGTCCTGTTTGTATGTGTCCCGATCGTTTTCAATTACTCTGTGCAGTCTAACGAGGACATCTCTGCTGCAGCTCGTTTCAGCCACGACGTGCTTTCCTCTGAAAAGACCTGCATCTCCCCCCCCGTATGCTTACAGCAAGACGAGCTTGTGCCTGGTCTCCTTCATTTGTAGCTCAGGTGCACGAGGCTTGAATGTAAATGTTAATGATGTAAATGTTGAATGGCAATGTAAAGGTCCCCAAGGAGCTTGGAGGAAACATTTAGGTACACCTTGTGTTCAGTCGATGGTCTGACTTGAGTTACAAGTTCTGTCTGAAATACATGTGGTCAGTGTTTGCACATTATTAATCCTGCACGGGGATAAACCCTGCATATAATGGCCCCAATCATCATAACTCTCAAATCAGAAAGGTCTAACATTTGGGTTCGCTAAACCAATTCCCTTCACGTTTTATGCTACCACCGATAAAACAGCTGCATATTCCTTTCCACCTCTTTTTATTTTTTTATTTTTTATTTACAAGACCAATTAAACTCAGAGCATGTTACAAAATACAACAAGCCTGAGGTCCTTCCAGTTTGGCAACTCTCTACCTAACAATTACATGAGCACCAAGAGTTCAGACGTTGATGCCAAGATGTTCAAAAGCAACTAGTAATTTTGGAAGTATCTCTTCTGGCGTTTAAAGAAAGCTGGCCAAAATGGATCTGATGCTGGCCAGTTGTGGATGCTGAGAAAGAGTGATGGGTCCTGTCACTCTTCTCTCTGCCTTTTTCCAGGTCTTCTGCAGGGAAAGATGCTGGAACACTATAGAGAATCCAGGGTGCGGGCTGCCAATGAATTTCTTCAGTAATTTGAAATGTTTTCTGTTTTCTTTTTTTATGCCTTTTCTTTTCATTCCTATCAGCTGAACTTATTTCTTGGCTGCCACTGAATGTGCAGCTCTATTAATTCTTTTCTAGTTCAGAGACCATGGCTTTGTATGTAAAGCTTACACTACTTTTCCCACATGCATCGCTTTACATCTTTACATCTAGCGATACTGATTGTCGTGCACCATTTTATCACCCCGTAATTCAATATTGGAAGAATCTTCTGCAACTCTTTGCGGTTGGCTTTCGTTTTTATTGCCTTACATAAGGGACTATCATCACCAGACTTCATCTCACTGTTCTGCTCTTTTGTGGATTGTTTATGAATTTGTTGAAGTGCAGAGGCCCTGGGTCTCTCAGGAACCCATTTGTGGGACATCCAACTTTGACTTCATTTTCTCAAGTCTGCTGTTCAGACAAATAGGTCTTCATGAGCTTGTTTAAGCTTTTTTTTGGAAGCTGATGCCTATCGCATTTAAAATCCCTCTGTCTTTACCACCTAAAAGTTGCCTTAAAATGTGCGTGTGCACACTAAAATGTTTAAACTTGCATAATTAGAAAGACAACTTCCTCTTAAGAGCAGTCAAGGTTCTCCTGAGCATGGTTTATCCTTTTTTGACTTCAGGTTTCATACCTTGCATCGCTTGGTACTCTGACCATCTCAGCTGTGTCCTTTCGAGGGAGAACGGGGAGCCCTTTCCTGTAATGCAGACACTTGGATTTAGGAGAGTTATTCCTTGAATAATCTTACACGTTTATGAAAGCTTGTAATTTTAAAGTTCAGGATGGAATTACTTTGAATTCATCTGTACCTGAGGCAAATGAGCGATATATCCCATGCTTTTTTTAAAAAAAACAGCACTGTTATTTGCCACACAGGATTCACACAAGAAACAGAAAATATGTTTTTCCTGTGTGTTGCACACTTTCATTTTCATTTCCTGTGTGTTGCACATCTCCATTTTGTTTTTTTTTTTTTATTTTTGCATTCGCTGCTTAACTCCCATGATTGAACTGTGTAACTAATGGAGGCTTTAAGTGGTATTTTGAATGTGGTCCCAAGAAATTATTAAGCTGGTCTCCGTAAGTGTGCTCTGATTTGATTTTGAGTCATATGGCTGGACTAAATGAATGAAGGAGAGACTTCTGATGGTCTCAGTTGTGATTTTTCCATCTTAAGCAGCGTACTCCTGAGTTTCAGCTCTGTTAGCAGTAAGGACAGAAAATGTCTGGCGCGTGGCTGAGGAAGGAGGAAGAAGAGATCTCTGTAGTGAAAATCCCTCTTCTCCACTCTGTGTCCATATTGTTCTGAAAAAAAATTTTTTTTTTTTTTTTCTTCAGGAAGCAGAATTTTTTTCAGGTAATCCTGGCTATACAGGTCCTGGTATTCAAGTAGAGGAATTCTCAACAGTAACCTCAGAAAAAGGGTGAGTAAAGTTGTAGATAGGAGTTTCCCAGCAGTATCTATGGTGAATGGGAAATTGTCACCAAAGTCACTGATGGACCCTAAGAAATACCGAGGAGGATAGGGAGCACCAGTGCTTTGACCAAGGTGTGGTGAAATCTTTGCGTTTCAGGAGGGTAAAAACCTGCAGTAGTACTTGCCTCCCCTCCCTTGGGAAATATCTTTCTTAGAATACTCTCTTTAGGCTGGTTTATATTAAAATAACTTTAAAGCTGCCTGGTTTGTCCTGTAATTCCTATATCGAGCTCGTTATAGTTCTATGATTTCAGGTTGTCGAGAGATGAAGCACAACAGTAAAGTCTATAACACAGGCAAGCACTCATGGGAAAACAGCATCCTCGTCTCTTAGTTAAGCTTTGCCCATTAACTCATGTCCCTGAGGAAGGGAGAAGAAACCCTTAGTATTTTCCACGGTTGAGCAGGAAAAGTTTCCCTGCAGTTTTGCTGGGAATGCTGTACAAGGCAGGGGATGCTTTGGTCAGGCCGACGTGTATGTGCAAGCAAAGTGAGCGTCAGAGTTAAGTCATGTCTAAGGGAAGCATCTTGTGTATCTGCCGTGTGTTTTAGCTTTTCAAAGCTCTACGTCGGCAACGATGAAGCTGACCCCGAGCAGAGCTCCTCTCCTGACCTCCCATCTCTTCACTTTGCGGTCCCGTCTCAGGTAAGCAGGGGACTCGGTAGATGCCATAACCTCTGCAGCTGGCGATTCCCCAGGTTGCATGGGCACGGTCTCGCTCTAGTGCAGACTGTGGCTGCCTCCTTCGTACACGTGCTTTTCCTGTCCTTGGCGTGTATCTACAGGTATGGCTGTGCCCTGCAGTCACTACGTCCAAGTGATGCTCTCCTGTCTCAGCTCGCGCACGGGATCAGATGTATTCTGCAGTTCCCTCATAAGCTCGCAGCTCAGCTCTAATACAGCCGTAATACAATTTCTGCTGCTCGAGTGCAGTTCAATGACTGTATCTGTACTGCTTTGTTGATGTACCGAGCTCTGCATGTTTCAGTAGAGCAAAATCTAACAGTTTATATGTTTAAATATGGATGTTAAAGCATCTGCCCCAGGAAAGATGCCGTGTGTGGATATGAAGCTTGAGGGTATGAAACAGCTGTCCAAAGTCAAGTTTTCTGCACTCTTGATATCGATGTATCTACGTCCAGATGCTCTCCCCACTTGCTCAAATGGCAGGTGGTGGTGTTCTCCCCCTTTCCTCCAAGCTTATTAATCAAAGTCTTATCATTTAGATGATAAGAAAAAAAATTCCTTTTCAAATATACTTGTATTTTGGACAAGAGCTTTCTCTTCCTCAGGATGTCCTGTGCTATGTGACTTTTGGGCCTCTCTTCTAGTTTCAAATGCATTTGTCCACCGCTGTCTCGTACATCCTCCAGCTGCATGAGACAGCAGCTTAAAGGCACCTACACACAGAGACTCGCTGCATGCAGATAATGTGTGTGTTTTCATTACATACCTGTTCTTTATCATTGCTTTTTAGTAACTCAGTCTTAAACTATAAAATATTCTCGGTCTTTGGTCATATCTAATGATCATTATTAAAAATAGGAGGAATTGAAAAGAGATAGCAGTTAAAAAAACTGTCTCATTACTCTGGGCTGATGAAGTGACTTCCCTTTTCTTGGGCCACTTGCTTTCACAGCGACAGAAAAAAAGAAGAAAGATGACACGTAAAGCTTCTTCCTCAGCAATGGACAGCAGATCTAAAACTCACGCTACACCTCGGCCCTCTTTCCCAGATCCCCAGTCAGGTGAGAGTGTACCAGTCAGCTTCTCAGCTTCTGGACTGGATTTCTGGTTGCTGGCACACAGAAATGAAGTGTGTCGTGAAACCCCAGCACTGGCAGGAAGTTAACTTGCCTAAGAAGGGACGATGAGTGCTTCTGAGTGCTTGGAGATAATCTGAAATGATCAGACTGGGGTACACTGCTCAGTGTAGAACTCTACATTTTCATATCTATTTTTGCATAAATATATTTTCTTTAACACTATCAGAGTTCCTGGGCTTGTTGATGTCTCTCTGGAGCTGAGGGATATCTCTGTGTCTCTCTCTTTCTCTCTCTCCTTAAGCTTTCTTCTCCCGTTCTTTCCATCTGTAGAGTTCCCAGCCACGGCTGCTGCCACCTCACCTTCCCACAGACATCAACTCTTAGTGCCAGCTTTTCCTCCGAGAGCTCCTGTGCCCCCCAGCAGCACCAGCCTCATCCAGGCAGCGGGACCCCCTGCTGACTATCACTCAGAGTCCGCCGAATCCATGGATGAGATTCCCGTGGCTCAGACTCGCCTTGGGAGCACGGCCCTTCATAGGCCGCCCAAGAATAACTCAAGCAACTCTCAACACTATCCCTTGTCCACAGACAATCCCAGAAGTGACAGGAAAAAGAATCTGTATTCTGGGCACAAGGTAAAAAGGAAAAGCTGCCAGCAAGACAGACGCGTGGAACAAGACCTGGAACTTTTTTCTAAGACTCCTGCTGTGTTTGTAAGTAAGAGCAGTGGAGAACCTCACGTCTCTTAGGCCCAGCCCCAGTGAGAGCATAGCCGAGCCACACAGCAGAAAACACACCAGCATGTGGGCAGACATGATCCATGCTTTACGGACATAAGGACAAACACCACAGCGGCCTAGTGACCAGCTTTCCAAAGCCATAGCCTTTGGGGACAAGGCAAGAGCTTCTCTTTATTTGTATGTTGCTGTTCAAACACCTTAACTCCTGTGACTCTTGACTCTTACTCCCTGGAAGTAGCAGCGTCGCTTTACCTGACGCCGTCCATCTTCCAGCAGAACCAGCTGAGAGGCAGTAAAAACCCCACTGCGTCGTTTTTTCTGGCTACTGCCTCTCCCTAAGGCAGGAACACCCCTGAGCCCAGGTCCACTCTCCTTGCCAAGGGGGAACAGTCTCCCCTGACAAGGATGTGCCCAGGGCTGCTCCTGGTTAAGGACTGCAGCGTTAGCACTCCGGAGAGGGCTGAGGGACTCATCCCTGCGCTGTGTGCTTGCCGTCAGGCTTCAGGGAGACATTTCTCGTACTCGACCAAGGGCAAGAGGCAATAAGGTGGCAAACCTGAGGTAGGTATGTTGCTGGAGAGAACCTGAGCGCTTTCTAAAGGAAAGGGCTGTCCCCTCCTGGCCCCCCGCACACTAGTACTGCAGTAACTTTCTGGGAGAGTGCGTGGGGAAGAACATCTCTGCTGTTCCCTGCACCCTGAAAACTACATTTCCTATCTGCCTACACCCTGTCGGTCTTTGGATCGTGTGCAGGGGCTTCAGCGAGTGGTCAGGGAGTAACCTGAGGCTTGCGCTGTCCCTGTATTGCCCCAAGCCAGGTCCACCACCGAGGCAGCGTGGTTCGACCTGCTCTGCCTCCCCAGCGCCCACAGTGCAGCGTTCCCCTCAAGCTCTGGGATACAGCAGGTCCCAAAACCTTTCCATTCCTGGGCTGCCAGATCCATGTTAGTCCACAGCCAGGCTTGGGGTCTCTGTAGTGCAGAAAAATCCGTCAGCAGATACTGAGGCGCGTAGGCAGTGCCTCAAGTCACAGCACCCTGAGAAGCGAGAGCTGTCTGGGCTGCCGCGCTGCAGCGCCTCGGCTTTCCCTGCCCTCTCCGCTTCCCCGGGCAGCGCGTCCCGTTTCAAATTCCTGGCTGAGCGCTGAGGCTGGGGCTGCCAGCAAGCTCAGGTCTGCCCAGCAGCCAGCGAACCTCGGAGCCCGGGATAGCAGCTACGCACGCGTCCCGATGGGTCTTGCACGCGGCATGGGTGTCCCTGATGCAATTTGTCGTTTTGACAGCCCCAGCACCTTGAGCAGCTGGCTTGGCTGGCTGCACCGTTTCTGGACAGGCCCCCAGCGGTGCACACTGCCAGTGTGTGTGAACACACAGGTGCACCAGCAGAGAAGAGGAAGCCTGGGAAGTCTTCATCACCCTACCAAAGGTTTTCATGCATGGAAACCACAAACAAGCCTTTCTCCAGACCACAGCGGGGGCAGGTTAGGGAAGGACAAGACAAAGTGGGGTGCTGTGTGAGTCGAGCTTTGCTGTTCCTGCCCTTCCCTAGCTCAGTCTGCAAGCATTCATCAGAAACGGTTCAGAGCAGGACAGGATATCTGGGAAGGAATGCTCTTTGGGCACAGCTACCACAGGACAGGCAGGCTCGACTTCCAGCTTTGAAGTACGCGCTTCCCAGCCCGGCTGTTGCTCATCATCCCTGTATTTACGCCAGCTTCTGTGAGGTGCACACAAAGTCCACGTCCCCTGGAGCTTTAGCCCCGACAGATTTCCTTCTGGAGAGCTCGCGTCAGCAAAGAGAGGCAGGAAGGTACCCGCTGTATGTCGAAAGCCTCTGCCCGCTCCGGGAGCACCCCTGAACGCCTCGGAAGCAGCCCAGCGCATCGCCTGGCCAGCACCGTGCTGTGTGGCGCTGGTGCAGCGGGCGTTGCAGAGCGGTGCTTGCCTTCAAGGAGAAGGCAAAACGCTGCAGCCGCTCCTGGAAACGCACCATCCTTGCAGAGCTGAAGCTGGAGCAGGGGAGGCCTCCGTTTGCTGAAGGGTTTGTGAGGTAAGTGTGGCTCAGAGACAGGACCATCCAGGCCGAGCAGTCCTTGGGAAGTTCTGGCAAGGCAGCGTACATAGGATCGCTGACCCGCCATGCTGCTCTAAGGGCTTGTCTTACCATCTTTCCCCTCGTGTCTGCCATCATCCCAGAGAAGTACACCCTGCGGTAATGCTGGGCTCGGGGTTTTCAAAGGCCCCTCCACCCAGGAAGCACTGGTGACTTCTCTCCAGGAGCAGCCCTTGAGCAGAGCTCGTGTGTTTTCTTACCCCTTGTCCACGCAGAAGTCGCGTATGGAGCTCTTTAGTCGCTCTGCCCACAATAAAGTTTTTTATGCCCTTTGCTAAATAGTTTCCTCCTCTTTTTTTTTTTTTTTTTTTTTTTTTTTCCCCTTTCTTTAAAGAGCAANTCCCCAGTCATTAATTTATCTCCCCAGTTGATGGTCCCCCCCGACTTTTCCCTGCACCTCTGATGTCCCAGCTGGACTTAGCACCTTAACCTGTGTGTGCCAGCGGTCCCCTCTTCATGGGTCTCTACAGACTGTCCTCCTCTTCCCAGGCTGTGCTCACCTGCCGGTTGTCCTACTGAGAACGGCCCGTAAGCCCCAAATTCCCCTGCCACACACACACAGACACCCCTGAGAGGGGTCTCTGCCCCCAGAGTCCCTGACAACCAGTGCAGAGCCCCACACGCTGCTGGGCTGTACTGGTTCTGCCCTGCAGACTTCCCCACAAGGAACGGGAGCCCACGCTTTTTCTTGGAGGACAACAGGATGCCCCGAGGACCCTGATTTGGGAGTTTTATTGAGTAGGGAAGACATTCTGCTGCTGCCTTCAGCTGAGACATGGAACATTTTCTCTACTACATCAGGTGCTGGAGGAGGCAGAATAAATCGAGGCTGCGAAATGCGCAGTGTCGTGTCCGTGTGTTGGGGCAGCTGGGTGCTGAGCGAAGAGCCAGGCCCCGGCAGGACTCTGATCTAGACCTCACGGGCGGCAGGCAGGACTGTGTGTGCCCCGTGGTGTTCGATTTTTGGCTGACTTTTGTGTTTTCGCCACAACCACGTTACAGGATAACTGCTGAAGATGCGTAGTGGGCACCCAAGAGAGAGGACGGTGAGGCTGAGGTGGTCTTTAGCTCCTGGGGGAACTGCTCTCCGCCCCAGACCCCTTCCCAGCAAGGATGAACCTTCACAAGTGCGGTTCAGCATCTCTGCCGAGCTGCTCCATGCCGGGAGGGCTTTTTGCAGATGCCTCTTTCCGATATACACGTGCCCTGAGGACGCCGGCTTTGGGTGCTGTGCGTGGTACCCCACAAAGTCGTGGCAGTTTTCCATGGCAGGCAGCTGGTACCCTTCCAGGCTGGTGACAGCAGGGGCAGGCACGGCCCGGGCTCACTCCTTCACCACTTTGTTCCTGTCTTTTTGGGACCCTAATGCTGTTACCCTGTTGGTTCAGGTGCCGAGGGCGTTTCTGCTGCCGCGGCAAGGCACGCGGCTGCTGCGCTGGGTGAGGAAGGTCCGCAGCAGACCTGTGGCGGCGACTAGAAAGAAGGGGGTCCCCTTGGGGTACCGCCGCAGCGGCCAGCGTGCGGGCAGAGCGGCCCTGGCCATCACCCCCGAGGATTGCACTCACCGTGAGCTAACCCCTTGCTACAGCCCAAGACCATCGGAGAGCTGAGCGAGGCGACAGCAGAACTCCTGATGCCTTCAGCGCCCCGGCGCTGCAGAACATCGAGGTCTGGCATCCCCGAGCACCTTCTCTAGCACTAGATAAAGTGGGTCTTTTGCCAGGGCGTGAACTCTCCCATCAGCGGGAGGCAGCACCCTGGACTGGCTGTTCCCACCACCAGCCGCTGCGGCTTTTCATCAGGAGCAAGCAACGCATGTGCGGGAGGGTGACAGCTTTCCGAAGTCCTCTCAAAATCATAAATCGCAGTCCCTGGCTGCTCGCCAGCAGCTGTACCAGGCTTCGCAGTGCCTGCTGTAAGCCTCAGCCTTGGCGTGGGACGTATGCCCTGCTAGCTTTCATCTTCGGGCGTGACTCGAGTTTCTTAGTTCTCTCTTTGAAGTCAAGGACGACCTCCCTCTGGGAAGTGATTTTTGGTGAGTCTGTCCCTGGGCTCAGCTTTCGACACGTCCCGAGAGCATCTCAAGGGGCTGCCTTGAGTCGCAGGGAGGGGGAAGGAAGCTTTTCCCCCCCTCCTCTGCCCTGTGCTGTGCATCGCAGCGGGGACCCCAGCTCGAGCGGCAGATCCCCCTCGGCTCTGCACGCCGCTGGCACACCCGGCACGCACACGCGGCACGCCGCGATCGCGTCGCTCCTCAGCCCCGGCTAAGCCCTGTTAATGCCTTGTGGACACGCTGTTGCTGGGGTTACCGTATACATATTGCACAACCTCCGAAACACTTCCCTCTGTTTTGTAGCAACTTGCGGTAGAGAAGCAGCGTTCCCGCATAACCTCATCCCACCCCACGTACAGCTGAGCCAGCGATTCATTCCTGAAAGAAGTGACTCCGGGGATGCTGCGGTGCCCAGCCCCGGGGGAGGCGAGAGGCAAAGAGGACAGAAGGTGAGCGCAGGGAGTGCGCCCAGGTTGCGCTCGTGCTCTCGTGCGTGCTCTGAGCTGCACCTTGGAGCTATCGCAGCGCTCCAGGACTCCGCGTGAAGGTGGGGAGATAGGCGGGGTCCTAGCAGGGACAAGCCTGGCTTCTGTAAGCCATGTCTCGGTGACACTGAGCTGCGAGCCTCGCTACGTCCCGGGTGAACGCTGGAGTTACGCAGCTCATTAAGGTCCCTGGGGCAGGAGACGGCCTGGGAACGTGCTGACCTTTGTTGGAAATCGTAAGAAGGGAAAGGTCCCTGGGGAGCTGAGCACCGAGCCATGTCCGTGCTCCTCCACCACATCACAGGACCTGTGCAACCTCCTCCTCGGCTCCTGTCGGTGTCACGGGCTCCGGACCAAGTCACAGCCTCCTCCCGGGCTTCCTTTTCCGGGCTGAGTGAGGAACCGCAGGAGTCGGCCAAGGCCCGTGCTCCGTCCCAACAGGACTGTCGTGGTGACAACAAATGCACAACAAACCCCGGCCCTTAGGAACCGAAACCTGACCTGCTCAACCCGACCCCATGGGGCAACTCGCCAGCCCTGGCTTGGTGCCCCCCTCTCACCCTGCTCTCCCCATCTGCCACCCTCTGGGTTCTCCAGGCTCCGCAGCCCCCGGGAGCTCCAGAAGACGACCTGCTGATGTGCCCGGCTCAGCTCCTGCCTGCTGCCAGCTCGGTGAATCCGGGCTCTGGAGCTGCCTGCTGCTGCCAAGCCCTGCCGGAGCTGCTGCGGGCTGGATGCTCCAGCCGGCGTTGCCGAGGCTCCTCTCCGGAGCCGTCAGCTGGAAGCGGAGCCAAAGACACCTGCTTTGGTGGGGAGCTGCAGCGCAAGCTAAGGACAAGGCTGTACCTTGTACCTAAGCCAGGCTTAACCGCCCTCCCTGAACTGGCAGCCCCAATTATTGCCCTCTCCCTAAAGCAGAGAGCGGGCGAGCTCTTGTCCCCGCTTTCTGCAGGGTGGGACAACAGCCCGAGGTCTTTGCTGGCCTCGGTGGAGCTGGTTTGAATTCCCGCGGCGCAGCCAGCCACCTCCGAGCCTCTGCACTTTGGTTCCTGCTCTCATGTTTTATGAAGAGCAGGAACTGTGTGTGTTCAGGACAGAGTCCTCCTGGTGCCACCTCCCCCGTGCAGCGCCCAGGGTCTATGGCCGCGTCTGGGCTCTCCCAGGACAAGCTGGATGGAGGAGAAACACGTGTTGGTGATGGCTGCCTGGACTCTGACATCGGGCTGGTCCAGCCCTGCTAGAGGAGCCTCCACAGCTGTCCTGCCCACCCGTGACTGTCTCCTCTGGGATGGCCTTGCCACCTGGCAGCCACGGGTTGCCACCCTGCCTCTGGCTGAGCTGTGAAACTGCAGCTCCTGCCGATGGAGGAGTCACCCAAGCTGGTTGGGGGGACGTGACAAAGTGAGGTCCTTCCTGAAGCTGTGACTATCTGGGGCTACCCAAAGTGGCCAGGTGCCGTGGCCACTGACACCAGCCCTGACACTCGCCTCCAAGGTGGGAGGTAAAGGTGGTGATCCCAGATCACAGACTCGTGGAGCTGGCTGGTGGTCACCTCCGGTCAAGAGTTGGCAGGTCCCAGCAGAGCACACATGCCCCTCAGCCAAGGGAGATTGCCACAGGGGCCGTACCCCAAAGCAAAGGGCTCTGGGTGCAAGAGCAGAACCGATTCCCCCGGGGCAGCTCAGCCGTGGGGGACACACCTGTGTTTCTCCTTGTCCTGCAGCTCCGCTCAGGGACCAGAGCAGACAGAGAGCGCAGAATGCCAAAGGCTGCCTGTGCCGTTCCAGCCGCTGCCCAGCTCCCCAAGCTGCTGATTTACCCGCAGGACCCTGCACAGCAGCAGCAAACGGCACCCTGCATCCCCTCAGTGCGAAGAACTCCGGGTGCTGCTGCTGCTGGCCGTGCGTGACCCCCTGCGCCCCACGGAGCGAGGCCAGGGAGTGCCAGGGGAGCGCCAAGCTTGGGGCGGGCTCTGGGCAAACAGCTGAGGTGGGGCTGTGAGTACGTGGGTTGTGTCGGGACTCCATGGCAACCACAATATTTGGGTGCTGCTTCAGCACCCGCCGGGAGCCCCACGTGTGGTCGGGCTCCGGGTGAGGTAAGCCAGCAGCAACGATGGGCAGCGCTGGCATGTGGCTGGCTGCCCCCAGCGTCGCTCCAAGGGTGTCCCACCGGGATGTGAAGAGGGGACAGGTGCTTGCCGCAGGGCCGGGCACGCCAGGACGGTTGGCATTTGTCCCCACAGCCCGGGACGTGGCCTTTGGTTCATGGTGTCACCCACCGAGAGGGGCCGGTTCCTCTCTGGAGGGCCACGCTGGCTGACTGGTGCAGGGGACAGGGCTGCAGGGCAGAGCACAGGGGGGGCGGCCAGGGGGGAGCCTGCGGTGGCAGGGTGCTGGAGGGGCCTCGGGGGGTGGAGGGGAGACCTTGTGGGGTGATGGAGGGGTGTCCTGGGGTGATGGAGTGGTGTCCTGGGGTGATGGAGGGGCTTCCTGGGGTGATGGAGGGGTCTCCTGGGGTGATGGAGTGGTGTCCTGGGGTGATGGAGGGGCTTCCTGGGGTGATGGAGGGGTCTCCTGGGGTGATGGAGTGGTGTCCTGGGGTGATGGAGGGGCTTCCTGGGGTGATGGAGGGGTCTCCTGGGGTGATGGAGTGGTGTCCTGGGGTGATGGAGGGGCTTCCTGGGGTGATGGAGGGGTCTCCTGGGGTGATGGAGTGGTGTCCTGGGGTGATGGAGGGGCTTCCTGGGGTGATGGAGGGGTCTCCTGGGGTGATGGAGTGGTGTCCTGGGGTGATGGAGGGGCTTCCTGGGGTGATGGAGGGGTCTCCTGGGGTGATGGAGTGGTGTCCTGGGGTGATGGAGGGGCTTCCTGGGGTGATGGAGGGGTCTCCTGGGGTGANAGGCAACGCCGCTCCTCCCTAGCGACGGTCGCCAGGCAACGCCAAGGCCGGTGGTGCAGCAGCCGAGCCCGCTGCTCCTTCGTGCCCCCTCTCCGGCTCTCGCCAAGGCCCCTGGGGTCCCAGCCCGCCCCCCACCCCGGGCACCGGGCGAGGCACCCGCTCCGCACCTCGGGGTGCACCTGGCTACTGCTGCACCCGGTCCTGGCTGAGATGCTGTGGGTGCTCGGCGCGTGGCGAGGGATGCTGAGCTGGCAGGGCGAGGCTGGCCAGGCGACGGCAGACGGGGAGCCAGGATGGGGCAGCGGCCACCGCGCTGTGCGGGGACACGGAGGCCCGTCTGTGACTTGGCACCCCAGTGCCGCTGGCTGCGGGGCACCGTGTTTGGCCTCGTGCTGGGGGGCAGGTCGCAGAGCTGGGGTGCTGCCAGCTCCAGGCAGGGGATGCGGCCGTCGGCAGAGCCAGCGGGCAGGGGAGAGGTGGGGCTGGAGGCAGGCAGCAGTGCCGTTTCTCATGAT
The DNA here is from genome assembly GCA_013400195.1 of Aramus guarauna. Taxonomy (NCBI): domain Eukaryota; kingdom Metazoa; phylum Chordata; class Aves; order Gruiformes; family Aramidae; genus Aramus; species Aramus guarauna. The sequence continues at coordinate 33,863 of VXBL01001365.1, forward strand.
CGGAGAGCAGGAGGAAGGCGGCCGCATTGCGTCATTCCCGGAGAGTGCTCCCGAGGGGACGGGCTGATGCGCTCACTCCTCGCCAGCCCCGGGAGCCGACAGCCTCGCTGCTGACGGCTCTCAGTCGGAACCTCCGTCCCCCAAGACACGTCTCGGCTGTTGGCCTCAGGCTTGTCAGAGGCTGCTGCCAGCCCTCACCCCGCGCGTGCAGGCTCTGCCAACGCCCCGCTCCTGCCGCGGTCCCTTCGCCCTCGCCAGCCCTCCTCCTCCTCTTCCTCCTCCTCCTCCTGCCCTCGCGGACCTGAGAGCAGAGCAGCTGAGCTCTGCCGGTGCTGCCAGCCGGAGCCTGGGCAGTAACGGGCCTCTCTGCCCCCTCGTCCTGCAGCCCCATGGCCGGGAGTGCTGAGATGGCATCCCTGGAAGAGAGCTTCCGTAAATTCGCCATCTACGGCGACACCAAGGCCACGGGGCAAGAAATGAATGGGAAGAACTGGGCCAAGCTGTGCAAAGACTGCAAAGTCAGCGATGGCAAAAGCGTCACCAGCACAGATGTGGACATTGTCTTCTCCAAGGTGAAGTAAGTGACTCGGCTTTTCGGGGCCTCCAGCCGCTCGGAGGTTGGGGAGATGCTCAGGCGGTGTGGGCAGGATGGCAGTGTCTGGGTGCGGTGGTCCCCAGGGAGGTGTGGTACCCCAGCTGCCATCCATGGACCCCCCGTCGTGGAGCAGCAGGTGCTGTCCTGCAACGTCCTGCCTTCAGGGAGTTTGTGCGGCTGCTTTTGCAAGATAGAATAATAAATGAATCCAAATTTGGAGGGGCGGAAGGCTTCTATTTTGGTGCAGAGGCTGTGCCCCTTCTCCTGCCCCCAGGCATCGGGGTGAGCAGGGCCGGTTCTGCCAGGTTCCCATCGAACAAGAAGGTGCCTCCGGGAGCAGAGGAGGGTGCTCAGGGATGTCCTGTGTGACGTGGCACGGTCCATCCCTGGGCCTGGCCAGCCCCACCTGAGCTTGGCAAGGACTCTGGTCTTTGCTCCTCAGAGGTCACAGGGGCAGCTGAAGGCACCTGGGGCTGCTTTCGGGGTCCCTGAGGACATGGTGACACCCAATGCTCTGCACCAGGGTGCAGGATGGGTGGAGAACCTGCTTCATCTGCACCCTCTGTCCAGGCATCCCCGTGTTCCCTGGTGGGGCCAGGAGGGGCTGAGCACCGGGAGGTTTTGGGCGCGTTAGAGGGTGGGTTGCTGTGCTGCCCTGGAGATGAGAACCCGGCGCTCACGGGGGAGATGCTCTGTGCACGTCCTTCCAAATCTGACCAGAGAAGGACTGCTGCCTGCCAGGGGACAGAGGGTGCTGGGTATCCCATTCCCACGCAGGCTGGGAGCACTGGGAATGGATGCGTGTCCCCTCCTGCCACCAGCACCTAAATCCCAGGGCACTTCCACACAGGAGCGAGTTTTTGGCACCAGGGACTTTAACAGCACGTGGCCGAAAAGCTTCTGGAGCTCAAGACTGGCTGTGCCCAGCCCGACCCACCCAGCTGAGTTTGCCCTGGTCGTCACCGCATTTTGGAGTGGGCGAGGGGCCCGAGGCTGGTGGAGGAGAAAGCTGGGGTCTCCCCGATGGAGCTCATCCCGCTGCAGCCCCATTTGGGGGTGCAACCTGAAGACGTGCTTACAGCAGTTTTGTGCTTGCAGAGGGAAGACAGCCCGTGTCATCAACTACGAGGAGTTCAAGAAGGCGCTGGAGGAGCTGGCCCCCAAGAGATTTAAGGACAAGAGCAAAGAGGAGGCGTACGAAGCCATCTGCCAGCTGGTGGCAGGGAAGGAGCCCATTAACGTGGGCGTCACAGTGAGTGCAGAGCCCCTCGGCCGCTGGGAGCAGGAGGGATGGTCGGGAGGGGAGGACGGAGCTCTGCCTGCAGCCCAAATGCTTTCCGGGGGCTGGGGATTGCACGGGGGCATGGCAGGGTCCTCGGTGGGTGTCAGGAGCTTGTACGGGGCAAGGGATGAAGGGGATGATGGGGCATGTTCTTGACTCCTGTGTCCCGTCTCCCCATCACAGAAAGCCAAGACGGTGGGGGCCGTGGAGAGGCTGACAGACACCTCCAAGTACACGGGCTCCCACAAGGAACGCTTCGACGAGAGCGGCAAGGGCAAGGGCAAGAGCGGGCGGGAGAACATCGTGGACACCAGCGGCTACGTCAGTGCCTACAAGAATGCAGGCACCTACGACGCCAAAGTGAAAAAGTAGGGACGGGTGCCCGTGGCGCCCACCGCCCCGGTCCCTGCGCGTCGGCCATGGGGCCGGCGCTCACGTCAGCCTTGGGACATGCCCGTGTGACGTGGGGCCCGGGAGGCTGCGCTGGGGCCAGCCCGAGGCTGGCGGGATGTCGGCCGCCCAGCGCCGATGTCATTGGGACGTCGCCGGGCTGCGTGCTCTGCCCCAGCGCTCTCTGTCCCCCGCTGTGCTGTGACCCCCCCCCCGGCCTCTCCCGTCCCTGCCCGTGCTGTCACCCCNCAGCCCCTCGCCGCTGGCAGCGCCCGCCGTACCAACAGCACTGCTCCTCAGGGCTCCCCTGCCCCGCTGGCACCCAGACCTTCCCTACCTCAGCCCCGGCTTTCGGGGCACCCTCCCTGCCAGTCCCAGCCTGTCTTCCCTGCAGCCCTTCCGGGGACCTGCCTTAACCCCAAACCGCTTACACCACCACCGCCGCTCTCTTCCTTCCCTACCGGTGCCTGCCTCTGCGGTGCCCTCGCCACGGGGCTGCCCGGCTTTGCCGCTTGCCCGGCACCCCAGGAGGCTCCGACCCTGCCGGTGCCGTTAGTGCCGGTGCTGCCGGGATGCTCCCAGCCCGGCCCCGGGAGACCTCGGTGTTGCCTGGCCATTGGCAAAGGTCTCTGACCTGAAACCCCGTGGCTTCTCGCTGCCTTCGTGAAGCCCAAACCAAAGGATGCTGCAGATCCGCGCTGTAACCCGGCTCTGCAATAAAACCCCGTCCGCACTGACGTCCCCGGTCTGGTTGTGTTTGGCGGGACCGAGCAGCGAGACCCCCTTTCCCCGCTCATCACCAGGGCGGTGGGAGGCTCGACTGGCCGTGCCGCCCCAAGGCAGCCGTGCTGCGGGGCTCAGCCCCGGCCGCCGGCGTTTTTGGCAGCTCCTGGCTGGCCCCGAGTTGCCTGAGCAACTGCAGGCACACAAACACAAGCGCCTGGCTCCCGCTCCCGCTCTGTTTGCAACCAAACACACGAGCTCCTGGTAACGATCCCTGGGAACCGGACGGCGGCTCCGGGATGGGACGGCCGCTGCTGCGGGTGCACGAGGCCGGGTGCAGGTGGGGCAGAGCCCGCTGCAGTGCTGCCTGGGTGGCAGGGCCAGGCTTTCCAGCTAGATACCCACCTCTGCGGTCGTCTGTTCGGAGCTGGGCTCCCTAAATAACCCACCGGGATTATTTCGCAGGTGCCTCAGCCGCGGCTCTGGCACTGCCCACGCCACGAGGGATGTGCTGGGGGCACGCGTGTGGCTTGGGTGGGCTTGCTCCCTGCCGTCACGCAGCCCGGCGCCGTCCGTGAGCAGGTTCAGCTTCACCTGCTTTTTAAAACACAGGAGAAGGAAGAGGTGGTCATCTTCTGGGCTGGTTTCAGTCTCGCTCTCAGTGAGGGTCCACCAGTAAGTGTCCACCAGTGGCTGTCCGTACCCCAAAATGTTCTTTTTTAAGATCCAATGTTCCTCCTTTGAAAAATTGCTGCTGGGGGGGGGGAAGGCGGAAGGGGCTGGGGTGGGTAGGATTTAACCCTTTGCTGACTCCATCGCCTGGCTGCAAAACCGAGGTGCAAAATTCCCAGGGCAAGGCTGCCCTCGTGGGCCATGGAGGTGCTGCCCACAGCCCCGTCCTTGGGCAGGCTTGGAGGCTTTGCGAAGGAAGACCAGGACCTGGTGCTAG
>VXBL01001365.1:37897-113914 GCA_013400195.1 Aramus guarauna
GCTCGTGTGTGCGAGAGCAGCAGCTCTGGCATCCCCGTGTCCAGCCACGGAGCACAGCATTTGGGAGCAGCAGTCGTTCCTCCCCCAGCTGCTCACCCCACCTCTGCCTCTGAGGCTGGGGACCTCAGCAGCTCGGTTGTCCTCCTAGCAGCTGCTGAACGCCCACAGTTTGTGAGCCAGCGAGGAGGGCAGATGGGTCCTCACCTGGAGTTACCTCCGTAAGTTCATCTCGAAGCAAAGGGAGCTGAGCTGCTGCTGCAGGACTTTCCCTTCTGACCTTCTCCTTGTTTCCAAGGAGGCATCTCCTGTGTGTGCTGTTCCCTACGTGGGGACGGGACTGGGTGGTGTGGGTAGCCATGGCCAGACCACCATGGCCAGGCTGGTTGGTATCACCTAGGCTGGTATCTGGGTCCTGCCAAACCAGCCCCAGGAGAAATAGTGCTGGCAAAGACCCAACAGGGTCGAACGGCTGCGAAGTGCCTGAGATCAACCTGAGGAGAAGTCAGTCTTCCCCTGGAGTAATGGGAAGAGCTTCCAGGGAACCAGAAGAAGTTGGTTTGGGTCTTCAGAAAAAAAATGGAAAACTTTCTACATCCCAGTGTAGTGCTCTCCTGGGGAGCTGTGTACAAGGCTCGCCCCATTCATCCTTGCAGAAGGGTGCGAAGACCCTTTAGAAAAAGCATCTGAAGCACCGTGGCCGTGACCTGCTTCGCAGATACACCGCACAGCCCCTGTGCACGGGTGAAGCCAGGTGGAGCCGTGGCCCCGTGGGGAGGTAAGTGCAAGGAATATGGCCTTTGAACATCAGTCTTCACAACGGACGTGGACAGGAAAGCGGAGGTCCCCACGACGGTCGGCACCGGAGCACAGGACGGATGAGGAGAGGCCAAGTTGGGGTGCTCAGCCCTCAGGAAGACCATAACCTGAAGGAACTTCCATGGAACCAGCAGCTCCGGCTGTTTTCCCGGTGAAGCTTGAAGTGGTGCCACAGGCAGCTGAGATGGCAGACACCGTAAAATGTTAGTTGCAGAACGACTTTCTGTGATGAAAAGTGACACGGCCCAAACAAAAGGGCTTGCAGCCGTTTCCCCTGAGCTAATGAATTTGCTCTGGCTGCCCGTTCGCTCTGAGGTTGGCTCCACACCAGCTCAGGACAGACATCTTGCAGCCAGCGTGTAATTCCCCCACAGTGGAGGAGCCAGCGGGCGGAAGGTGTCTCAGCCAGTATTTATGTTGTTTGCATTGATCCAAGGCCCAGACGCGAAGCTTTTTTTTCTTTTTTTTTTTCTTTTCTTCTCCTTCCCGTTTGTTTCTTCCCCCTGGCCGCTCTCCGGCTCCGTTCCCGCAGTGGAGGGGCACGCCAGACCTTGCCCCCAGCCCTGCCACCACAAACACTCACCTGCTCCACCAGTTTGGACAAACCCAGACCCTCTTCCAGGCTGATGTCCCAGCTTACTGGTGAGACGTGCAGCCCAGAAGGCTCAGCTGAGCAGTTACGATGAATGTAGCCGTAAAATGTGTTCTCTGCCCCCAAAGTCACTTCCCTAGAGAGTTTCGAAAATCATCTGAGGTCGTGTCTGATGTGCTTCACACTTTGACAGCAAGTTGTGTGCCTGGGACGAGGGATCTGGCCCCTCTGAGAGGTCACTTTTCTCTGGGATGATTGGTTTGACCCGAGATACTGATGAGGACACAGATTCATTCCTACAAGAGCGAGACAGCAGATGCCAACGAACCCAGCAAGGTCTTCCCCTTTCTGGCCCTGTGTAGGAGCACCAGGAAGAGCGCATAGATGTTGCTGTTCCAAAAAAAAAAAAAAGCATCCCTCCATGGAGTACGTTGCGCTGGTACAGGGCAGATCCTTGGTCTGGGGCCAGGCAAAACAGCTTCCCCGCTGAGTCGTACCTGCGCTGCCTTCCCCGGTACTTTTCCATTTCACTGCTAGTCTGATGGACACCGCTTTCCAAAATCCACAGACTAGGCTGTAAATCATGTTCAGACAAGATTCAGAGAGCACCTTGTATCCTGGTGGGTCAGGCGCTTTCTCAGAGGTGTACGTCTAAACCCGGGACTAGAATTGCCAATCTTTGCAGTCAGCACCCCGAGATATCGGTTTGACCACGGATGTGACACGCAATATTTCCTTGCCAGCACTGTGCAGGAATATTGATTCAGTACCATTTTAGAGGGAATTCAATTAACTAAATTACCATCTTGCCAGCATGGCGTGGTTTCAGATAAAATGTGATTACACAGGAGTCATCCCTGCTTTTTGTTAATATAATTACTGCGGCAGAAGTATAAGACGCGGGGTGGTTTGTGGACAATAAAGACCCGAGTAAGATTGTTGCAGAGGAAAAAAAAATGTAAATGGTGAGCATGCATTCAGGAGGGGGAACCTGTTATAAAGATTTTTTTGCCCAAACAGACACTGTTTTCTATTTATTCAAGAATCACATCTCAAAATGGTTGTACTTGCAGCTCTAAGTTTGCAGCTTCCTGCTCTGTATTTCGAGATGACTACAGCTATGATTCATTGCAAGATTTCACGCATCGCTGGCTTACAACAGTTAATGACTGATAGAAACCATTCAAAGAGATGGAGAGCATGTGCTAAGACAGCTGGAAGCACATCAGCAGAGTGCTATGATTGCAAGAGGCAAGCCTCCTCTCTCTCGGTTTGACCTGCGATACTTTTTTCTAAAAAAAGCAGTTTCATCATACCCAGAATATTCCTGACTTTCCGCTCACCGAACTGGCATTTTCATATCTTGGCTTGGAAGTCCATAACCAGTTCCAGCCTCCTGCAGCCTACGCCGTGTGCTAATGATCACCAAAATAGCTCGCTCCTGTGTCAAAGCCCCGAATTCATCCCTTTGCCACCCGTGTCGGGGTATAACAAGAAGCATAGATGACTTAGGCTGGAGAAGTTCTGCTGGGACACGGGTACCAACCTCCTGCCACGACAGGCAAGCTGTGTACCCTACCTGTGACCAGCCCATATCTCCAGGAGCCCTGTTCTCCTGAAGTCTGGTAAGTTGTTTCACTTCCAGTCTTAGAAATTCCAGCTGGGAACTCAGACGGTCATTTTTCCTAAACAACTCATCTGAAAGAAACACAGGGAGAAGGTTGAGCTTACAAGTACTGCTGTACTGAGCACCCTTCCAACAGGCAGAGCTGTTCTGAGAGACAAAAGGGGACTGTGGGAGGTTACGCTCAGCAAAAAAATCTCCGGAGCAGCCTGGGATGGGTGGTGGAACACTCTTTGTCACCCAAAGTCTTTAAAGCTCAGGGCTGTAGGAGTGGTTGAAGCCCATCTTGCAGTTCAGTGCCACCTTCCTGACCCTGCAGCACCCAGGGCGCAGAACCGTGCGGCCTCTGCTCTGGGACAGGACAGGAGAGATGCTCGAACCTCCTCGGCCACCAAATCTGTGAGGTTATCTTAGATAAGGAGGGAACTGGGGTCAGTTAGCCTGGAGAAGAGGAGGCTGAGGGGAGACCTTATCGCGCTCTACAACTACCTCAAAGGCGGCTTTAGCCAGGTGGGTGCTGGTCTCTTCTCCCAAGTAGCTACCGAAAGGACAAGAGGAAATGGTCTCAAGTTGCATCAGGGGAGGTTTAGATTGGAGATTAGGAAAAATTTGTTCACCAAAAGAGTGGTCAGGCATTGGAACAGGCTGCCCAGAGAGGTGGTGAAGTCACCATCCCCGGAGGTGTTCAAAATCGTGTAGATGTGGCACTTCAGGACGTGGATTAGTAGACACGGTGGTGTTGGGTCGATGGTTGGACTTGATGATCTTAGAGGTCTTGTCCAACCTTAAAAATTCTATGATTCTAACACAGCACCTGTAACCATTTATACTGGCCATTGAAGTGTGCCAGACCAATGGCAATGAAGGTTTGGACCACTGCCGGTTTGTCTGAGGGCTAGGACAGACCGAAAATATCTGATAATCACATTCAGCTTGTAGAAAAGGTTGTTTTGGTCCTTCAGCACTCCAGGTATCCATCCTATGACATTACTGGATCCCTGTTACCCTACAGTAGTCTTGTTCTTGCTGTACAGTGAATCCAAACTCCTGGAAAAGGCACATACATACGGCATAGCGGGCACTGACGTAACACGTGTATGGTTGCATTGCGCCAGTTCTTGGGAGCCTTATAAAGCCACATCAGCCACCGTTTACTTGATGTCCAGGAGGTTATAAAGGAATCCATCCGTTTTGTACGTGGGTGTTTGATTTCTTGCCATGCAATAACTAGAAGCAGCAGCCTGATCCATCTCCTATAACGTGGAAGCCGATACATGGCTCTCCTCCAGCCCTTCACCCAGCTGCTCCATCAGATAATCTGTTCACCATGAGACAAGAGAAAAGGAAAAGAAAGGGAAAAGGAAAGGGAAAGGGAAAAATGGTTAAGACCCCAGGAGCCTTTCCAACGATGCTGGAGAGCCCTCTGAAGAGTGATAAATGACAGTGAGTGTAACGTGGTGTGAGTTTAAACGAACCCTTATGTCACTGCTTTGAAGAATTTGTTTGAAAACACGTCTTCTAAAGAAAAAAAAAAAAAAAGACATTTTTCAAAGCATTCCCGCATAGGTGTGCAAAAAATAACCTAAACAAGCGGTAAAATCTGAAACACAAAAAAATACACAGGCATTTTGGCAGGGAGTTTAGATGATGTCAGAAAACAAATCTAAACAGAAATGTTTCTATGGATTTTTTTTTTTTTTTGAGACCTAATTGGAAGCAGATTTTAGCTTTGGATTTAAACATTTCCCTGCAGCATCTGCAACACTATCTCTACATTATACATTTGAGTCTTGAGAAGCACAAGTATGGGGCTGTTGGGCAGAGGAGAGAAGAAACCAGCACTGTCCTGCTCACGTTACTGTCACAGGTTTAGCCAGGGGTCTTGGGCAAGTCGTGCAACCTGAATCTCCCAGGGATTTTACCCAGTAGACTTCAAGATAAATTACAAAATCGAGAGACTCCTAGCTACTGATCTCTGCCTTTCTGCCCTCATAAATCCAGCATTTTTTGCTCCAGCAAGACAGAGCTCTGAGAAGAGCGAGGAGCTCAGGATGGGTTAACATCACAACTGGCTGAGCTTGGGCTCTTCTCTAGGTGGACCATGTCGGGGAGGGTATCTCACTGAGCCCAGGCATCTCATTCCCAGACTAAGATCCACTGAGAAAAAGATGTCCAGTTTTCCACTGGATCAAGAGTCTGATTTGCTGTGTGGCACCCTACAGCCGTGTGTGTGTTAAATCCAACCTGAGGAAGGGAGCAGGAGCAGAGCTGGAGGCAGAAATTTGAACAACTACAGCACTTGATGGCCCTGAAGATCACCCAGAGGATGATAAGTGTTGCTAGAAGTTTTGCTGTGGAGTTGATGGACCCGGATCTTTCCAAGGTTGGACGTGAGACAAGATCGGTATGAACATTTCGGCGGAGGCAGGCAGAGGAGTGTTTGCTGTTTGCTTCTTCTCCTGGGAACCAGGAGAGGCCAGATGGCAGCTGGACAGCTTCTCTGCGCAGCCAACTGTAGTATGAAAATATGAAATGCTGGATATCGACAAAACTCTTAGCATGGGTCTGAAGACGGGACCCATCTGACAGCGAAGCTTTTGAACTGTCAATGGGCTGATGCTGCACAGGCCGGAGAGGACCACGGTGACCATCCATTTGTTTATACAGTATTTATTTATCGATTGTGTAATAAATAAATCTCCCAGGAGAGGACAGCAGGAAAAAACGGCAACTCTGAAATCAAAAACCTTAACACAAAAACTTGCCTCAGTTTTACCCTCCAAATTGCTGTCTGGGAAGATTATTAACAAAGCAATTAAAGTTGTCTTCATGCCTGAATATTTAGCTGAGACCTAAAGTAATAACTTTAAAGTAATAACTTTATTACTATATAACTATATATATATAGTTACCTTATAACTATTAACAGAGCTGATAATGGGTCCTTTATCTAAAGCCTTCCTTTAATTATATTTTTTAAAAAAACCTAAAAATCCTGCATGCTAGCAATGATTAGTCAAGTAATGAGCTGCCATGTTCCAGATTTCCTTGGCTTTCTTTATTCCCTGGTCTTGCTTCTCACCTGTTTCCTATTTTATCCAAGAGAAACAACACAAACAGCATCTGATTAACAAAGTCTGTCACCTTACCATTGTGCTAATTGACTTCTAAGATAAATTGTGGCCCTGCCCCTTTCTCTGGGGCTTGGTCCTTGCAGTAGGATGGTCCCTTCCCTTGTAAGGATTCTCTTTTGGGAGTTCTTGGGGCTGTCATGGAGGTCGGAAAGCCCTCCGTGCAGGTGAAATAGGCACTGAAGTACCTCACGGTGAAGGTTTTTAAAACTGAGACTCTCCACAGCACTGTCTGCTTTATATTAAAAAAGCAGCAGTCTGTTGTTTTTAACTAAAACACTGAATTTAAATGGGGTGTGCACCAGCTGTATAAACAACTTTGGGTGCTATGCTTTCACTGACTGGTATAAGATTGTGTATCTTTGTTCCTGAATTGCTTCTGAAACTGGAATTTGCTTGGTTTTTTTGGTTTTGTTTGTCTTAAAAAGAGCCCTGAAGCTTACGTTGATCGCTGCAGGTCCAGGCACGTGTTCGTCTAGCCCAGCACCTGGGATGGGAAGGTGAGTCAAAACCACCCGTGCTTGGCCGTACGTTCACTTCACCGCATCAACTTGCAAAGTCAAGCACGATGAGAAGGCGTAATCCCCTTTTACCTTCTGTCGTGCCCATAGGACCAGCGTGCAAAGCCATAAGCTTTGGAGGATGCCTAAATTACAAAGCCACCAGAAACAGCGGTGATGATCGAATCGCTATTTTCAGCAATAACAGAAGAAATGAAAAGCTAAACTGAGGTGCAGTTCTTGTCAGATTCCCTTCTTTGTATTTCAGAGTTGTCAGTGTTAAATTTTGTCTTTGGTTGTCTCATTTTCTGGGTTAAATAAACACGTTATCCCTTTGGTGGCTGCTGCTCCTGCAGAGCTGAGGCAGCTCGGAGAGATGCAGCAATGACTGATCCTGGCACATATTTTAACTAATCTTCATAGCTGTAACTTGTGTTTGATCAGAAACCACTGAAGCAGTAAAAAAAAAAATAAATCCCTTTGGTGTTGGTGGTTTTTTTTTTGTAGGTTTTATTGTGGTTTGTAGTACAAGTGGTACTCGAGTTCTTTGAGTAAATACTCTTAGTGATGGTACACACTGGTATCTTACAGTAAGTCGTTCAGTAGTGGTAACTACAGGATTAGCACCATTTTTTTAATTGACTTGCTGGCTCAATTAATCTATGACGGGAAGTTTATGAAGCTTAAACTGTGAGTACTGGAACTGGGAGGAATTCGCCTTCTCCAGCCTCCATCGCCGTAATGGATGTCTCGACCCTGTGAACAAAGGCAGCTTAACAGGGCTCCTGTCACCCACCGCCCTGTTTTTGTTTGTCCCACGGCCATGTCACCCTCATCAGACACAAGGGCCTCCCCTTGGGCCTCTTGCCCGTTGCCTAGTAACGCCGCCATGAACTGCCACTTAGGACGCCATGTTAGGACCTGCATGGGGCCTGTGGCCTCCTGAGGAGAGGCGGAAGGGAAGGGGTTCCCCCTCATGGACACTCCCCCGGGGCCCAGGCATCCATTGTGGAAGAAGCTGCCACTTTCCCCCCAAGGAAGCCCATCTTTCACAACCCTCCTCATAAAAATTGCAACAAACCCCCCAAAACTATAGCAACCCTCCCCAAAATGTACCATTTCTTGCTATTTGAAGTTAGATCAGGCCAAGGGCTGATGTGATGGATAGGCACAAGACATGGCTGGGAACAGGGGATGAGAAAAAGCTGCTTTTGCCCAGTGGTGGGCATTGATGCCCATAAAATGTCAGCCTGAGCTACGTGAATTGTCTTAAATGTGTCTGGAAGTTGTTTTCCTGGAGCAGTGGTACCGATGAGTGGGTTTTGGTGGTGCTGGGTCTCTTCCCCCTATCCCTCAAAATTGGAAATGAGCCTTAGAAATATCAAGATTTTAGTATCCTGTTGCTTTTCTTTTAAAAATGTTCATCTTTCTTGCTTGAACAGGTGTTTTGGTTTGGTTCTATTTTCATGTGTTGTATTCAAATATTTAATTTGTTTTGAAATGGCTGGGTAGTATCAATGTTAAGAGGTTGATGATGAGAGTATCTGTGGAAAAGCTAAGCATACTTTGGCAGCATAATTGTGGTTCTCCATCATTAGTTTTGATGATGAGCTCTCTCTAAAAGCTACTAAGTTCAATTCTTACATTGATAAAGACTGGAGGTTTTTTCCATCCTTTTCCAGATTTCCTTTTGACTGCCTTTTCCGTAGCCACTTGTATGACAAATAGCCTAAAAACATTACAGACATCAGATATCTTCTGCCATGTTGGGTTTCTTTTTGTCCTGCTGCAAGAATAGTGTTCTCCTTTGTCAACACAAACTCTGTCTCCTTGGCTTTGGAGGCTAGCTGCTATGGCAAAGGCAGGCAGACTTTTTTTTTGTTTTCAGGCTTGAATTGACTTTTCTGCCCATTTTAGTAGGCCACATCTTAGTGCTATGCAATAACAAGAAAAAAGAAAATTGGCTACAGGTCTCAACTGTGTGTTCTTGTCCCGCTTTAGGTGAATTTTCTCTCCGCTTAGCTGACAGCCACGTATGTGCCTACCAAGTGTCCTTTCACCGTGGACAAGTATTTTCTTTGCTGTCATGTCAAGAGGATTGGGACCTACAGAGTAATAAATATCTGCATCTTAAAATAGTAACTAACTGTAGGGAATGGTGTGTCCATAGGCAGCAGGTTGTGTGGGAGGTCATGCGGTATTTATTTGCATTTTATTACTTTTATTTGAATATTTAAGAAAGACATTTGTCATATTTCATTTGCTGTTCTGTGTAAAAAAAAAAACAAACCAAAAAACAAACAAACAAACAAAAAAAACCAAAAACAAAAACAAAAAACACCAAAACTCAGTACACGTGTATGCCAGGTGTAACCATAAGTATTCCTTCATGTAAAAATCTCTTAATTTACTGACTTGTCATGACCATAAACGTCTATTAATGAAGGAATGTGCATGCACAAGTGAGTGGGAATGTAATGCTCTAGGTCATTTGCCCTCCCCCCCATGCTTACTTTTTTGTCAAGCTACCATGGAATGGAAAATAAATTGCAAAGCCTGATGGAGTTTTAAAATAAAAGGTCACGCTTTCAGAATTTACAGGTTCATTCTTATCTCTTGATATATTTTCCTCTTCTGTTTGAAGGAACCAGTGAGTGTTATGGAATCTGCAGAAGAGTTAATTAATTTCAGTGTCGGTGGCTGGTATTTCTCAATTCCCAAATGAAAAGTCGCTCAGTTTCCTGAATCTCTGTTGTGGAAAGAAGCTTCTGCACAAGATCAGTCTGAAAATCTAAGATTATTTATTGACCAAGATAGTTTTGTATTTAGGCACCTTCATTATTACCTGCAGACTTCAAAATGATCTTTTTTCAGCTGTGCTGGATTGATCTTATTGTATCAGCAAGCCTTAATTTTGCAGCTGACACCTTTATTGCAGGTAAAGTGGGATAGTCTATGTGGCTTTGCTGTAATTTTTTCATTCTTAGATAACGTTGGCTGTAGAAGGATGTCAGGGAGTTTGCGTCTATCACTTTATCAATGCTCGCGACAGGCATCCAGACAAATAGTTTCCACATTCAGCTCATCTGCCGCAGTTGGTGAGTACAGAAAGTGTTCCAAATTTCATGCTTGACCTTTCCGTAAGAGCTCGTTCATCAGTCGTTACTTGATTTTTTTTTTTACTAAATTTAAAGCAAGCAGAGGCTTTTATCTGCCAACTGTTGTGCTCTATGACAATTATACTGATTGATCTTGCTGAATATGAACCTTCTAATCAAAGAGGATGAGTCTGCCCAAAACCAAATTCATCCCACTGGGACAGCGCTGAATTTGTTTCATAAGAAATGGGGAAATGTCGATTCTTCCTCTCCTCCTATTCTGTAGCTACATAAACAGAAATGTTGAGTGGATACCTGTAACGGATATTTAATTTAGCTGCAAGTATTTTTTATTTTAATTACAGTGCAGTTTTGTTTTGTGCCAGCGAAGGTTGGGTCCGTACTTCCTGGCGGGATGAAATGTGTATTTTTGTACATTAATGTTTGCATTGCCTCTAAGTTTAATCCGAACTCTGAATTTCCTTTGGTTTCTAATACTTTTTTTTTGAAATTGTCTCAAAACGCTATGATGCTTGTTATTTTTTAAAAATGCGAGCATTTGTGATTTTCCTACAGCTTATTGTAAAGATGTTATTAAAAAGAGCTCAAACTTTTTTTCAGGCTTTGTCTTGGGTTCTTGGTTATGTCTGTTGTTATATTTTATGTTACATTTTATTTTTTTTTATGTGCCTGTGTGGAACCAGCCAAACCAGAGCTAGAATACAAGGAAGTTCTATTTAAACTCAAATGTTGAAAAATAGTGGGCTTTTTTTAAAAAATAAAAAATATGAATAATTCTAACTACATTACAAGTTTTTATAAATTAACTCCACAAGTTCACCCCAGTTACCTTGAGGTACCTGAAACTTAGGAATCTAACAAATGTTAGTTCTTGTCTGCACACAATATTCCCCGGCGTATTTTAGTAGATGTCAAGTACAGCATGGGATGCATTAGACTCTTTCCCACGGTTGCTTTTGATTTTTTTGCATTAATTATTTGAAGTAATAAATAGAAAAACTTTACGTATCTCAACAGATTTCAGGTAACTTGAAGGAGGAGAAATACAATTTACACGTTCAGCCTGCAGATACACCCATAGCTGGAAGAACATCTCTGAATTACTGGAGAACAGGAAAATGTACCAGCAAGCTACCAGTGATTCCTCCTAACAGTCCAGCCGTCACAGGCGAGTGTCCCAAACTGACAAATCCTCTTCCATCCTCAGGAACGTCCATGGACTGTTGTTAGTTGTTGCAAACCAGGAATGTTTTACTGTCTTGCAAAGCTTATTTTTTGTGGGGTTTTAGGTTTTTTCCAGCCATCTTTATTTTAAAAATAGGAAACGGCATACAAATGTTTATTAATTTGTGCTGGGCTGTAAGACTTCATCCTTTGGACGTTAAATGTTGCACAAGATTAATGCGCTCTAATTGGCTTGGCTGTGCTAGAGCCAGATCTCCAAAGCGTATATCTGCGTTCCGTTTTTCTTTACGTATATCTTGATTTTTTCACTGATTTTTTTCAATGCCTAGGGTTACATGAAAGAGCTCCCCTAGGGCTAGCGGATACACCTTTACTAGATACGGAAGACGAAGTGAATTACTGTTTTTTGCCACTAGATTTGGTGGCAAAATATCCTGTACTAGTTAACGATGACAATTTGCTGTGGCTGCTTGAGAATGCAGCCCCGATCGAGCGCGAGTGCAGTGAGTTCCGCTTCATAGGTAACTGCTCTTTTTAATTATTATTCTGACATGTCTACATCACTTTTTATATCAAATGGTTTCTGTCTATCTTCAGTAATGCTTCTTTAGAGATCAGAACCTTGTTAACTTTTGGGTTTGGTTTGGTTTTGCTGTCTGCCAAGTTTTACTGCCCTGTTTATCAGTCAAGAAACAAAGCCGCTACCACGTGGCTTCCAGAGTCCGCGTACCTAAACGTACCCGCTTATGGCTCTACTTCTTTGGGTTTTATTAATCCAGCAGTCTTCTGAACTAAAATGCATTAATGGCATCAGGTGCTGGAACCGCTGGTAACAATCGGTAATTAAGGTAGGCAAAATGTACATGGTAACTCTAAATATTTAATTAATCTTGAATCTTTTCACTAGGAAACAAAATATGGCTCATTCGTTAAATAATCTTCCAACTTCAAAAAAAGACAAGTACCTTTCAGCAGGATCACATACTCCCCCCATCAACATAGTATTTCATCCTCTGTGAACTCAGTTGAGATGAGATAGATATGGAATTGCTATTGCTGTGCTCTGCTAATCCTCTGATGTCAGCACTTGGGAAAACACGTTCAAATGTACGATGGGATGGAACTGTACCTGGGGGGGTGTGTGGAACCAGCCAAATAAAGAGGAAACCTCTTACATGAACCTCTCAAGATGCTGTAATAAACAAAATTAACCAAATTCTATACTTCCCCTATTGCTTATGCTGCGTCTGGTCTCCTCTAGCATAAACTTTGAGTTTAGGATTGGGTTTTCAAAGACAAAGTGTTCGCCGCTGGCCGTTTACCCGCCGTGTATATGTGCGTATGTGGATAGCAATACTGAAGGAAATGATAAGAACCTATTTTTGCTAGACTGGAGCAGTGGACAGAAGATGTCAACACGCACTTCCTATGTTTTATTTTTATTTTCAAGTTAATTTTCTTCGCTCACAGAAGATGTTATTGCCTGATGACTTCTCCAACATAGATGCCTTGGAGGAAGAAGTTTTAATTCTGGGAATTCCTGAGCTTATAGATGCTGTGAAGATCTATAGAGGTAATATAATGTACAAAAATATATATTTTCTTCCTTGCATGCATTGGTTTTAATGTTATCTTGTGAAATTGGATGTTTGAAATGGAAATTATATCAATATGATCAACACTGAGGTGAGTTAGCAACTCCTTTCCATAAATGTTGAAAATAGTGGAAAATACAGGGGTGATTACTAACCGCTGACCTTCTGGGACGCAGTCTTGACCTCCTTTCCTTGCAGGCGACCGCTCTGTGGGTGCCGGGGGGGCAGCGGAAGGCAATGGCGTCAGCGGTGGGGGGGTCCCCGCTCTATGCCATGGCACTGGGGCTGCTGGCCAACTACTGGGATTCAGCTCTGGGCCAGCTCTGCGTGGGCAGCGACCTGGGCAGGAGCCGCCTGCACCTTTCTGGCAACGGCATCCTCTTCCAGCACGCCAGGTAACCCCCCTGCCTTCATACAGGCGGTATCAACATCACTTTGGGTTCTTTCCAAAGGCTATCTAATGGGCTTTGTAGTTGAAAGGGAGTCCTGTTTTCAGCAGCTTGTCCTTTACAACTTGTATTCATTTTAGCTAAACTTGCAGGTGACTATACCTGTGGGAGTTAGCATTCTTCTATTATATTGTAGGCTTCCGAGCCTACGATGCCAAAGTAGCGTATGTAAACTTTTTAATGATCGCACATTCTTAAGATTTACCATTCGTTTGGAAGACTTTTGATGGGATTTTGAAAAGCATCTAAATGCCTATGGGTACAGGCTTTTTTGAAGCCACAGAAAAGTCGTACTGCCATGTACGTCCATGTACGTCCAAGAAAGAACGTAGACTTCTGAATACCATGTTTGAACTTCATCTTTTGAGACGTACTTCTCCATATTGTTAGTGTTATTGCTTGGACTTACCATACCAGTGTACTGGTTTAATAACGTGCCTATCGTATAGGGGAATGGCTCCTTAGGGAATCGTTAGCACTTCTTTCCTGAAATTGTTGAAAATGTAAATACAGAGGTCAGACATCTTTGCTGTGACAGAGAGAATTTTTTTTTTAAATGCACTCACTGGGTGAGTCATAAACTAGCCATTAAAATACCCATTTTAATAATCTCTATTAAAAAGTATGTATTGTTTTCTTTCACCAGATTGTTGTGATTTGAATTAAGAAAACCAAAAGAAACCACGATGATCAGAAGACTGTGCGTCAAACCTGCCATGCAGTAGATGCTCAGCCACATGTATTTCCATCAACCACAGATTGAAAAGCTTTAAACAACTTTAAATTTAGCACAACCAGACAAAGCCCAGTCTGTAAATGGTGACAAAAAGAGAGCAGGAAGGTCAAACATACAGTCAGTTCATCTCTGCCCCTCTAATCTTGTCTACACTTGCTGTTGGCGCTGGTGAATGATCCATTGTATGAGAAATACCATATTAAAAGCTTTATTCAAAGCTATTGCAGATCATTATTGTATGGCTCCGTTGCAATTGCTTTATTTGTTGGTGTTGGATTGTTCTCCATTTAAAAAAAAAAATGATGTGGAGAGTTATGACTAAAGCTCAGTAGGTACAAAAAAAAAAAAAAATCAGAATTCATATTTCCTGATTTGTACTCATTACAAATAAGCAGTGAAAACATAAAGCAAGGGTAAAAAGTTCAGTGATTTCATCTTCTTTTGGATAGGAATTGGCTGGGAACTTGCCGACTTCCTCTCACTGAAAATATTTCTGAAATCAAAGAGCTCTGTGCTTACTTGGACAAAAGGGACACCACATACGAGCCAATGAAAGATGCTTTAAAATGCTATCTGAAACAACAGATGCCAGCAGAGAGAATAGTAAGTCAAGATTTCTCAAGAACTCTCATTTTAGAGTAGAATGAGCAGTGTCGCCTGAATACAATTAATCAGTCAATGATCTACATTGATCAAGGATTGTTAGAAAAATTATTTCTAACTGGCTGTTGTTGCCCAGTGAACACTAGAGTAGTGACATTAGGTTCTAGATAAAATACAGAGCAAGTCTGTGCTGGATTTAGGTAGCACTTTTTCATACTTTTGGATCCTTTTACTTGCTAAACTTGCCAGTCTAACTCATCGCTGAACTAATTCGCTGAATCCAGGTCCTTCGAGCTTAGATGATCCAAGCTACTTTCATCAGAACATGTTATACCTTAAAAATATGAGGCTTCTTTTGCTCCCATTTTTCTAATGTTCTTACAAGTCTCGCCATTGAACTAAGGAATCTATTTCTAACTTCCAGCCTAAGTGCCTTCACAGCCTCATTTAGCTCGTGCTAAAACTGACCTCTAACTTAAATGCTGTTTCCACTTTGGTTTATCCTCTCTTTTCCTCTAATGCATTTATCATGACATTTTCTATCAGCCCTTATTGTGGCTTCTTAACAGGAGTTCATCTGATCCCCTGATTAACCTAGTGAATTTTCTTTTCACTTATCCCAGTTTCCCCATAGATACAGAATTTAGGTCAGCAGAGATCTCTGGAGGTCACTTAGTCCAGCTCTCTGCTCAGAGCAGGATCGAGTAGGTCAGGTCACTCAGGACCTTGCCAAGAAAAGCTTTCAGTATCTGCAAGGGTGGAGATCCTGCAGCCTTTCTGGACTGCTGTTCCAATATTTGATCACCCTTGTGCTAAACAAAGGCAGATATGTAATTTCCTATGTTCCAACTCTTTTCCATTGCCTCTTGACCTAGCACTTTGTACCTCCAAGAAGAATCTGGCTCTGTCTTCTCTACGCCCTCTGTTAGCTGTAGACAATAAGAACCTCCTTTAAGCTGTTCTTCATAAGACCGACCACAACCGGTTTTCTCTGCCTCTTCTGTTATGCCGTGTGCTCCAGGAAAGATAAATTTAATCACGCTCTGTACAAGGTAATCCAGTTGAAAACCTTCACAGTATTTTAGACTATGCTGCTACTAATTCTGCTGGAGTTGGCTCCCTCGGTACATCCTACGGTCTCACTTGTAGTTCCTTGTTCCGCTGGTGGCAATCACTGGGATCAATGAGTGCAGCCAACCCTCTGCCCCATCCGGGCACAAGCCTCCGGGCTCAGAGTTCAGCTTGTAGGATCCTAACTGTATTTCCTGTTGTTTATTTGCAAATCTGACTTCTTGGTTGGTCGTAGTGACCTTACTTCTAGTTTACTGCACCCTCGATGCCCTCTGAGTCTTTCTGGAGGGGCTGATGATCCTTCCCGTTTGGAGCCCTCAGCGTGTTTCACCACAATAGGGCGAAGGGGCTGATGTTCAAAGTATTCTTCCCTGTCCCGTGCGGAAAGTGCGTATGCAGAAAGGAGTGAATCTTATCAACTCTTAGATGGAAGTCTAACCCTTGAGAAAGAGGGGGGTTCATCCTCAATTAATTCTGTGCCGTTACTGTGTAGCCTATTGGGTAAAACATGCTGGAAAAAGGAACTCTGACTCAAATCCCGTAGCAGTAAATGATGCCTCATTTGTCACGGAAGATGGATAGTCCCATTTGTAGTAGCTACTATAGACAAGCATATGCTAGTTGGTTTGTTGTTTAGAGATAGTAGAATCTATTTATATCATTATCCCTGGCCCTAGAAATAATATCTTCAAGAGTCTGACTTGCCTATATCTTCTGTAAAGGCTATTGTAAGAAACACAGTTCTCCAATCCGGAGCCTTCTTCAAAGTTACTTGTATTTTGGGGTATTTTTAAACAAATTTTTGGAATGCAAATGTATTTTGATTTTTTTTTTTTTCCTAAAGCAGTGTCCCAGAACGTACTGACTATAAATACTAATCTGAACTATACTATTAAAGATTTCAACAGAAACTTTCCCAGATCTTTGTTGCTGTGCTAAGGTAAGACGTGGGCTGAACCCAGACTAAAATATATCCAAAGCCGTGAGGCTACACCCGCGCTCTGTGCGTAAGAGCTCTTTGAGGCTCGCGCCTTCCCTGATCCTGCCCTCTTCGAAGGAAATAATGAAGCGAGGCTCCTTGCAAAGACGGGAAATGATGCGATAGCTCTATTCCAGGTAGGCCTGGAACTCCACTGACGTCACCCCTTGCTGACAAACCGAGTCTTCGCTTTCAAAAATATTTCAGATTTCTACCTTATTTCCAGTACTTTGGAAAGAAATAATTTCTTTCTGTGGCGTTATAATGTATACTTAGATTCACCTTCCTCAGGTGACAGAAATGTGCCTGCTCGGTAGAGTGAACATCACTACGCTACTGTGTATAGCCTTCTTGCTGTTATTATTTTTAAATCTATTGAGGAGAGTCGCTTTGGCTGCGGCACAGATGGGCCAAGTCGCCCACTACGCTGACTTTACATCCCGACTTGCCTTTTGCTTGCGGTTATATATGAGCACTAGACAAAGCACGAGAATTTCAGCTCTGTGAGCGTAGAGTACGCTCCGGGACTTCGCCATTTCAAAGAATTATTATGATTTGCAATATTTTTGATGTAAAATTCCATGTCATATTAACCTGGTGTCTATAACAGAATAATTACTACTTGCAGTGATTTCAGTTGTTCCCTTTCCATTTGTTACTCCGTCTCTAGACGCAGACTGGACAGCAGAAGTATCCGTGTGCTCGCTGCATCCGATTGTGAAAGTTTATGTGGGAAGTAACTGGTATGAAACGTACTTACAGACTTTACTGAAGGTATGGGTAATTAATTGTCTTTGCATTGCCTTCACGTGAACCTTCCCGAGACAGAATCTATAATTCTACAGACTAGAATATATAATTTCCTGTAATAAGAATTATTAGAGTGGGTTTGACCTGAAAACTTAGAATTATCAGCGCTTCACATGTAGGCTGGGCATTTTAGGTGGAGTATGTTCGAGTGGCTGAGGGAAATAAATCTTGGACTTGCCAAGAAAGTACTTTCTGGGGTAATAATATAAGTAGACTTGATAGAACTGGTTTAATTCTTTCACTGAGAAAGGAAAAAAAAAGTCCTGTTTGGATTTCTTTCCCTCTATAATTAACACTGGAGATATAATCTTAATGGATTTTTATTTCTGTAGTATCCAGAGCTGTTGTCAAATGACAGGAAAGTCTGTTGGATCACATATGGTCAAAGTCTTCCAGTCCATGGAGATGGGCAAATGTTTCGACACGTTCTCAACTTCCTAAGACTTGGGAAATTGGTTTTGCCGGCTGAATTTATGTAAGCATGGTGAATGTGTTTCTTTGGTATTATTGGATGGTTGTAGGGGAAGCAATCAGAAAACAAATCCCCATGCTTTTCATAGAAATATCATCCAAAAGAGTTAAGACTTTTCCTTTTAGTCTCAAAATAAACCATTCTATCTAAACAGAAATTATTGGGATTTAGAGATTGAGAGAGATTTTTTTGTTTCGGTGTGTATGCCTTTATTTTAACTACCGGTACGCCGGACGCTTGTTCTGCGGGGTGTATGATGCATTGGCACACTGTGTGCACACCTTTAGCAAAAAGGAAAGTGTTTTCATTGATGAGATCATTGCGTCCCTCTTCAGCTGTTTGGTTTGGGGTTTTTTATGGCAGGGACAGCTAAGTCTGGCTAGTCCAGGTGAAAAATACTCCACCTGCCCCCTCTACTGGTATCTCTGTTCTAATGCTGAAAAATAGATCTTCCAAACCCGCAGTGGTACAGGAATGGAGGAGCACGGGGTGCCTAAAGAGGAGAGGGCACTCTCCCTCCAGACGCGGGTCACTCCGCTACGCCTCTGAACTTTATCAAACACCTGAAACTGAGAAGTCTTAAACCCCCAGTCTCCTAGGGATATTCCGAGGGTATCCCAACGTGTTTCGATTGCCCAGAACTGACTCGTTGGTGTTACGGTGGCTTCTTGTAGCAGTTTCCCTGGGCCTGATGCTTCTGCCATCCCTACAGCTTAGATTTTTTTTTTTTGCGTTCAGCAGTGAAGGTCTGCCGGGCATCAGAAGATCTTTCGGTCTCTTCGGTTCTCGAAGCTTGTTTGTTGGATCACAACTAGTTGGCAAAATATCTTCACTACAGATCGCCAGCTGATGTAATCATTTTTTAGCACATTTAGCTGTTTCCAAGAGCATTTTCATTCTTTTCCCCCAAGTCAATAGAAATATTACACCAGTGGCTTCTCTGATATAATAACCACAGGTTGCTTTCATCTCTGTCATCAAAAGCCTAGGCAGCCGGATGTCAGACACTACAGTTACATCTAGACAAGCAAACTGAGGATGTCTGGCAACGGTTTTGGTCACCGAGGCCAGCTGCCTTTCCACTTTATAACCTTCCTGAGACGGTGCCTTCGCTCCTCTCATCCGCTGCAAACAGTTCCAGGAACCTCTGAATGGCCAAACCATGCCTGGGAATTGTTGGAGAGGGTGTAAATTGGGTAGGACCAAGCACGATGCTAATAGTTTACTCGCAGGGATAATCGTGTTCCAGGACTAAGAATATTTCTGGGAATGGTGGATGTCCCAGAAGTCCATCGAACCCACGTCATGAGCGGAGCAGGACTCCTGTTTCTCAAAATCAGGTCTTACCATCGATACCCATGGTTAATTAAAGAACAAAGGGAGGACTGAGGTTTTCACTTAACTAGTACAGAGAGGCAATAGCCGGAAAAGGTATCAAAAATAGCAAGTTTTACAAAGATTTAGAGGGGTGCTGCTGGTTTAGCTCCGGTGTAGGAGCTTGTTTATTGAGGCTGCACCTTTTCAGAAGGGTGTCCTCTAAGTTGGGATTCCTGACACAAAACTCAGACTCAGTGGAAGTCAAGGGTAGTCAAAGGTAAAATTTCTACTGATTTCAAGAAAACCAGATTTTTTTTTTTTTTTTAATCATTGTTTGGATGCCAGATGTGAAACAGGAAGGGGAAAAAGAAAAAGGTCTGGGTACTTTTCAGTATTTAAAAGGACAGGCTATTTGTCCATCTGTTAAAAGAAAAATCACCGGTCTGAATGCATCTTTCATTTTGTGTAGTGCCTGCCTAAGCTTCCAAAATTAATAGATGTTTGGAAAGATAATCTGGTGAGATTGTTTTACAGTGATTTTACAGTTCAGTTTACTTACGACTTCCAGAGAATGGCCTCTCTTTTGCCAAGAAGCAGAGGAGTACCAGATCCCTTCTCTTTTAGAGGCACTTCTTTACCGCTCTGGTTCATACAGGTAGATAAAACTTCTTTATTTTTTCTTTTCCATAGAATAATGCTCTTTCTTCTGACCTAGCAGTGTCTGTCCTTTGAAAGGAGCACAATTTTCTCCTTTTCTTCTGAAACACAGCCATTAGAGGTTGAGCAATTCCACTATCTTTTGGGCCACATGGGTTTTTTTGGTTTTTTTTTTTCCCCCCATTAGTTTGGGTACTGGAACAGCAACAGAATAGTCTTCAGCCAGTTCTCCAGTAACCAAGGAAAAAGGCAACCAACGTCTCCCTCCCCTAAGTCCAGATATTGAGAATATTGTAATGCCCGTTGGAAACCATTGTCCAGAGACACTAGACTGAGCAGAGACAGTCTGATTTATTAGCTCTGGCTTGGCCCCGGCTTTGCCAAGCCCCAGCTGGTTTCTACAGACCCACTGGAGGATTTGCCGGCGCTGCGGACTGTAGCGTGGCGTATCTTTAATGCAGCATCACAGAAAAGGTTTGAGACCAGCTGGAACTCTAAATCTTGATAAATTAATGTTGAAAATAAGCCATAACTTTTTGGATACGAATTCATTGTTGAACATTTTCTCAGGGACTTATTTTTCCATTGCTGACACATTTAAAAATAAGATTGGATGCTTTTTAAAAAAAAAAAAAAAAAGTGTTTTTCTATTAAACCAGCAATTAGCATTCAGCGTTACTGGAGACAAGGCAATACCTCGGTTATTAGGAAAGGCAAAACTTACATTTTGTTCCGTATCAATTAGAAATAACATTTCACTGTGGTTTTAGGTGTACTCATGTACGGCTGTGGATTCCAGTAAATGCCACCTTAATACCTGGAGCAATATAAAAAGGCTGAAGGGAAAGCAAGGTACCAGTGCAGAGAAGACAAAGAATTCCAGAATGATTTCACAGGTGAGAGGGACAAAGCGGAGGAACACACTTGGAGGACATGACGCATCCTCGGACAGCCCCATAAACTCCAGCTGTTACAAACATCTGGTAAGCCCTCCAAGGAAGAGAGGGTCGAGAAGCAGTTTAACAAAGAAAGCAGAAAATAAAGACTCAGCGAGCCACATCCAGAAATTAATTTCCCTGGTGAAGGAACGGGATGCGGTGAGCTCCAAGGGGGTGGTTTTCAGCACGTAAATAGCTCCGGGATCTTGCAGCGGAGTTTTTAGCATGAAACCGGTTCTCTCTGTCATGGTTTGTTGTCGGTTTGGACTGGCTGAGTAGCTAAAGTTACGGCAGCCGAACCACGGCTCATATTTAATTCCTCAGAACAGCTGGACGGCTGCTGCCTCACCCAGGAGGTGCCAAGGGAATTTACTGGTGACCCTCCAGAAAGGTGCATTAACCGCTGGCAGGCAGGGCTCCGGTGCAGTAAAGTCGGGGCCGGGAGAGGCATTAAAGAAGGGAAAGGCTGGATAACGGAGATGCTGACTGCTGAACCCACAGCTTTTTTTCTTCTTTTCCTCCTAATGTGTTTGTGTTCTTTCAACTGTTTTGTTTTGGGTTTTTTTTTTTGGTTGTTTTTTTTTTTTTTTTGTAGATATAGTTTTTCTTACCTTTCCTCTCTCGCAGGAGGAGCTATTCTACGCCAGGAAGTGCCACTTTTTCCTGACGGATGTCATCCCGGACTTCGTAAAGCAGAAGGATCCCAAAGAAATCACAGCCAAAGTCGGGACCCTTGTGACCAGGCTGGGGGTAGGTTCAGGTTCCTGACAGCCCGGCTGAGCCGCACTCGCTCACCTTCCCCGGGACACTCGGAGTTAGGGACCCCCGGCAGCTCCGGGCGCCGGCGTTGTCACCCTTGGGTGGGGAAGGGTGGAAGGGGAGTGTGGGGCTGGGCCGTGTGGGGCTGTGGTGGAAATAAAGGCCCAAACTTGAGGGGCCGGGATGTTCTGGGGTTTTTTTCCCTCTTGCATTGGCAGTACCCCATCTCCCCCACAGTGGGCTCAGTCCAGCTTTGAGTGGTTCCAGCCAGAAGCATTTTTCTTCTTTCCTGGGAGAGGGGGGGAGAAAGGTGCACAGCGATCCTGGGAGAGCTTCCCCTCGAGTTTTCGTGTGTGTGTGTGTGTCTAATTCCAGCCCAGCCACCTCACAGCCATCCCTCTCAACCTTAATGAACCCTGGCCAAGGCCGGACCAGAAACTTCTCCATCCGGCTGGTAATTTCACCCACGGGGAGTGTCGCTCACTGGGTGCCCCCCCCGCCCTTTGTTGATACGATCGTGTCCTGGTCTGTGTTTTAGACTCAGCGGATCACACCCAGGGAGTTCGTTTCTGATTTACTGAACACGGAGTATTTTAAAGGCGACAGAAACGTTCACCAGGAGCTACCGCGGTGGGTGGAAGTAAGTAGCATTTGCCACCAGGTGCTGCTGTACGGCTGCGCCTTTTCCCTTCCAAATGCTGTTGGCTGTCTGAACTAGCCAACTGGTCCCAGTTTTGTTTGCAGAGTTAAGTGAGGGAGGGGGCATTTTACACCACAAATTGACCAATGTCATGTAGAGCCTTAAGAGGAGTTTAAAATGGTGCTGCTGATTTAGAAGCTTGCCCATAAAAGCAGGCAGAAGGCTTCCAGGGTTGGTAAGAGAGGGCAAGAGCGGGCGATGCCGCTGTTGGGTGATCGGTGGGTGATTTAACAGCGGCCTCGGGTTTGTGCGGTCTCAGCTCACCCTGCCCTTCGCGTGGAAGTACAGCCGCTGCCTCGACTTACTGATCCGGAGAGGGTTTTTGCAAGATCAGTCTCAGACTTCACCTTGGAAATGTAAGTTCACAGAACGTTAGTAAAAATGTGACCCAGTTCCTTCGCGGTAGGGTGGTGGTTTTATTTTCTTGTGGCAGGGAGGTACCCAGCTCATCTGCCACTCGAGAAAACCCCTCTTTGCTCAGCCTTCTTTTAACTTTGAGCAGTGACTTTGTTTAGTCAGGAATATCCTTATTTCTTCCATCTTTTGAGTGACAAGCAGCGTTTATTTAACAGAAGACAATGCTCACACAAGGCGAGACTTCAGCTCTGTTAATAGTATTTACCCAATAAAATTAGAATAGTAATCAGAGGTCTAGAGCAGTCACTTCATGTTTTATTTTTAAGCACCTTGTGCAGACTTTGCTGTTCCTGTTTTAAAACCTCTGCAGGTCTGGGGAGGAGAGCTGACACTTCTCATCATGGGAGCTCAAGCGAGTCGCCATCCGTTTCATCCTCTCTAACCACCTGATTAAAACAACATCATTTCCATCCCCCACCAGTATTCTGAGAGAGAATTTAGACACCCCAGGGAAAACCGCTCTTTTCCACAAACGCCTGTTTCCTCTCCTCTGGCTGAAGAAATCAAGATACAACACAAACAAGATTCATATAAAGAAAATAACCTTTATTAGACCAATCAATCAAACCCTGAAAAAACAGTGTCAGGTAAACATTACTAAAGGTTTTTCCAGCAATGCAGAAACCTTTGAAACTGAGAAATTCAGGAAGTTTCATGTTCCTTTTGTTGCATTAGTAAATTCTCTCCCTCTTGTGCCATGAGCTATTTCTGTCTTGACAGCCCAAAAAAATCTTGCGTGAACTCAGCAATTATTTTAAAATAGTAACTGCTAACATCTTCCCTGTGCAACTGTTTCCCACACAATTTTGTACAGAGATGTCAAACTGTGTTCTCTTTGCTGTCTAAAAAAAAGAACAAGGTTTAAAAAAAACATCCAGCTTATTAAAAACAAAAGAGCGTTTTTATGTACAGTACAGGAATTCCCAAACCTTGAGGCTCAGGGGCGATATGTTGAGGGTGATGGGGGTGGCTGGGGGGGGTTTAACATCCCAGACTCTGGCAGGGGCCGGGCGGCTCCCCCACCCCAGCAACTACGGGGAGAAAACCCGCAGTTGAGTGAATTCTGCTTAGCTCACACCTGGGGGAGCCTGATTTATACCACTTCATAA
This sequence comes from Aramus guarauna, assembly GCA_013400195.1. NCBI lineage: Eukaryota > Metazoa > Chordata > Aves > Gruiformes > Aramidae > Aramus > Aramus guarauna. The sequence continues at coordinate 61,477 of VXBL01001365.1, forward strand.
AACAGGAGTAACCAGGAGCTTGGCAGCAAATAACTAGAGTTTCCAATAAAGCCAATTCTCATTTCCCCCAAGGAGAGGGAGAGGGTGAGGGTGTCACAGCCGTGACCTTAGGGACAAGCAGCCTTCAACCACGGTTGTCCTCCTCGTTACACCGTCCTACTTCCAACACCGTGGATTTAAAGTTCAGCGCTAAAATCAACCCATCGTGCTCAAACCCTGTCGGTCTCAGCCGCCACCACCCCGCCACGCTCCTCCAACAAGCCTCGCTGGCGGGACTGAAGTCGGTTAGCGCAGAAATTGCACAGGGAGAGGGGAAGAGCGGACAGATGTTAAGACAGAGGCAAGCTCAGCACTGAGGCCCTGGTAGAATCATCTGAAGAAACAATTCACCGTAACAATGGAATTGCTTTTATTAAAACAGAAGTGTTAAGCCAAGAAAATAAATTATTGCTATGATAGACATATTTAGAACATGAGGAAGGACGTTAAATCTTGAGCTCCAGGTCAATATAACCCTGAAACAGGAAGTTACACTACTTTTCTTAAATACCTCGGTTTCTCTTCAGGCCCTTCCAAAAACTTTATAAAATGTGCAGCTTACAGAACAAATAGTAACAGAGTCACTTGTAACAAAAATCTGTACAGCTCATAGCTTTAAAAATAATACTTTTTTCTTTTTTTCTTTTTTTCTTTTTTTTTTTTTTTTCTTTTTTCCTCCCCAAACTGCTATGTTACTTATTCTCATAAATACAGGGCTAACAAGTTTTGAATGCCCAAGGTCCCATCCAACACCAAAAGCTATTACGTGTAGTCGACAGAAAACTTCTTGGGACTTCCCCCCCACCCCCCCCCAGCCAGAGGTCAGGTTTTGGGCTGTTTGAAAGAGCCTGATTATGTGTAAAAAATAATAATAAAATATCTTCACGGGTGAAGACTGTCTCCTCCTGCTGTCAGAGGCCTGGGGTCTTCAGAGAGTTTGAAATGGCACTCAAACCTGGAACACAGCACCGTGCAATGGGTTAGACTGGTGGCAGGACCCCACGGGTCCCTCTGTCCTGGCCAGCAGTGAAAACCACCGGTTGTCAGAGCTGCGTTTGGGTGGGGAAAGAGCGTTTTACTGGAAGAGCCTGGCAGGAGAAGTGCGGCTCTTCCCCCCTCCCCGACACACGGAGAGCTGCTTCGGCAAACCCCGCTGCTGCTGTGGCCACTTCGAAGGTCGTGTCTGCGACTCCCCTCCCGAAGGGGCTCTGGATCTTAAATTTCAGCCCTGGCTGGTTCAGTTCAGCTGGTTATGAACCCCGGGACCTGCTGATCACAAACTGTGGGCCTGTAACACCCCCCAAAAACTGGGAGCCATCTACCAGCCTCTACCTCCACCCTTCAAGCCCTACTCCTGCCTCTCTCGCATTCACAGCCCTCTGCTCCCCATGAAAAAGGAGGCTCAGTCCTAAGGACAGGGAGGGAAAAGCTGAGCCAGAAGCAGCCTAGTTCGAGTGGGACGTGACACGACTTTCCAGGGGCTGCCCCCCACGCGCAGGAAGCCCTGCCTGGCCGTGTGTCCTGCCAGGGCTCATCCCTCCTCCCATCAACAGCGATTTCCTCGCAGACAAGGTATCCTCCAGAAATCAGGATACTCCTGTACTCCTAAGTACAGGAGCAACATCTGGCAGCTCCCTCGGGACATCCTGACCATAACCTAGCAGGTTCCTCTGCCTGGTGATGTGTGGTTTCCTCTGGTTCAACGGAAACTGTGGGATAAATCCAGCTTGGGGAGAACACCGTGGATTCCCCAAGGCAGTTCAGAGGGACTAACAAAGAGCAGGATTTCGGCAACCAGCCACAAGAAACAGATTAGTGGTTAGACAGCTGGGCAGCATTCAGAGGAAAGAAGCTCATCTGAACACCCAGGACTAGATGAAGATGATGCTCAAGCCTCTGCTACCCAAAAAGTAATTTCACTGTTTTTGCTTCTGCTCCTTCAAACAGGGAGGCACCAGACCAGCTGTTTAAGGTGACAGCTCTGTGAGAGCTGGTCTTCTCCAACCAGATGAATCGGAGCCTCAGAGACCGGTCAGGAACGCGTGTGGAAACTTCTCATGGAGAAGCAGAGGGTGAGGTTCTCCTGACTCACAGCTACTGCCAAACCTGAGCAGCACTCAAAGCTGCTGGAAAATCCCCTTCAGGGGCTACTTACAAACAACTCCACTTCCTTAGGCGGTATACGCGTGCAGAGGGGCTCACACTATTGTCGAGGGACTTATGGTGACCTGGCCTGCTTTCTGCAGAGGAGAGAAGCCGGCATTAGTACAGGGTTAGAGGACAACAGCATCAGGACACGATCTAGTGGGAAGGGAAGCAGCTGAGAAACCTCAGGAACGTAAGAGGAGACACACTGACATCTCCGAGCAACAGGCTCCTGCTTCTGCACCTCACTGCTCCCCGAAAAAGGCCCAAACCTCCCAGGAAAGAAGCTCAGCAGCATCTGCAGCAGAGCTCCATCGGTCCCAGGAGGTTACGCATGTACCCCAGCCCGTGACAGCATTAAAGCTCCTGTGTGCAGCATCCCCTCCTGGCGTAGCTTCCAGCACTGTGGGTCCTTTCCAGTGCATCTCTCTCCCCGGGGATCTTGGCCACCACAGGGGAGGCTCTAACAACAGAGGGGCTTTTTGCCTGCCCCAGAGGAGACGAGTCTCTGCGAGAGGAAAGGTCACTTCCCCACAGCGACTCCTAGCCCGAAGGCAGCATCTTCAGTTCCCCCGTGAGAAGCAGTGGCTGGAACCGGGGAGGCAGCTGCAGGAACGGGCAAAGCAAAGAGAGTATTTTGGCTGCTCGCACTTACTGCAGAAATGTACTGGCTGTTCGTGAACCTGGGTTTCTCCTCCATCGCAGAGGCGTGTTGCGAGCCTAGGGGCACGTAGGGGGGCGAGCCCATGTCTTCGCAGAAGCTTTCCTGCGGGATGCTGGAGACGCAGCCGCTGTCGGAGCCACTGGAGCCGCTGCCTGACATGCAGTGCGATGACTCTGAGCTCTCCGTTGCTGGGGGAAAGAGAGGAAGGTCACTCTGATGACCACAAATTTGGCTTACATGACCTGTGCCACGTACACTTGATAACATATCTATTTGCAGAGGCGCTGGCCGCACAAGCTCACAGATGAGCCACACTCCTGTCTGGGCCTCTTTAAAGCCACAGGCAACACAATAACCCAAGGAAACGCAGCAAACGATGCCGGAGAATGGTATAGACCGGCCAGGGAGGTGCACACCGAGGAAGCTGAGTGGTCACTGGACCAGGCTGGAGAGAGCAAGGGCCAGAGGCCTCGTACCAGAGGGGCAGGCACTGGTCTCCAGGCCCAGCACGGGGCTGGGATGGCTGCAGGTCGGCGGGCACGTTGCTAATCCCTGTGTCTGACCACACGGCGCAGAGCGGGGCGCAAGGCCCAGCCCGCACACCCCGGGGCGCATTGCAGAGCGGAGGGCTCATACGTACTCAGTGACGGCTGGCTGCTCGTCTCGTGCTCCAGCTCGTCTTCCTCGATGCAGGTGCCGATGTCAAAGGGGCGGCCGGGGGTCAGGACGCCTGGCAGCAGAGCCTGGTCCAGGTACATGTGGAGGTTGAGGGGCCCCAGGAGGGAGGAAGAGGAAGGGCTGTATGCAGCAGGGGTGCTGCCAGCAGAGAGCTGCGCCTGTGTCCTCTTGTATGGGTTGGAATGGTCAAACAGAGACACTGCGATTGATGCTCTGGTCCTGGCGCCTGCCAGAAAACACACCAAAAAAGCCCTGAGCACCAGTCCTGCCAAGCTCCCATGGGGCAAGGGGGCAGGCACAGCTGGCACGCACCTCTGCCTTTCATGATGTAATCAATAGCACGGTCATTGATAGCTGCCTCGCTGGGTTTGATATCCAGGAACGGCTTGTTGCCCACACCCATGGAGACCATCTCCTGCATACGGATTTCTGGAGGGGAAGAGACCCACAGCCACATCATGAGGTTGCTCCCCCCAGGCCAGGGGGCTGCTGAACTACCAAGATTAAATCTGTTCTCCCCTTGCTCCCCAGTCCTGAGGAGTCTCCACGGACAAGCAATCGTGCCCTGCTCTGGCCAAGCAGCTCAGTGCCATGCCACCTACGAGAGGCCTGCCAAGCGGGAAGCCTGGGGCGGAGAGAAGGGACTCAGCCAGACAGATGCCACTCCGATTCTGGCCTAAAGCACGGGGAGAGCAATGAGCCTTTCAGGAGCACAGCCCAAACTCACAGGGCAGGGAACCCTGTGCTTTATCTCCCATTTCTCTCACGGGGTCCACGTGGGTGTCTACAGTCACAGAGAGCTCGGACTGGTCAAGTTCCCCGGGGCCGGAGGGGCCGGGAAGGGACATGCCCAGCCAAGCCCAGCACATGCTCCTGAGGCCGCATGCTGGCGCACAGCTGCCTGGTAACAGGCTCCAAACCTACTCAGGACAGCACGAGCTGAACAGGGCTCCCGCACCTTTTGCGGCACAGCCGCCCCGGGAAGGAATCACACCTTTATTGCGGGCTGCCTGCTGCCAGAGGATCTTGGCAATGTCACCGGTCCAGGCCTGCTTAGTCTCAGCCGAGCTGGCCTGGAGGATGTAGGTGTCACTGGACTTCCGCCTTCGGAACCAGATCTCAAAGCGCAGGCCGCTGTCTCCAGAGTTCTCCGTCAGACCGATGTCTGCAGTCTGCCAGAAAAAGGAAGAGCGAAGCATCAACCGGGGCTCCACCAGGAACAGAAAGGGTAAACTCTGCTCGCACCCTGTGCCAGAGCTGCCCCTGGCTAGGCAGACCCCAGGGGCAGGAGCCCGAGGGTGCGGACAGAAGCAGGTACGATCTGGACGCAGCTGAGCAGAGACAGCCCAGGCAATTTCCAATGCTTCATCCAGAGTTAGCACCACCTCCCTGCCACGAACATGCACACTCTGCATCCCTCAGAAGACCTCGGCCCCCCCATCTCACAGCGCAGAGGGGTCCCAGGCATTAATGTGTGAAGTATTCCCTTCTGGCTTCACTGCGTGGCTTGGAGAAGGCTCAGCAGTGGTGGGAGCAGCTCTTCTGCTGAAGGTGCTCCCCATTTCAGAGCCACGTGTCCATGGGGAAACCAGCCAGAGACACCTCCTGCACAAGAGGGAGCTGCAGGGCTGCCCTTACCTTGAAGGAGCGCTTGTAGATATACACATCAAAGCCGCCCTCGATTCTCTTGGGCTTGCTGAACAGGATCAGGTCCTCAAAGAGGAAGACATGTCGCTGGCACTTCCTACGGCCCAGCCAGATGGTGAACTCATCCTGCCGCACCAGCTGCCCCTGCTCCTTCAGGTTCACCTGGACACAGGGAACATCCTGGTAAGACCCCAGCCGGATCAGCTCCGGGCAATCCCAGATCTGGACACACAGAGCAAGGTCCCAGGTGGTAGCGGCAGCTACCTGTCATGTTAGGAGGACTCTGAAAGAGGTAGGGCTGCATGGCACTGCTAGAGGCCACATCGGGCTGAAATAACCAGCCCAGAGCTCAGGGGAGAGCTGCACCTCTCTCCTAGGCAGAGCCCACAGATGGCCCTCTGCTGTCACCCCGTGCAGATCAGGGACAAAGCTCTGGGGTGGCAACTGGAGGCAGTTGCCAGGGCATTATCTCAGGGGGAAGAAGAGAGCTGAAGAGGGAAGGAGTCCCATCCAACTGCCAGGAGCACGTGTGGGTCAGAAGGCCAGTCCCTCAGTTCTTCCTGTCCCAGATCCATCTTCCTCCACCCTGAGCCCTGTGGTTTCTCTTCCTCCAGTGCTGCACTTTGCATGCCTCTCCTTCAAGTCCCACCTCGCTGCCTTTAGCCTACCCCTGGCATCAGCATCAGTTTGAATTCCGTCTCGCGAACTGCCTGACCCTCTTACCACCAGCTCAGAAGAGCTGGAAGGGCTCAAGGCAGGACACAGTCTGCAAGGCCTGCCAGGCTGCCTCACGGCACAGGGAAGCACCTGCGAGTGTGTTTATGACAAAGACCCCAAGTCTAGAGAAGGGGAAGAAGAGGGGCTCTGCCTCCCCCCAGGCAGGAGAGGACACGGGAACGTACGTCGCAGTCACGGATGGCATCCATGGCCAGCAGGTCATTTCCGTGGCGGAGCTGAAACTTCACCATCTCCTCAGCTGCACGGAGGTAGCCCAGCTCCTGCTCTTGCGCCTCGCTGCACTCCTTGATCAGGTCCTTCAGGAGCAGGGCGTATTTGCTCATCCGCTGGATGGGTTTCAGCAGGTAGGAGGCCAGGTCCATCTTATCCCCAAGCTGCACCTGCTTGAACTGAGAAACGCAGCAGAGTGAAGGCAGCAGCTTCCCGTGGAGAGCCCTGTGTCCCCAGGCAGGCGCTGACACCCGCAGCTTTCCCGACTGGGGTACTCTGCTCGCTCTGCAGGGAAACGCAAAGCCATGGGACCAATGCTGCTGTGTGCTGGATGCCTTTCCAAAGCACTTGCTGCATCCCTGTCCTGTTGTGTGTGTCCCCCCCACTTGTGTGGAGAGCTGCGCCAGGAAAGCAGAGGTAGTGCTGAGCATGCCTCAAGCAGCGAAGTTGGGCTTGTTTAAACACATCAGTGACCCAAACACCAAGAGCAATCGTGATGTAGGCAGTGGAATTTACCTTGAAGAAGGTATTCCCATGGCTGGCCAGCAGCGAGTCCGACTTTGGCTTGTTCTTGCTATACAACGCGTACATCCCAAACTGGTCTTTCTGCAAGAGAGATCCCCGCGTGAGAGCAACGCACACCCAGGACGCAGTGACAGCCGTGCCCTGGGTTGGCTGCTCTAGTACCTCTGCTCCTCCCAGGCTGCACCAGAGCCTGCTACGGCATCGGGAACAGCTTTGCTTCAAGTTCGTTAAGAGCCAGGGAACGTTCTTGGTCTTCCTACTCCTACAATAGCTGGGACTTTTTAATCCATTCTTCTGTTACCACCTGCCCCTTACACACCCCAGCAGGTACCTGGTATCTGGATACACCTGGTAGCAGCAAACACGCATGGGGCAGCTGAGCCTAAGACCAGTGCCCTGTCCTTCTCCTTAGCAGCCCTTTTCAACAAGAGCAGCAGGTCTGCACCTCTCCGCTCATCGAACTCATTCCACACTGACACAGCAGACAGAAGACAGGGTAAGGGGATGCCCCTGCAGAAGCAGGGGGGCTTTAAGGAGCAGACATTTTGCTTCCCTGGCAGCATCTCTTGGAAGCAAAAAGCAACGGGAAAGGTAAAAAGCGGCTTCTGCTGCCTGGGCTCGGCCTCCCAGAGCCATCCCAGTCCAAGTTCAGAGGAGCCCGACCCCAGGAGAAAAGTGCTGATGCCTTACATGTCGGAGGAAGCAGTGGCTGACGCGCAGCGGGTGGTTGCAGCAGCTCTCAAGCTCTCGCAGGAAGTACTGGCTGTGGAAATCGTAGAGTTTCTCCAGGTTCCCAAAAATGACGCTGCGCTTCCCACGCAGGTCCTGGGGGAGGTCGAGGCGCTCCATCTCAGGAAAGTAGCTATCAATGATGTAGCAAAGCGACCTCACGTATTCCCGCTCCGTGGTTACCATCTCATCAATGATGTGCCGCAGCTTGCTGCAATAAGAAACACTCAGCCTTGAAGGGACCCGGGCTGCAGCAGGGCTGCAGCAGCCAAAGAGTGGCTGCAACGTGCTGGACTACCCCTAGAGCAGCTCTCCCTAAGACCTAACACGGAGATGAGAAGATCCCTTAGCACCATCCGAGCTCAGATTCAGAACCGCTTGTCCAGCCCTGACCCTGAGCACTGACAAAACTCATGGCTGATCCAAGGAACTCTGTCAGCTTTTCTCTTCAGGAAGGGCAAGACCCGGGTTGGCTGTGGTCCTGAGCCAACCTCAGCAGGACACACGCAGCCCTGGGCACACCCAGCCCCTGCTCTGGACACAAACAGGCTGCTCCAGAAACAAGAGGGACAGCAGAAGTCAGGATAACTTCTGTGAGGAGGAGTCAGCCCAACGACTGGATTCTGTGGAAGGCAATGTTAACCCTGGGAGAACAAGAGCTCAGGACCCAGGTGCTGTTGGGTTTGTCCCAGTAAACATGAGAGTGGGAAACAAACCTTGTATCGCTTCGTCAGCGAACGGCAGTTCCTAGCATGGGTTGCTCCACATTTCTCAAAGGATGGCTCCTAGGTACTCAAGGTTTCCACTGCGAGGCAGTGCAGCACCAAACAGAACTGCTCCGACGCGTGCCTGCCCTCCCTGCCTCTCGGCTCTCCCCAAGCCAGCTCCTCCGGCTGTTCAGAGGATGGGACAGCGGGGCTGCCTCAGCACCCATGGGACGGGAAGGCTGCTGCATCACTCCCTCGAGAAGGAAAGGGGTTAGCCTCCCATCTCCTGGTGCTCATCACCTACCACGAGCTCCCCTGGCACATGCTGGGCTATCAGAGGCCTCTTCCAGAGGATTTCGCTGGCCCCAGCCATCCCATCCAGAGCAGCAGCAGTGGAGGAGCTCTGAGGTCCCCCCGCATCCAGCACTTATTGTTATTTTTTAAAATCTTTTCCCAATGAGAGCAGCTGAAAGACCTGCCTGGTGACCCCCTTTCAAGAACAGCTCACATCCCCGGGCTCTCCAGAGCCTAGGCATGTTGCAGTGTGACAAAAAAAAATGAAGCTGAGATCCTTAAGGACAGAGAAGGAAAAGAGAACAAAAGCCAGCTGTTGGCCACACAAATAAAGATTTCAGCCCCAAAGGGCACATACAAAAACCTTCTTACCCGTGAAGCAGGTGTCACGGGGTACTGGATGTGTCCCAGTCTGGGTACAGGACCCCCAAAGTGGCAGGGATGATGCACTATGCTTTTGCTCTCCCCCTGCACCTGTACCGCAGGATTGCCAGGTCCCCAAATGCGAAGTTTCTGCAAACCCTTGTCTCCTACGCCAGCGATGTTCAGAGACTCCCTCTCCTGCCTGGGAACTGCTCTTTCCCCTTTTACGAAGGAACCACCCTGCCCCAAAGGCAGGTGCCAGGCTGCACGGGGAAGGTGGAGCTCTGCCTCTCCATCCATCTGCTCCGTTCCCAGTGGAAAGTAACTACACACCCCTCTTCCCATCTTCGCTGGCCGCTACCCTGAGACCGCAGCACCGAGTGCCACAGTCACTTACCTGCCCCAGCTCTTGGCTTCCGACACGGAGAGGCAGCCCCTCTGTCCCTCCAGCAGGCAGTCCGCAGCCCAGCTGTGAGCGGCTTGCTGCCGCAGCACAAAAGTCCTGTCCACCAGCTCAGTGCTGCTCACCTCCAGCCCCTTAATAAAGACGCCGGTGTTGCCGTATCTGGCCGGCTCGCTCAGCGTCCTCTGGCAGCCTGACCATAGGCTCTCACCGCAGGGAAGGTCGAAGCTTTGGGCCTTCCGGAGCATCCTCCTGGGAGGTGGCTTCCCGGAGGCAGGAGTGGATGTGCAGGATGGCTTCACCTCCAGGGTTTCTAATATGCTCTCCAGGTTTGGCTTTTCTTCAGGAAGCTTTGGAGACTTGGAGGCCCCACTGGCAAAAGAAACTCTGCTCGAGTGAGGACCGGGGCTGAGAGCAGCTTGGCAGGCAAGTTCTTCCCCAGCACCAACATCGCCAGGGCAGCTCAGGGAGGACGAGGGGACTTTCTCCTTCGTCCAGCCCGGAGAGCAGCTGGGTCTGTTGTAGCAGTGGGACGCGCCGTAAGTCCTGTCCCAGTAGGACCCGGAGGTGGCCCCCTCGGAGTGCCTCCGGTGGGACAGACCGCCAGCCTCGCTGCCAGCCCGGGGCTGCTCCCCCACAGCTGGTTTGCGGTCCGACAGCAGAGACCTCCTGGTTCTCAAGGCCGCTTCGAGTTTCTTTTCAAAAACCAGCTTGGTCTCCTGGCATTTGGACCATGCAAATTTCCACTGCTTGAGTCCCTTGTCACTTTTCAGCTCGCAGGCCAGCTCCTTCATCTCCTGGAACCGGGAATCGCTGATGTCCGGGTGCTGCCCCTTGTAACTTTCCAGGCACTTGATCACACCTGCACAGTGTTCGGCGGAGCTGCAGTCCTCCATGCTGATGCAGGCGAGGTGTCGCATCCCTTCCAAGGCCCACTCGTACGCCTGCAGAGAGCAAGAACAAAAGGCAACAGCCAGTCAGAGGGATTTGGGGAAGAATAATCCTAAATCGGTGCCTGAAGACAAGAGAAAGGATCAGTGTGTGGCCACCACAGTTCCTCGAGTGAGAGAGGAGTGGGGGGCTGGTATTTTCAATGGGGCTTAACAATTCAGCAAAACAAACAGCTCCTTATGTAGAGGGCTTCAGCTGTGCTGGCTGCTCTGCCGCAGCTCCACCTCCCCGCCAGGTCCCTGTGACGCTGGGCACCCACGCTGCTGGGCACGTCGGCCTTCTCGGGGCAGGGGGGCTGCTGCCAAAACTGCGGGAATCCACACCTCAGTGTGGCCCTGCTTGGTAAAAACCCAGAACTCACCTTCCTCCTGCACCCAGCCATTCTCATCACCACCACGCAGGAAGAGGGGGATCAGGGAATGGGACTTCTGCTCCCCATGACGTTTCCCCGGAGCTGACGGCAGACAGAGGCCTGGAGCTGGATCAGAGCTGAGCTCTGTGGATTCCCCCCCTTCCCGAGTGCTCCGACCCATCCTTGCAGCAAGTAGGAATCTGAGACTCTGCAAGCCCAGCTGCAGCTTGTGCATTTTCTGTGCCTGCCGGAAAATTTTCCGTGGTGTGCTGTGCCCTGCCTGCCTGGGTCTGCTTGCTATGGCACTACATGCGTGCGTTGGTCAGTCAAATACCAAGCTCAGCAGTTTATTCCTAATGCTCCAGGAATGCTAGAAGCAGTTTCGTGGGGTTTAACTCTAGCAGCAGTGCGTATGCTGGCCTTGCTAAAACAGTTCTGTTGTATCGGTCGAACCAGAGGAATGGGACAAAATGTGGTCCAACGTGACAGGCACAAGGTAAGAGAGATGTGCTGCTATGGCAGGAAAGGGGCTAAGGAAGCACCGCACGCTAAGTCATCGATAAAAATAAGAGGAAAGGCAAACATCTGAATTAGTCAGGCTCATAAGCCACTACTTTCTCTACAAAGCAGGGATGATGACAAGGTTTAACTATAGAGCGGAATAAGATGTGACCAGCTGCCATAGGCCTGCCCAGGGAACTTTACTGCTCATCAGCGAAGACACAGAGTTATCTGTTAAAATCAGATGCAGGAGGCAGGGAAAAGGCACCTTCCACCACCGGCCCAAGACCAGTGGATGTGTGGAAACACCACATGCTGCACTTGAAGCAAGCCAGACCAGCTCTAGCACTTGACTTGTCAGGCCCGGTGTACCTGCTCTATTTTGGCAGAGAAGCGACACTTGTGCTTAGTGCCAGGAACGAGGTGACCGGCCTTACACCATTTTCCACCTGCTGAACAGCCTGACTGTGAGTCTTCAGAGAACTTAAAAGCACTTCTTTTTCTGCAGAACAGAGCCGTAGGCACCAAGAAAATCCACCCAAGCTTTACGCAGAGGTGGAGCAGACACTGGTGCCTAGCCCCTGGATGGGGCCAAGCGCTGCTGTTTGTACGAACGCGGAAGGGCGGCACACGAGGGACAGCCCGCAGATGGAGCAGAGTCACTCCAGGGCCAGATGCCACGGGAGCTCCCGCAGCCGTCCACATCGCTCTTCTGAGCTGCAGCTGCACGGCGCGCGTGCAGCCAGCCCCATTACTCATGCGGAGCAAGGAGCTGCTTCAGAAACACCAGCAGCTGCTCGGGGAAAACTCTTCTCGACCAGCCTCGCGCAACCGCAGCAGAAGACAATTGAAAGAGCAGCAGCCCCCTCTCCTCCCATCACCCTGCCTAGCGCAGCGCGGGCCCCTGACCTGCCTCTCTCTTGGTCCCGGCTTTATGCTTTAGACTTGTCCACTGCTGGGGGCTGGGAGGGGCGTGCAGAGGCAGAGGACATGCCAGACCCTGGTGAAAATCTGCATTTATCCATGACATGGCGGGTCCTCTATTCCCTGGAGGTAGAAGCACATCAAGACGAGGTGAAATGCTGACTGCAGCGAAGCCCGGCAGATCCGCACAGTGGCGACAGATGGCCTATTTTGCCAGGTTCCCCCCCCCCCCTCCCTTTTTTTTGAGTTGCTCCCCCCCTGCTGTACACAAACCAACACACCAGGCCCTTCCAGCTCTGCCCTGAGCAGGGGCTGGCTGTCAGCGTGGGCTAAGGGCAGGTCTCGCCGTTCTGCCTGTGGAGGTCAACGGGTAATCCTGACCGAAGGCTGCACACCGGCTCCCTTCCGCTCACCGCTGGGAAAGGTTGAGCTCAAAAGACACACGGGGCTCTGACAGAGGATGTTGAGAGCAACGTGCAGGAGAGGCACAGCCTGGCCTTTACAGCAGCCAGTCGGGAAGGCAGCCGCCCTGTGAAGGCCTTCTCCGAGCTGGAGACCTCACTTTCTTGCACAGATGGGAGAGAAGAGAGGCTTCTTTTATTTCTGGGAAACTGCAGATCTGCATGGGGCCACAGCGAGGAGAAATCAGGGCTGCAAACCACACAGGGAGGCAGCCCTGCTACCTCTCATCTTCATATGGTATCTGTCTGCTCTTGGCAAGGACTCCAAGGGCTGCGCAGAAACGACTCTAAACCTCAGTGGCATTTCTTCCATCCTCAGTGCCTGTCGCAGGTCAGTGAATAGCTCAGCTTTGTTCCCTGCGCAACGGGAGCAGCCCTCCACACCTTGCAGCTTGCTTGGTAACATGCTAAGCGGCCACCAAGGCTTTCTCCAGTCCCACCAGCCGCTTCGACTGCCCCTTTTAGCGCAGGAAACAGCAGCCGTCTGCAAGGACCAAGCGTGCCCCTCACCCAGGAGGGAACACCCTCCTGCAGGCAGGGGTATTGCTGTCATAGCTGTCCCGGTAAGGTGACAAACCGGGCTCAGCCAAGCCAGGATACTGCCCTCCAGCCGTGGGGCTTTCGGCGAGCAGGTAGCCTACAGCTTCTCTGCAAAGCTGCAAGAGCTGCTCGTATATGCAGGGAAGCTGAATCTTCCCAACCATGCCTGGAACCAGGCAGGAAGGAGCCTGTACCTGAGCTTTTGATCTTTACAGACAAGTCGTTACCGAAACTCTCAATTACAGGATTAAAGACAAACGTGCTTCCTGCGTACACAGGGATGACCTATCCAGCAGCTGCGTGAGGAGTCAGCAACAGGTTGGTCCTGCCAGGCTGCCCGGGGGAGGCAGGGGCTCTCGGGGACCTGCTGTGCCGTAAGGAAGAGCCAAGGACTTCCCTGGAGCATGGTGCAACCCTCAACCCCATCTCCCTGTGTTGGTCCCCGCTCATTTCACCATGGGCATCGAGGACAGAAGCTTCTGGAGTCTGTTGTTTTTGGCACCACTGAAGTGCCATCTGCAAACACAGGCCAAGAGAACCTGCTCCACCCTAGCTTGGAACACGCTGCCAGCACTGCACAAAAAGCCTTCCAGGGTCCTGAGTCCTCACCTGAGCGCCCATATCACACCTCCCCAACCCAAACCTGGCACAAACCCACCAGGTTCCTCTCAAACTCAAGATTCAGTGACCTCTGAGACACCTTCGGGATAGCCAAGACAGGAGACAATCGCTGCGCATCTGCAGGCATATGCCAGAAGGGGCATTTTCAAGGGGGGCTGCCCTTGGCCAAACCTTCTCCTTCATCTCCTCCTGCAGGGAGACAACGACTATAACTGTATTTTTCTTGTCACATAGGAAACTGCGTGTCTGAATAGGCAGGGGTAGGTGGAGTAGGAAGATCACAAACCCTCCAACTTTCTACAGAAGAAAAAGGCACCTAGGTGGGTGACTAACACTGCTGCAAACCTTCTGAATCTGAAGTGACTGCCCAGGGGAGCTGACATAGGGGTGATGAAAAGCCAGGTCTGATCCTGATGGGAGAAACCACGCAGGCAAGGATGCAATGCGGCTGTAGGTATGATGACTGAAGCACAGCAACAAGACAGATCAAGTGCCCCCATCCTTCTGTGGCGATGTCCCAGGACCGCAAGCCTGCCCACTCCCTTACTCTCTACACCATTGAGAGGGGGAAGCTGGGAATGCTGCCAAGGACGGTAAAAGAGAACCCAACATAATCAAACAAGCCCTGATCCAGATTGCATGCAGCTCCTGTATGCAAGCTGTACTCCACTTTGTGGCAAGAAACAACTACGCAACTCCTCATTTAACAAGACCTCCTCTCACCACCACCAAGTTCACTCTGAGTGCCCTTAACTTCAGCCGTGAGTTTGGAGAGCAAGACGAGGTTGGCTTACAGCAAAGGAGAGGGAACTGGTGCAGCCGGAAAAGGCCAAAGCATCTCAGGTACCGCTGTGAACTGAGCCAAGCGCTTCCCAACAGCTATACGCCAGCTCCCGCAGCTGCCCAGCTCTGCCAGCATCCCAGGGTCGCAGCACTGGACCCCGCAGAGCTGAGGTACCAGTCGCAGCACAAGAGCTGAGTGACAGGGGACTCACCAGAACACAAGCCCAAAGTAAACGCTGCTCTCTTGCACAGAGATGCCTGCTCCCAGGCGTGCGCCTCATTACAGGTGCTCATTTGGGTTTATTCCCTCTAAAATCCAACATGGCTTTAAGCTGCTTTGAGAACCGATTCCTGCTCACGCCACCGATGCGTCCCTTGTCACAGGCTACTTCACGCACACTATTAGCGGGGACCTGTGGCTGGAGACTGCCTTGTATGCTGATACTTCAGAAGGACCGCAATTTAAAAGCCATTTTACATCAAAATATATTAAAAGCAAAATTATCCAGGCTAAAACCTTCTTGTCACAAGAGCTATCAGGTGGCAAACAGCGACCAGCCTGTTTCTCTGCGAACTCACAGGAACCAAGTAGCTGTAGCAGAAAGTGGTCAGCTCACCACTCGCTTGGATCTGCTTCCTGATGCCAACAGCTCCCACGAAGGAAGGGGCAGGGGGAGAGCAAGGCTTCAGGAGCAGCACACGTCCCCCAGCAATTAATTAACAGATTAATCATTTAAAAATAGACCTCATCCTACCTTCCCATCTGTACAGAGAGGGTCCATATCCCGGCTGTGCCCAGCTCTGTGCTGTACATTACCATCACCTATGGCCGGACTGAGGCAGGGCCATCGCTTCAGTGCATCATCTCTGCTCCGGCTATTCACAAGCAAATGCTGCTAGCCTAAATACCAGATTGAGGAGTCCTGGTAACCAGAGACAAGGCGGAGGGGGAAGGGGCCGCGCTTCACACGAGAACTACTGAAGTGTGCAGAGAACACCCCGACTGGGTGCAGGCCAGATCCCCTTTCTTTCAGTGCAAAAACAGGGAGAAAAAAAACCCCATCCCAACCAGCCCCAAATTCAAGCAAAATTCAAAGCAAGCCGCCACCCGATCCCTCCTAGACACAGCGATGCTTTTTCCACATCTCCAAAAGCCAAAGCCCCTGCTCACTTCTAGTGAGATTTGTGGCTCTGCAAGCAGGCAGCTGCACTCAGAGGTACAAGAAACCCTGTAATTTCAGAGCACAAACATTTCAGCAAAGCCACCAAGTTAGTGGTAACCTCCTCTCTGTGCAGAGGTTCACTGTTAGTCTCTTCCCCACCCTGTCACATTCAACTGTTCCAAACTGCATTTGAAGCCCTGCCTGGCATTCATTAGTAGCAGAAATCAAACTAATCAAAGCCGCGTCTTACGTGGGATGTGGCTGGTAAAAGCTCAGCTTCAAACACCGAGAAAAGGACTCGCCCTCTCAAAATAAAATGTTAAACTATTTCTGAGTTGCTGTGTAGCTCAGAGTGCCTCCCCTCCTCTCTCCAAGGGAGAGTTCACCGAAAACTAGCTAAGGAAAACAAACTTTAAATCCTGTATTTGCATTCTTGCCTGTTACCAAGTGCTAGATGCTGTACAAACACCATGGGAGGTTAAAGGATGAGAGACAAGTGGAGAATACGAACTCCTTGGATTTAAGTGTAAGACAGGAGAACAGGTAGAGAAAGAAGAACAAGGGGTCAGGGAAGCAACTGGTCGGGGTTGGCCTTGGGCACGCCACAGCCCAAGCACCATCAAAGGATGCTCATTAGAGCAACGTGCTTGGAAATCCTTTTGCAGCAGCACTCTGGGTGAACACAAACAGAGCTCAAAAAAAAAAAAAACAAAAAAACCCTTTGCTTCCCCTCTGGGCAGCTAGGCTTGACAAGTCCAGGAGAGTCTAATTACAGGAGAATATAATTGGATAAAATAGGATTGCACATGATTTCTGCTCCCTTGACGACAGCACGAGGACCCAAAGGGCAAACGGAGCTCGTTGCGCCGGTGCTGGCGTGCAGGACGCGTGTTTGCCCTTCTTTCCTCTAACTGCTGCAACTGCCAAGCAACACCTAGGGTAGCTCCATTAGGAACAGGCTGACTCAACCGATGAATCACACACACACACCAAGCCACAATAATCCCTGCCTCGGTACAATTCAGAGCTTCCACAGAGCAGCCTGTGCCAGTTTCACTATGTATCTGTATACAGACTCACAGGTATGTGTATATAACACACACATGTATATATTTATATGTGTTATGAATAAAATGACTCCCTAGGAAGCTGGGGAACTAGTTTCTGAGATTTGTGGGGCTGCCCAGCTTCCACTGCTCTGCAGCGGCAGAAAACCTCCCAACAGCCAACAATGCGCAGTTTTCCCTCAGTTTTCCCTTTTTGTTCCACAGTCACTCATGACTTTGCACCCATGGGTAGATATTGCACGGATTTTCTCCCCAATTTTTTTTTTAATTTTTTTGTCCCACAAAGGGAATTTTCCTCAACATTTAAAAGCCCTGAACCCAGAGGGCTGGGGACTGAGTTTGCTTCCAGTAAAGTAAGAGCCTTTAATGTTTACCTTTGCTGCAAACCAGCCTCTTCACGTTTGAGGCACTGCCCACCTTTTCATCAGCTTTGTGCACTCACTGCAAAGCTTTTTTTTTTTTGTCAATGAAATTCTGCTCACAACCCCTTCTTACCAGAATAAGAGTTGCTGCTGTTTCCCTGCCTCAGTGAATATTATCATCCCTCCTTTCTGATGCTTCAAACCCAAACTGCACGCTGAAATCTGCTTTGGCCACTGCCCTTCTCTCTGGCTGCCACTAACAACTGGGATCTGGCGGCTGCAGCCTACACCAGGCAGCGCAGAGCCAGGAAACCATCACAAGATGGACTTGAAAGAAGTTATAGGTGTTGAGTGTAACTCACTGATGGCTGAGAAAGCAGAAGGCGAGAAGGAGTGAGTGTGCGTATTTGTGGATGTACAATTACTGCCTAGAAGGAGGAGGAGGGCAGGGTGTTTTCAAGCTTTTTTTTTAGTGAAGGGGAGAACTCCCCTCTTTGGAGAGCACCAAGCGCCTCATGTTACCAGTCAGATTCTAGCTCAAGCCACAGCAAAAGGCGTGAGTCACCGAAGCTGGCAACTTGCACAACAGCAACAAATCACTGCTCAGAGACTAATGTCACCTCCAGAGGTTTATTTGCGTGCTTCACTCTTACATCTGTCCCGACAGCTGCATCATTACGCTGGACAAACACTCTGCTGTAATAGCACGTGGCAGGCTGGTGAGGACTGACTGGAGCGTGGTAGGTGTCTCCTGTCTGCTCTGCGCCGGCTCCCTTCTAATGAGGTTCTCCATGCCCATCTGGGGATTGCAAAACCTCCAGCACACCCTTGGGCCTGGATGGAGGAGGGGGGACGCTTTCTCTGTAGTCTTCAATTCACATCCTTTCCCCTGTGACAAGCCGAGCCAAACTCTGCTTAATTATTTAATGATGTGCTGGGAGCTCTCGGCATTGCACTGCGGGCGCTCGGGCCTTGGGAGACGTGGAGCTGAAACTGAACCCAGACACCCAGCGCATCTGTTGGGCCTCCCTTCTTCAGGGTAGCTGACAAGGCTAGGAAGAACTCCCTGGTTCAAGAGCACGCTAAGATGTACCCGCAGGATGCAAGCCCCTGCGAAGCAGCTAAAGGAGCCTGGTCCGAGGCAGCGGGTGCCGGGGAGAATGTCCATATGTCCAGGGCTTTGATATGCAGATGGGAGCCATTGTGAGCTTCAGCCCCATCTGTACACCGACGGGAGTTTCATGTCCAGATTGCTTGAACAGATCTATTTAACTCCCGTGACTAAAGGGAATTCCAGCCTCCAGGAGGATCCGAGCATCCAGATGGATGCCAGCACATGAACATTCAGAAAATCTGTCACCCTGTGCAGCTCCTATCCCAATATCGGGGGCGGGGGGGGGGAGGGAAGCGCACCCAAACCCAACATTTTACACACATGCACGAGGCTGGGGTCAGCTGAGGAAAGATCTCTGCTAGCATCAGACCCTACACCTTGAGTGCAATGCACTCCCCTTGCAGTCCAGCTGCAACATGAGCTGGGAAATTCCTAAAGCTGCTGGGGAGAAACGCTGCTCCCTGCCACTAGTGACTGGCTACCAGTGACCCTGCAGCTGATTTGATCCCACCTGACTCAGAGAAGGGGAACCCCAGACTTTCAGACAACTGTCAGTTTATCCTCGTGGACAGCCAAGGACACAGAGGAGTATTTCCTCAGAGGTGCTCTGCTGATCAAGGATGAAGGCAGCAGATGCTTCCAAAAGGTCGAGCATTGCTCCTCTGCAAAAACGGCAGTGGCAGAACACGTTGGCACTCCTGGGATCAGGGAAGGCGGTTGCAGGAGAGCAGCCTACATCCTGAAAAGAGCCCATGAGCTGCCATGGTGTAGCATCCCCCATCTGTGCCCTCCAGGGAGGCAGAGGATTCAGCCAGCACAGGAGGAGGGAAAAGGACCCCAGACAGACAGACCAAGGTTTTTCCCCCCTGCACACACCACAAACACACCACATAGACCTCATCCTGCACTAAAACAGAGCCTAGGGTGCCGGGGGAGGCACTCAAAAGCATCTCAACCCAAGGACCCCTCACCTTCAACTGCAAATTGTGCTTGGATTTAGCACATGAAAATACTTAATTCACTGCTGCCTATTAACACTCAGGGACAAACTTATGCAGGAGTCTCACGCCTGTGTTGTGCAAGTGGAAAGGAGCACCAAGTGCTGGTGCCAGCTACCATTGAGCATTCACCTATGGTTGCAGGGCTCGCTGGAAGCTACGGGCACTGCTGTGATGCCAGTTTGGCAATAAAGTCATTGAGGAAACACAGGAGAAAATAGGCTGGGCACCAGTACATCTAGCAGCGAATTACTGAAGAAGCCATAAAATGGAAAAGTTTCCAAAGAACTAATTTTGCAAGACAGAAAAATACAGGGGAGCCGTAGCAGATCAGATTTAAACGGTCAAAACTCCTTGTTTGTGCAAGAGGACTATCTCAAACCCCAAGGCAAAGCAGAAACTTTCTGACACATGAAGACCCTTTGATGGGAAAGTAAATATCAGAAGCTTATTAACTTTGCAAGAAGACTTCTCTAGCAAAAACCTGGCGGGAAGGAGAAGGGAGAGATTTCATGCATTAACCTTGCATGAACTCTGCCAGAGGATCGATTTTCCAGCCTCTAGGCTCATTCCCCCAACTGCTTCCGGCTGCGCATGAAAAAGGACACCCCTGAAATGGGAGAGCAAATCAGGCTAGATGTCTGTCTAGGGGCTTTACAAGTGTAACTGAGGAAGGAGAGAGAGGAGAGAGAAAAAGAGATGAGACAGCTGCTGTCAGACAATGCTGAAGCCAGACAACAGTGGCATCATCCCCTAAAACACACAGCATCAGCACAACATTGGTGTATATTCCTCTCTTGTGCTACTCTGATCTTCCTTCTTCACCTTCGGGACTTGCACCGGTAACCAGATGAAAGCTGTTATTTGGGAACGTTGGGCAGCCCATCCCCAGGAAAAGTAAAGCCGATCTCTGTGCAGAGAGAGAGACCTGTGCGTGTTCAGCCTTTCCCAGAGACTTCATTGCAAGCCACAGCAAAAAATCTCATTTACTCAGAGGTGCTGGGGGGGGGCAAAGCCATGCTCTGACCTGCGCAGGACTGGCAGCAAGAGACAAGCATCGTGGCACAGCGACCCGTGTCTCTGCTCATAATAAGTACGCTACAATAAAGACACATCAAATGCCTCGTTTTCCACTTTGGTGCTAAGATCTACTCTCCAAATCTCCTCCAAGCGCATTCCCAGAGCAGGGAATCGTAACTTTCAGTAACATTAACTCTCACACTGTGCCAAACAGCCTGCGATAGAAAAAAAAAAAATTTTTTTTTAAAAAAATCACACTTTTAGATCGCAGCCACCAGGATCCTTTCCAGCTTCCCACAGACCAGCATTCACAACCCTTCTTTCCTCTTCAAAGGCTAAGCAAAAAGAAATGTCAATAATTTATCACCTGAAGGGGACTTGATTTATTTTTTTCCCCCCCTCAAAATCATTATCTGTGACGTTATATCTGATACATCATCAGAAACCAGGCACAGCAGAAAACAAGGTATCAGCAGGTCACTGTTCTGAATCTTTTGGGGAGAAGCAGGAGGTAATGACATCTGTGGAAGTCAGCTAATTTATCATGCTCTGGGTTTCTGCTGTCACATCTAAGATCAGATCCACCTCTCGGAGCTGGGAACACTGTGCCAACAGGTCTCAGTCGCTCACGGGACAGGAGCCCAGCAAACCTTAGAGCAGTTGAGGAGAGCAGCCCCCTCTTCTGCTGTCCACAACCTTTAAGAGAAGTCCAGGTAGATTCAAAGGGACCAACTGCACCGTGCTGCGGTTAAATTACACCCACTGAAATGATCGTGCAATAACATCTGTTAAAGAGAACGAGGGACAGGCACTGCTGCATTACAGACACTGCAACCCTGGGATTCAGAAGGACCATGCAAAGATGCACACAGCCCACGGGGCTCGCTCTGGGCGCACAAAAGACACACACAAAGCCCTCCGATTCATGCTGGATGCATACAGACGTGCACAAGCAACCGAGTGAAAAGCCTTCTCTACATTGTTTCCAAACAATCTCAATACAACTCACACGTCAGCCGGGGCGCCGGACACTTGGTACTTACAAGAGGATTTGCTGTGTCTGTCTGCTGTCGGAGGCAGGACGGGTGTATTCGACTCAGAGGGAAGGTGCATAGAGATGTGCAGAGAGGTTCTCCTGCCAGCGGGGCCTGGGTGGATGGGAAGAAGGGCCCCAGCCCCTCTTTGGGCCCCAGAGGCAGCAACACTTGTTCGTTCACGGGATGGAGAGCAAAAAGGCTGGCATTCCTACAGCAGCAAGGACAATGGGGAGGGATGAGGAGGCGCTGCCATAATCAAATGCAGGCCAGCTGGCCCTCCCCCAGGAAGGGCAGGCACCTCCTTCACTTGCCAAAGGCTTTGTTTTCTAAGCCACAAAGAACAAAGTGGTTGAGGAGGAGAGAGGGAGAGGAGGAGGAGAGCGGAGGAGAACCCGCTGTGGGGGCAGATCCACACGTGAGCGCAGGTAACCCACGCGGTGAGAGACATCGACGCAGATGGAGAGGCGTTGGGCAACACTCCGCCTGCCCCAAGCAGGGCGCAGCAGCAGCAGAAAGAAGCCAGGGACAGCTGGAGGTCACTACCGAGGATCAAGGATCAGCACAGGGTGATGGTCAGAGGTCCTCTGGGAGAAGGGATCCAAGCACGGCAGCCAGAGAACGTCACTGAAGGAACAGCTCATGGAGCAGAGCCCAAAGAAATCCCAACAAGGGAAGTGCTACAGTTTCTCGACCAGCCTCACCCCACCACTCCTGACCACTGACCCTCTGACTGGCTTCACTCGGAAAGCAAACGCAAGGCAAGCCAAAACAGGCTCCCAGGCCACAGCAGAGCAACGCCCACACTTTCCCCTGAGCACCAGAAGAGGCAGCATCTTGCACAACATCCCGACAAGCAGGAAGAAGCCCCTGGAGCTGCCTCAGGCCCTCCTGTAATGGTGCAGGCAGTTCACCTGTAAGGCTCTGGGCACCACAGCACCGCAGCGCACGCAGGTGCTGAGCCAGTGTGATGGGACTCTGCCCTTTCCGGTTGGGTCAGTGCTTTCCTTCCAGAGTGACTTTTGCCAGCAAGGATTGTGCGCCTTTGCTACTGACCTTCTGCAGGACTGGTTGTCATCCCAGGGCTGGCAGAGACGGTGCTGCGTGCTCCGGCTCATCAGACATGCCGCTTGAGTTAGCTGCGGTCCTGACAGGGCACACAGCTCTCGCACGGGCCGTTTCAAGCCTGCGGTCCAGGCACTTTGCTTATGGTAAAGCGGGGATAGAAAAGCTGGGATCTAAGAGTGACCTGGGAAATAATTGTACCCAAAGAATGCTTGAGAAAGGAAAAAAAAAAATTGAAGACTAACATGGTGAGCAAGGAGAGGAAGACTTGCTCTAGCTCCTCCTGGTAACGATGGTGTGCCTGTGGTAGCGTTACTGTGAAGCCAGGCAGCGGGAGAGAAGGGTATGAGATAATGCCCTTGCAGGCGCCCCAGAACAAAGCAGACATCAGTGCTTTTGGTACAACATACACACCCTTGCTTGCTCAGCTGCCTAGTCCTCTCCCAAAGCACAGTGTGGTGCCAGATCCCAACACAGCCTTGGAATGGAGTAAGCAAGGGACGAGGCTTGAAGCCACAGGAAGATGGCAGGTCCCCGAATATGCCTGCGCTGGGTCTGCGGGACTGAAAAACAATCCTCTGCCCGCAGTCAGAGATGGGGAAGGCAGTTTCCTTCACCGCTGCTCCATCCTCAGCCCAGCCATCATCCAGCCCTTGTCAGGCACCAAGAGCTCCTGCCACAAAGGAAGCGGGGACAAATGGAAACATCCAGCTTGGCACCGGTCGTGGTTTTGGGGAGGGAACCCTGCCAGCCCATGTGTAAGCTCCATGCGGTCTGGCCCAGCTCAGCCTGCCTCGTCGCAGGGAGCTCTGACAGGCCATCAGGAGCTGCCAGGCAGTAAAAAAAAACAAACCAAAAAACCAGTACAGCTCCTTATGGACCATATGGGATTGTGCCATCCTGTCCGGCAGCTACAAGCAGCGCCCTACAAAACGCTTGTCCACCACGTGCAGAAGAAAGGCCAGGGGAACAGAGCCTCCTGTTCCTAGTAGGCAGCGAGGTACGTGAGGGATCAATACCATGATCCCTGCGGTGGGCACTCTGCTCCCTTGACGCATGCTAAGATGTTTGGAGAGATCTGAGCTTGCCAGCTCATTACCATAGCGTACATTGCTTACGCATCATCAGGCTCCTTCCCCAAATCCTGGGGTCTGGCACGCTGCAGGCTCTTTACAAGAAGGGGAAAAAAATTAAAAAAAAAAAAAATCAAGGACATCGCTTAGTTTAGAGTTCTGCTGTTGATGTTCACTCAGATATTAGGGCAGAGAGAAGGGGGTTAGCCAGGCACTGACAAAAATCACCAGAGGAAGGTCAAAGCTCAGCATAAGCAGAGAGTGAAATCAGTTTAGATAAGATCTGCTTTCCCTCCACCTCCCAGACCGCACCACTGACTTCACTTTGGGAAGACAGAAAGCATCCGGGAGATCAAGATCAAAATAACCAGCACTGGAAGAACTTTCATGCTGCGCAGCAAGTTCTGCATTCATCCTACAGCTGCAGCACGTATCCCCTCCAAGCCCCTGGTTTTGGTTCGCCACCAGTTCACAATACACACGTGTTATATTTACACCACCAGCATTGTTTATAGTTCTGCTGAAACCAGGGAGATCAAAATCCTCCTCCCTCGCTAAGCGAGATACCTCTCCTCCACGCAAACACACTGTGCCACCATCATTCAGTTTTCACCGTGCAGCACGAGAGGCACAACCAAGAGGGATGCTGCTGCTGCTAACGACTGTGTCCCCAATCGTCATCCACCAAAAAGAAGCTGTGTGAGCTTCTGTGATGCCCCAAGAAGAGAAATGGGCCTTCGCTGGGGTCTGTGTAAGATTTGTGTCCCTGGGAATGGCCCAGGCTTTGAAGCTGTGGAAGAACGTCCATTGGTGTTGAGTCACATCTGACTACGCTGGCAGCCCAAGAGCTGTTACCGTGCTGTAGCTCCCATGCCTGAACAGAGCACAGAGCAGCCATCAGGCGCTACAGCCCACGTCTGCGCGCCAGAGATCTCCAGCTTTGGCTGGGTAGGCTCATGCAGGACCGATGTTTGGCTTGGCCACAGACTTGGCAAGATGCTGAGCAAGACCTGGCACCTTTGTGTGCCTCAGTTTATCCCAGGAAATGTGACAACCACCATCCTTCCCGGGATCCTTCCCAGCATCCCCCATAACAGCAACAGGTTTTAAGGGACCAGAGCAGCTCCTGAACATCTGTGCTTGGTGAGTGAGCAGAGCACAGGTTCTCCTACAGCACAGGAGGCACTTTTCTCTCCACTAGCAAAAAAAAATAAAATAAAATAAATTTTTTTTTTTTTTTTAAACACATTCCCATAGCGAGAGCATCCCCCACCACCTGCACAGCAAACTGCGTAGATGAACTAGAGTGGACCTGCAGAGCATCACGAAACTCAGTCCTCACATGTCCCAACAGCAACGTTCTGGGCTGCCTTCTCCACTTTCCTCCCTCGCACAGGATGCTTCTCGGTATTTTCATGCTTAGCTGAATTTCCTTCCCCCCCTCCCCGAGCACTTCTGGCTGCCAAGGCAGCTCAGAGACAGCAACTAAGTGGCACCTACATCTGGTACAGCTTAACTTCTAGTGTCTATTCTTTCTGGAATTTGAGAACTTCAATACTCAATGTTTGTACAAGTGTGGAATAAGTGGAGCACAGGCTCCCTGGCCTTCTGTGCTTGCCAAAGCTGTATTTTAAAATGCACTTAGAAAATCCTACTGTTTATTCATCTGCAACTTTAGAAGTTAAAGAACACCAAATCCAACTGCAGGTTGGCTGAATGGGTGTGTTTGCATTAAGCTGACCAGGTGAGAAGGCCAGGCACTCGGCACAGTCACCACACGCATCCTCTCCTCCTGCTTCCCAGATGCCTGGGTCAACCCAGTCCCCTCGGGTCCCTCAGCCACACACCCTGTACTGGTGCTCCATTTCCTCACGCAGGCCTCCACAAGAGAGGGGCTGGGCTATATTTAGTGCCGAATAGCAGGGTCTGACTCCTCATGTGTCAACAGGCTGAATTTACCAGCGTGTGAGGATACCATAAGAACAAAACACAGGAGCCTACCCTGGCCTGGTGGTCAAGACTGGACACCAGCAGCCAATGTTTTGATTCTTCTCTCCGCTGTGGCCACGAGAGGGGCTCAGACAGCAGAAGACCTCTATTCGTAACCGATGCTGACATCTTCTTGAGTACACACCCACCCCTTCTTCCACGTGCTGACTTGGAAAAAAAACAAAACACTGCAGACACCTGAGTGTGAAGGGGCTTCTGCAGGTCATAGATCCAGCTCCTTGTTAGTGCACACACACTACATTTCACATCTTTCATAAACAACCAAGCTTTGGAACTGAGTCCAAGTAGGTTTTTTTTACATCGTCCACACAGCAGATGCCTTGTCTTACCTTGTCAAAGAATTCATACAGTCGGACCGTCTCACAGATTCGATGCCTGTTTTCATCCAGCTGAGTGCAGAACTCTTCCAGTTGATCTTTGTAGGTTTGCAGCTTTACCCTGTAAGAATGTACATCCACAGAAGAAAAGTCTTCCCATCGATCCATCTTCTTTAGTGCTTCCTGCCCCCTTCTGCAATATTCCTGAAAGCAAAATGTAATTATGTATGAGGATAGACACCTGACATGGAACACAGATAGTCTTAAAAGTGGTTAACAGCTAGGACTAATTAGACTTGGTTTTAACGTTCAAATTACATGAGCAGGGTGTACTTGTTTACAGCAGAATTCAGGAGAGTCCTGACCTCTGTTAGGATTTACACGAGCCACGCAGCAGCTTGTAAAGGCCTACCCAGTAAGGCCACGGGTCAATTAGGATCAAAAAGATGACAGCATTACAAGCACATCAAGGGATTAACAAAAAAATAAAATCATCTTCCATCACAGTGCTTGTTTTCCTCAAGACTGGCAAATGCCACCTACTGAGGGGTTGAGCTGGTGGCTTTGTCTACACAAGAGGAGAGTGGGGAAGCCAAGTAGTGTAAAGGAACGACACATGTCTTGGTGATGAACTCTCTACCAATGCCATCTTAGCATCGTGGGTTTGGCTGAGCACGTACGAGGCACATATGCTGCCAGCTCAGACTCTGGAGAATACGTTTTTCCAACCAGACAACACTCACACTGGCAATAAGGTCAAACTCCCTGAACTGCTTTTGTGTTTGAAGCAGCATCTCCAAAGAATCGTCCAAGTTGATCGTTTCCTTTAGCCGTTTTCTGCCAACATTCTCAATCCAACTGCTGACCTAGGAGAAAAGGGAAAAGCTCCACTGTTAGTCACTGTGCTACTCACCAAGGTAGGCCTTCATGTGGAAGAAGCAAGGAATTGCTCTCAACACTGGTCATTTCATTACTGGAAAGAATGTGCACGTAGACTTCTCCCCCCCTCCGCTGGCATTTCAGCCTGAGCCTCCTGCTAGGAGTTTTTCCACTTCAGATTACTGAGTAATTGCAAAGCTCTGCTATTGCTCACTAGCCTCAGGCATAAACAGGGCAAGTAGCTGCTTGGGCTTTGTTTCAGGTGAGCCATGGGCTAACACAAGCTCTGCAACCTGCAGGCCGGCCTGATATTCCTATTATTGTTACCCCCAAGTGGGATAAAATCTCCCTGCTGCCAGATTTCCTACACCACTTCCCTTTTCTGACTAGCAGGACATGAACTACATGCCAGTGTGAACGTACCGACAGATTCCCCCCATCTGTGATATTTCACAGTTCTCTGGGACTCTCAGCTACTGGTTTTCTGAAGGCAGCTCACCCCAGAGCCGTGCAGTAACTGCAGCTTCCTCATCAGAGCCCAGCCACTGCTGCTGTTAGAAGCCTGTGTCCTCAAACACGGGTAGAGAACTGACTAACAAGAGTGGATACACAGGATAACACAACATTTCCATCAGCAGCAGGTTTTAAAAACAGGCTGGTAAGCTTGTCTACAATGCTTCAGGCATAGCTGCACCCAGGGGAAGGGACAGACTAAATGTTTCCTAACGCCCCTGCATCCTGTTTTCCTGTATCATCTAAACCCATATCCCAACTCAACCCTACAGCCAAGGGCAAATTCCTAGTCTTCTGGGCTGAGAGAGGGTCCGTGCCCATGGACCAAGGCCACCAGCAAGAGGAGGTTCCCAGGCTGTGCAAGGGGCACACTGCTGCTGCCTACGGCTCCTAGGCAGGCTTGAAAGCAGGAGCAGCTGCTGCCAGCAATGAAGTAAGCTGGGAGCAGACAGTTTTGCTCAATTCAATCAAAAAAAAAAGTTCAGCTTAAAGCAGGGACAGATTGCAGAGCCTGCCTTTGTGCTGTTTTTCATTTCTGTACGGTATTAAGAACCTGTGTGTTTAAGGGAGTCTTTACTAGCTTCTTGCATCACATTTCTTGTCCTGAACACACAGTGCACGGCGCCCGAGTGTCTACCTCCAAATGGGAAGTCATTAAAACTCCTGGATCCACCTTGGCCTGTGAAAACAAGAGGTAGCCTACAGCCTCCTCTGCAAATCGGTTCTCTCCAGAGAAGGGCTCCGAATCCTACATGGG
This sequence comes from Aramus guarauna, assembly GCA_013400195.1. Classification (NCBI taxonomy): domain Eukaryota; kingdom Metazoa; phylum Chordata; class Aves; order Gruiformes; family Aramidae; genus Aramus; species Aramus guarauna. Next base: position 89,124 of record VXBL01001365.1, read on the forward strand.
CAATGGTGAAATTGGTCCTAGTACTGATGTTTAAGGGTGCAGGTTCCTTAGGCGAGCCCCAAACAGGACACAACCCTTCGCACACACGCAGGGTAATAAGTGATACATAAAACTTCTCATTGTTGAGAAGTTACAACAAAGGACACTATGCCACTCCATAATCCCAAACTTGAGTTCAGGCTTAAGGAGCCTGGAAGTTGCAACACAAAGAACCGATCAGACCTCATAGGACGCTCAGACAGCCTGAGCTACTGTATGAGTTTTTTTTAAGGTTCTCTATCTACACAGCTAGTGGTTTCAAAGGTCTTTGTTAAAACCAGTGCCTGTTTGCTTCAGTTTTTGAGCACCACCGGATGGGAATTTGAAGCTCCCACAGAAGAGCAGGGTGGTGGGAGGGTTGAGCATGGCTCTTGGCTCAGGCCAAGAGGCTGTTACCCTGCCTGGAGACTGGAGGCTGCACCCAGAGGCAAAGGAGCGTGCCTAGGGCTGCACCCAGAGGGGAAGGAGTGTGCCTGGACCTTATCAGACGGCACGGACCTGAGCACCGCACAGGAATTTAAACACGGGGTATGCGATGTGTGGCTCATTCAGCAGCAGGATATAAGCAAACCCTGAAGGATCTACAGCCCAGAGGGGACACAGACTCATCGTCAGCTTGTTGCCATTGCTCTGCTGCTTCTCAAGGTGGAGCACGAAGAACGGCTCCTCAGTCTTGCCAGGAGGGTACTTTTGGTGACTAATGTGAAAAGACACCCCACCTCCAAGTGTACTGCTTACCAATGAGCCAGTACGCTGTGGTTGGAAAGTATGGAAAAACATCACAGATGTTTATAGGGTTTGACTGACCTACACCTAGAGAGCAGCCAGGAGACTTTCACTTGGCATCAAGAGATACCAGGCAAACAGCAGCTTGGTTCTTAGCACATCTGAAAACATATTCCAAATCACAGTGTCACAGACTGGTTTGGGTGGGAAGGGACCTCCCAGCCCACCCAGTCCCACCCCTGCCACGGGCAGGGACACCCTCCACTAGCCCAGGCTGCCCAAAGCCCCATCCAACCTGGCCTTGGACACTGCCAGGGAGCCAGGGGCAGCCACAGCTTCTCTGGGCACCCTGGGCCAGGGCCTCAGCACCCTCACAGGGAGGAATTTCTTCCCCAGATCTCATCTCTATCTCCCCTCCTTCAGCTTAAAATTCTAATTGTTCAAATTCTAACATTCAGTTGTTCGGTTTTAAGGTCTACAGGGATCATTCTACGCTTTTGCAGGAGAGATCAACAGGCCCGGTACCTGCTATAGGATGTTCAGTCAGAGGGTGGCAGCAGGCAGTCACGGGAACTGACTACCAGGTCTTACCTCCTTAAAACATCCTTCCACTTTCTCAAACTCCATCACCAGCTCCAGCTCCTGGATGCGTTTGTTCGACAGCATCACCAGTCGGTGAACACCCTCATCAACTCGATTGTAAAGCACGGTGGCAGCATCAAGTGCGTCTCTGGAAGGGGACACAAGTCTAGTCAGGGGTTTTGCATTAGGTTCTTCCCCCAGCACGTCACACAAACACCACCTAAGAGCAGCGCTTCAGTCATTCTCCTCACGCAACTTGTAATGGCCATTTCCATGTCGAGGACAGAAGGAGAATAATGCTACTCCCTGCACGTTCCCGTGATTCACCTCTCTGAGCCCAACACAGACAACCTGCCAGGAAGGACGAGAGCATCTCCTCCCAGCCAGGCTCCTTGCAAACCTTTGTGTATTTGTCACACTTTCAAGATGGGATGCTCAGCTTTTCATAAATGCAGATTATTGCATCAATGGGCTTTCACAATACACAGGCTCAGGCAATCTCAGTGTCTAAAACCACCATTTGAATTTCATTTAAGTAAGTAAATAAGCAATCACTATGAAGCAAATCTCTCCTAAACAACAACAACATAAAGCACTTGATGTACCACTCATTCTCAGGAATTTCCACCAGCCAAATATGCAAAGCGTACAGCACCTCAGCACCAAGAGAAACTGAATTTTAGCATGTTGTGCTGGAAAGATTCAAAGACAGAGCTCCCCATCTTCTCCAGACAGCTGTGCTGACCAGAGCCCAACAGGCACCACCACTCTCCGGCACTCTCCCTGCCAGCCTGGGCAGAGCAGGAGTTGACCTCCTCCGTGCACAGGCAGGGATGGAGGGGTTCAGGCCAGAGCCCAGTGCCCTGGGGTGCTGGAGCCAGGGCCTGAGCACACCATTTAATCCTGGTACAATGATGAAAATTAGCAGGTTCCTTTCAGATGCATGCAGCACCTCTCCAGCAAATGTTTGACCAAATTAGAGCAAAGATCCAGAACAGCATCTGACACTTTTCTTTCTTTGTGTCCCTAAACTTCTCACATTTCTTCTGCTTCTAGATTTCCCCTCCTTTTACAACTACGGGCTCAACAGACGCCTACAACAAAAATACTACAGCCTCCTTCGTTCAGCTGCCTGAGCATCTCCTGTACTCACCCGAAATTGCTTTCTTTTTACAATTGTCTTACAACCATAGGACTTTTTATCATATTATTAAAATGATCCAAAGCACTTGTGAAATAGGTCGCTAATAAAATTCTGAAAGCTTTGCTAATGGAAATTAATACAAGCAATTCAGCATACATGTTTATTTGTGGCTTGCGGTACAGGCAATCTTGAACCTATGAAATGCAACTGAAAATGAGCATTTAGTGGCAAACATCCTGTAGTTTTTAGGTAGTAGTTAACTGACATGAGGTAGTACAATAGGTCTGGACAACTAGCTCTGCATAGCAGAAATCCACAGAATTTTTCCATTCAGAATTCCACCCAGTGTGCAACAGCCAACTTCTCAAACCTCAAGCTCTTAGATACTTTTGTTTTTCCCTCTTCAAAATGTCATTAGACTGAATGAATTTCTCCAAAGTGCAGCCAAAAATACCCGAATTGTTTCTGGACTAAGATCAGTGCTACTGCAGCGCAGAGGAGACAGGTCCTCTACAGAAAATCTGCAAGCTTCAATGGAAAGATCCGAGCTGTAACGCCGCTCCCGCGTCTCCCAAAACCACCATAAACAAACAGTGATGATACGAGCCTTCTGTTTCGTAATCCTTTCCTGGGGACGGACCCAGATCCAACCCAGGAGACTCGCAGCAGCAGAGCCATAACCACTGTCCAAGCTGAGCTCTGGAAAGCGTGTTTACAGAGCAGGTTGTGGAGGCCAGTTCCCGTCAGCAGCAGTGACACAGCTAGGACAGCTAATGAGAAACAGGTCGGAAGATCGTTAGAAGTTATATTTGGCAACAACATTAATGCTGTTGGATTTTGTGCAGCAGAGCGTATCTGTCAGGTCCTAGTTACTGAATAAGGCTCTCGCAAAGTACAATACTGATGGCCAGACTGGCAGACACTCTTCAGTCTTACACCCATGGGTCTGAAGTCCCTGCTGGCATGGATGCTCTCATCCGCTCAGGAAAACACCCCGATACAGCAAATGCTCTTCCTCCCACTGGCACCGACAAGCAAGCACCTATAACTTTAGACATTACAGGCTGTTACATGCAAACATTTGCAATTATCCTCTCGTGAGGCAAAAATATTGTTCCAACCTTCCTCTGAGCTTCCATGGAAATCACTTTGGTGTTGATGGCACTCATCAACAAGCTGGACTGACCTGCTAAACCTTTCTGTAATGGGAGTCCTTATGTCCACCCAAGCCCATGATAAAGAAAGCATGCATGGTTTCAACGCTTATCAAGATATCACAAGATGGTAACCTTATGGCATAGCACCTCGAAACAAAAGTTCCAGCTCTTGCATTGGCTTACCTAGCACAGAGTGTGATCTGATATAGGGGAAGGGAGCCAAGGAGTCCCATTCCACTCCTTTCCATACCTGATGGGAGAAACGGGACCCTTGTTGTCTCAGATTTGAGTAGTTTTCCTTGACAGGAGTCAGCCACCACCTAGGCTGCAAGACTCTGGTGTAGCACAGACAGCACGTTCCCCAAAGTCACAAGACATAGGCCCTCCTGAATATACACTGCAGCTGGGGGAAAAGTCACCCTCAAGGTAGAGAAACAGGAAGCAATTACAAAACATGTTTTAAATTTTTTCTTTTTATAAACAGAAATCGCAAGCTCACTGTGTAAAGAGGTAAATCCACCATGCTATCATGGACAAGACCAGTCTCTTGGAGCACATTTGAGACCAGTATTGGTCTTATGACCAGCAGAACACTCCAGGGAAAGTAAGGTTCAAAACCGCAGCAATAAAATACTGCTGCTGGCCCATCCGCTGAGCCCTGAGGAGCCCACTTCAGAAGAGAAGGGGCTGGGGTGAACCTGAGCTGAAGGACTGAAAACAATCCACCCCAATGTGCTCTTCTGGCCCCACACATGTTCCTTTCACAGAAGGAACTATCCCAGAGCATTGGCAACGCTAGAAACTTAAGAGTCAGACTCTGAAGACCTCAGTAAGACCAAGCCTTCATTGCATTTGCAGAAAGTGGGAGGGAAGAACCAAGCTAGAGCCTCCGGTTTAGAAGCGAGCATTCAGCCCTCTGTGCGATCCATGCCCCAGCAAATAACGCAGCGGCTACACGTGTCTACAGATACTCGGTCACCTTCCCTCCAACTCAGCTGATTCAACGGTACTGAAAGTGGCATCCTGTTACTGAACGCACACGTGGGAAACCTTTGCTTAACTGACCCACAGGCATCCCAAACTTACCTAGAGTCAGTCTGGGACGTGTGTGGGAGTTTATACTATAAGCAGGGACTGGAGAGAAAATTCATTTCAGGTAAGAGGGCTAGAAATGAGCTCCTGTTTTCATTTTAAGTTGGGCTGTTTAGCATATATATCATTATCTAAAATCCCTTAACTCTTGCCATTTAAGTCATTTTGTTTTCTGTGAATGTTTGCAGCAGGGTGTAGATACACTTACCAGGGCACAACCCAACACCCAAGGCTGCCCCTTCTCTTGGTCCTGCCAGTGGTTTGCTGAGCAACTGCACCAGAAAAAGTGTTTCCAAATGGTTCCTCCAAGCTCAGAGCCTCAGAGGGACCTTCAGGTGTGGCCTCACACCATCCCTCCTTCTCCTCCCTCCAGCATCCCACCACCTCAGTCCTTTGTTTCAAGGTCTAGCCACGCTGTTTTCACACGTTCTGCCTCGCTTGGCAGGCATTCATTAAAACCTCAACGTCTAGTTGTTGGTCTTCCGTTGCATCTCCAAGGTAACTCCATTCATACGTTGTCAGCTCTTGACAGTTCACTTTTACCAGCCCGACAGGCTCTCTGACTAACATCCATCTTTTCCTCTCTTCCAGAGAGCAAAATATAACCCTTTCCACCCTGTAGCCTATAGTAGGTACGCAAACCGAGTCAAACAAAGAAATTGCTCACAGCCCATGGGAAAGTTTGTTTTTTCAATTCACTTGGGCGCTTCCAGTGCTCACACAAAGTATCCATCGGGCATTAAGCGCATTCTGCCAAATCTCTGTACGTCCATTTGCTGATCCACAACTTAAAAACTTCTTCCTAAATCATTTCTAGTATCCTAGTAAACTCAATGATATCCTGCAACAGGAAAACAATACCTTGCACAAACAACTATTTCTTTTTCAGAGTCAGACGTGGGAGTTTTTCATTCCTGGCCTTCATTGCTTTCGAGGCAGCTTGGAGTAAACAAATCAAATCTTGAAAATTTGGTTGAAGAAGGAAAAAAAAAAAAANCATCCTGCCACACAAAGGGACACACCTGGTTGTTAAGCACCTTAAAGATATTTTAATAGTGGCCTGAGCAACTCTGAGGAAGAAAAGCAGAGAGTTGTTTGAAGTCAGTGGAAAGTCTCATTTAAGCTTAGATTTCTTTGGATGCATTGCAATTTCCCTGCACATGTGAGTGTGGTAATAAGAGTCTTTCACTACATTCTTCCATGGTCAAATCATCCAAAGTAATTTTGTAATAGTGCAGAGTCAATATAATTTATAGTAAAAAGGAGTAGCTTGATGTCAGTTTATGTTTCCCCAAATCCTGTTTTCATTGGGCAATTATCATTTCAGTGGAAAAGGTTCCAAACATCTTCAGTTTTCTGGAGAAGCGCCAAGCAGTTGTATAATGGTAGGGTAATTTTAAACCTATAATTTAGAAAGACCATTTCTGTCTGAATCCATCCTTCAAAAAAAGCTAGCCTTGGAGAGTTACACTTTAGTTTTTAAAGCAAAATACCTGATTTGTTTTCGAAAATAGATGGCCATGGAAGAGGCATCTGGCAGGCTTGCAAAAGCAGGTGCTGCACGAGTCGTGCCAGCCGATGCCAGCGAGATGGAAATAGAAGAGCACAGGGAGGGAAGCAGCAGAACCATTACTTACTGCAACTTACTGTTGGCCCTTTGAAAAACTGCTCTAGCCAAGAGGAATAGCTAAGTGAAGGCTAAAACCAGAGCTCATCTTCTGACTAACCTGGCTCAATTTTAAAATGGCAAAAATTCGTGGATGGAAGGAACACAAGACACACTGCCTTCTGCTAGTGGATTTGGTGCGTTTTAGGCAAGTACCTTGCAGCTAACTTGCCCTGGAAAATCAGATATCCCTGATCATTCTGTAATTTGGAAGAAACGCGGTCAGATGTTACAACCTTAGCCTCATCTAGGCTTCCACTCCTGGTGCTGAACTTCCCTTGTGGATGTCTGCACAGGTTTTGGCAGAAAAGGAATAGGATCTGGCAACTAGGAGATTTAAAGGTTGGCTTGGTCCAAGGACATCACCCAGATCATTTGTGCTGATGCCTTGGCTCCAAATCATTTACACGTCCTGAGCAATGCTTCAGGAAGAAATCCTTCCAGCTTTGCAGGGAAAGTCCTGTGTGTCCAATGGCTGCTTTGCAGGAAGAAAAATGCATTAGAGCCATTCTTGATCATTAATGCATTTTGGCAGCAACCTACACGACTGCTGTATTTGTAATGGTCCCATAAGAGGTCAACCTTAAATGCACGCTCCCACTCTTCAAGCTGAAAACTTCACATGCAGCTGAGGTTGAAATTCAAACTGGCCATAGTGAAGCTAACGCAGAGACTGCTAAATAAACCGTAATTATTCTCTGCAGCACACAAATAGCCACAGTGGTTTTAATTAGCTAATAAAAGTATTTCAGGAACTGGGTACAGTTTTTAGAATCCCGCAGTGTCCTTAAAGGCACAGAGGTCAAAACACCAAGTTTGGGGTTGCCTGTGGGACTCCTGTCATTTATGATGGGAACAGTGGATTTAGCCGAGACCACAGACCTGACCGAATCCCTCCTCACTGGGTTACCTGACAAGCACGTGCACTGGGAACAACCCATCCAATTAATACAACACACCGCAGACCAGAATCACTGGGAGATTTCCCTTCAGAGTACCGTTCATTTAAACACGTTTTTAGCAGAAATCTACCCTGAAGTACTTCTAAATGCAAAGAGATTGATCCATACAGTTAAACCAGTGTCCAAGTGCAGTCCCAAGCTGCAACCTTTGATTCTTTCCCCAGCCTGGCTTGCATTCAGTGACAATAAAACTTGTGTTCAGTCTCTGGTTTATTTTTAAATCCCAGTAAGATCCATAAAACTGACTGGAAAGAACACAAACATTATAAGAAATCCCAAACCAAGAAGTAGCCTACTTATGGGGAAAGCTCACCCCGCAGCGGAGCCTGAGGTAGGATGTGGAAACATCGTTCTGGGAACACCAAACATCGAGCTGTGGTTTTCTACCAGCTACAAAAAGCTCCTACCTCCAAACCTCGTCCCATGTACGTTAACCGATTTACGTTTGCACTTGTTATCCAGGGCAACTGCAGTAGTCTAACAGCTGCGTTCCTTGAGTTAGGACCACCAGGGTTTCAAGATGCCCAGCTCAAAGATATACCCACTGGCATTTAAAGTCACGTACCCATTTCCCTGATACATCCTCCTTTTGCACACTCCCAGAGTTTATGATACATATAATAGCGGATATTGTGCTATTAACTACCCCAGCAACAGAAACATCATCCCCAACTTAGCCATATAAAAAATGGTGCTTGTGGGATGGCCTGGGCTGAGCCAGGAACTTCAGGCGGTTCAGCGAACATCCTATACTGGAAACTTTTTGCAATTTTTTCCGTAATATTTTTAAACAGATAAAACGCACAGCGTGTCATTAATTACCTAATACCCGGTTGGCATGACAAACACTGCAAACAAGAACAAGCAAAACCAGAGTCTTCTGGGTAAATTCCCACTGAATTCAGGAAGATTTAGGATGTAAGACAGGAGAAAATAAACAGCAGAAAAGGAGTTGAGGGGGAATCATCTCATGAAAAGCCTAAAAGAACAATTAAAACTTACCTAAACAGAGCTCTCCAATCTTTTACCTCTGCAAATGCCACAACTGGCTCCACACAGCGCTTCATATACTCCAAACGACAACAGCTCCACGCTCCTTTATGTGCGGAGCAATGAGGTTTGTCTAACGCGAGCGTAAGTGCTTTTTACCAGGCTAAAACCACCACACAAACAGAGGGAACAGGTTAGACTGTAAGGAAAATGAATACCAAGCAGCACGGTATGTGTTTGGATAGAAATGTCGCCGTGCGCTCCTCCCTCCACCTAACAAACAAATAAGACCATGGAAGAGCACTGCCATCCGTGCACTGCTAAAGGCCAAAGGTTTAGCGATCCTCAGCATCTTCTGCGTCACCAGCAAGAGCGCAGAGGCAACTCACGGTAGAAAGGTGCCAACCTTTGAGGCCAGGATTTAAGCACAGTTTTTCATCTCATTTCGAGGTATACTGAGAGCTTGTCCTAACCAAGAAATGAAGGTTTTAGGATTAGGTCCACAGGAGAAACATGCAAAGGACAGCTATCAACGGAAGATGCATCTTGCAGAGCAAGTCAGGAGTGTGCACTATGGAGAGCTGAGCAGTTCCCAAAGCTTCCAGAAAGGCAGGAAAAGGAGCAAGCCCTAGTTAAGCAAACCAGGAAAATGGCATCACAGAGAGACACAAGCACTGCCTTCTTTCGAAGCACAGACAAACACACCATCAGTAGTGACCATTGAACTGGGCACAGCACAAAAACAAACACATCTCTAAAGCAGAAAGGAGATGGCAGATGACAACGATACCTCCCAGGAAGGATTTCTCCATGTAGGTTGCCTGGCCATGACCACCAGCATATGGCAGACGCACACCTTTTACCTTCCAAACCAAGGCCAGCCACTCCAGTCAGCCCAGACTGGGACTTAGACACCAGACACCAGTGTCCCCTCTACCCCTGCTCCCAGCTCATCCCACATTTTGGATGATCAGCTTAGTCTCTCTGCCTAGACCTCACACAGAGCTGCAGATGGTGCTTGTGCAGTCCCTCCTGCACAAGGCCAGACCCTCCTGAAACCTCCGAGAGCTTGTACATTCTCCACATTTACTGCTGCCCAAAGGAGCTCATACACCACTTTGTAGAGTGGCACGTGCCTGCCTTGGAGCAGCCCAGGAGTTGCTACTAACAGGAGTCTTGCTAAAGACCCACAAACACGAGCTCCTACAGCACCGCTGCTTCATTAACTGGCCACAGCTTCGAGCAGCCCTGGTGCCTCCATACTGCGCGTGGAACCAGGTACAAGGGCTGCGGAGGCTGTTAGCTGTAAGATCACCCTCTTTGTTGCTGTAATTGAGTCAGGTCCAACATCAGGAACCTGGCAGCTGCTGCTCAGGAAGTCTGCTCCGCACTGCCCATTACCTCTGCTCAACTCAGGTCCCCACCCAGGGCTTCCAACCAGATCACCAAGCCACACTAAAAATAGCCAGCTCACAAAACCAGCTCTTGGCTCTAGCCACTCCACCCTCAAAGCGCAGAGACTAACTATACTGCCTTCTGCAAACAAAAGGAGAATTCACTCCTCCATCTATTTATAAGCTGCTTATTCACAGCTTGCAAGTACAAATTCTTTTCAGATGAGGAGCTTGGGGGAAGAGATGCTTTTTCTGGTTCCATGTTGCACAGAGCCCAGCACCCAACCTGGTCATTCCTTCACCATCTGAGGTTTATCTCTTTATTTCAGCTCTCACATCTAGTCTTGTGGCTATCTTGCCTGCCAACACGCAGAGGGTGAGGCAATCCCACTCCCGCGCCACGCAGAACGCAGGTTTGCTGGCACAGCCAGGCATGTGCCAGGTGTATTCTGGTTCAACTAGTATAAAGCAGCTTTATATTAATAAAAACATTTTATATCTTCTTTACTCCACCTCTGACTCATAGCATGTCTACAGGACAAAAGGTATCACTGGACACTTTGTCTAGGCAAGCGTTTCCAGCTCTGGGCTATGCTGGAAGAGCAGCAATAATGAGAACAACAGTGGAAAATGTCTGGCTAAGGACCAGGTTAGAAGTCTCCTCGCCTTGCTGCCCAGCCCCATGCTAACTGCCTCACTTTAGTAAGAGGTCCCACCACTGCTGCCTGCCTTCTGGCAGCTTCTCTGACACTTCCATCATAAGCCTGGAGAAGTCTTTGAAATCCACCACAAAATAAGCAATGCATTAGTCCACCTTCCACAACTGGATTAGTGAGTTGCAAGCCACAGGTTGGTTGATCAATACACTAGATATCCAAAAGATACACCTGCTAGCCAACTCTATGTAACTTATTAAAAGTTTATTAAAAATTTCCTGTCCAAACGTGCAAAAATAAGTATTAATAGCATGAAAGTGATGGATGTCTCCGTGGTATTTGTCCATACTTACCGACAGGAACTTCAGCTAGGCCACAGCCAACAGCCCTGCAGTTCAATCCCCAGAAAAACTGGGACGACAAAACCTGGAAGCTTTCAGCTAAGAGACCTGGAGAAGCACTGAGCCTTCAGCACAGCAGATGGTGTGAAGGCAAATATGCTGGTTTTAAAGTCAGCCAGCTCCACCAACAATGAATAATTGGCAATTCTGCCTTCAGCGGTCCACCCGCACCTCTGAGCGGCCAGCCTGCACAGAAGGTACCATTACAGCACGTAAAGAGGTGCCACAAAGATACTGGCTCGTCAGTACCCCACCCACACCAACTCCAGGCCAAATTCAGCCTGGTCTTCCTGGAGGAAGCATCCCCTCAGCCAACGTGACGGGCTGCCTGCAGGACGCGTATTCTGGTAACACAGCTCCTTTCTAAGCCAGGAAAAGGCTGAGATCCAGAAAGACTGCTTGGAGAAGTCCGTCTTTCCCTTTGTGGATAAGCAGCTGGATGGACAAGGCTATCTTTTACAGTAGTACTTGGTGGAGAACAGAGTACAGAGACTTTTGGTCAGTTCACATCTGGAACAGAAACCTGTTCCAGACAGAGTAAAGTTACTGGTCAAAGCCACTGCTGTGGTGCTACAGCATCACTCAGGATGGGACCGAACACCCTGGAAGCTCTTAAAGCATCCATCAGAGAAACAAACGGATGTACCACAACACATCTCTCCTGCGTGACCACATCTTGAGTTTAATTTCTGCAGGAAAGGAGCTGTGTCACTGGCTTAGGAAATCCTCACAAAGCCTGGGTGAGACCTGAGCAGCAGTGAGATCCCACTGCTCTGTGTCACGAAACACTCCAAAGGGCATCTCGGCTCTCCAGGAGGGCAGAGCAGGGAAACGTGCCAAAACCAACCCTAAAGGGAAGAGTTTCATTACTAAAGAAAGACTAAAGCAAGTCCTGTTTGCTGTGTGCTCCCAAAAGGTATTTGGCAGATAACATCTGACTGCACAGAGCACAAACACGCTTCCTTGCCTATTTTAGCACACTATCTCTAACCTGCAGTCAAGTGTTTTCAGACGGGTTTGTCCATCTCTATTCTTACCACCTCCCAGTATTCTTTTTCCTACACCAAGCCACAAACTAGTAAGAAAGTTAGCTCTGAGAGCTGGCAAAACATCCCCTGCAAAAAAAAGCAAGTCAGTCTCTCGCTTGTTTAATCCCAAGGTGGGCTTGTCTTCTTTATGCTTCTTAAAAAAAAAAAAATATATATATATATATATCGTGGTTTTTTACCTTTTAGTTCTATCCTTTTGGTTGGCATATTTTAATTAAGTGGAACTAAGAGTCGTGAAAATGGCTCTTAAATCTTTTTCCTCTATTTTTACGCAGTTCTTGCACATTTTGACAGTTACCTGTTCACAGCTGGCCTCAACTTCTTTCTGAGAAGTCTTGGCAGTCATGAGTCTCTGCTTGATCAGGCTTTTGCACCATGCGAGAGAAAGAAAAAAAACCTAAACCAATGAGACACATGATTAACACAAGAGCCAAAAGGTGGCTCAGAAGGGTAAAGCCACTTGACTTGCTTTCGTAAATAATTTGATTGCAAGTATTGGGGGAGTGGGTGTGGAATTAAAGACTGTTAAGCATTGATCGAGATTTTACAGTGCAAAGCTCAGAAAAGCAGTACAACGCGGTTACGTGAAAGTAGGCATTTCGTCAATTAAAATACTGCATGGATTTTAGTTTCTGCCACTAGAACTAACTTTCTTCTGCTATATTCAATTTAAGCTCCTCAGGCTGGAGAAAGCCACATATATTTGACCCGTAGCACGCACTCTCCATTCATACTGGCAGGCAACAAATATAACCTGAATTAAACAGAGAACATGCTACACAGCCTTGGCATGCACTCACTGTGCAATCAAAGAATTCCATGTCTATCCCCCACCCCTGCCCTTGCTAAGATAATCAAAGCAGTAAATTATCTTTAGGGGCTCTGTCAGATCAGGTTTCAAAGTTGATCATTTCCCTGCACAAGAACACAGGCTTAGCTTAAAACCAAACCAAAACATAAAAAAGCATGCATGTTGTCCCCGTTCTCCTAAGGCTCTACAGTTGCTGCGTGTCACATAAATAAAACCAAAACACAACAACCCGCATTATCTGTGCTTGTCACATCATGTCAGAATGTCCTAATTCTATCCAAAATTGCATCGAGAGTACTTCACCAGTTCAGCAAGAGAACTGCGCGTGTACAGCCTGCCAGAGCTGCTGACAGGAGTAGGGAAAAGAAACTCTTACACAGCCCGTCCCTCTCACTCAGCACGGAGATGCCGACCCCCATCTCCCAGTGACGGGTAGCAACTTGCACTGTCATCCACTTGTTGAATTTTCAGAGTGAAATGTTATTCTTTTCTCGGTGTTTGGGTGAGATACTCTATAAGCTATCGTGTTATCTTCTCTCCATTCCCTCCCTTAAAACCTCCCAGCTTGCGATGGCAACAGAGAGTTTAACCAGAGCAAGGCTGCGGATGCACGGAGCGGTTCCACGCCGCCCCGCCATCCGCTAAGCCCTCATCTGCACCCACACACCAGCATTTCTCTCACGCTCGGACTGGAAGCTCCTGGGTGCAAGGCCTGTGCTTCTACCTTGCTGTTTGCACAGCACAGAGGCCTTCACACGCTGATAGGCTTCAGGTGTTTTAACAGAAGTTGTGCAATGCCCTGGGAATTTCAAACAGCCAGACCCCTCTCAGTTCCCATTTCTCATACCAATTCTGCAAACAGGCAGTGAATATTTGTTTGTGCAAACCATACCAATGTGTGAGGTTTGATCAGAGCTTGCTTCAGCCAGAAAGCATTCCTCACAGTTGAGGTCCTTGGAAATCCCCTTGCATAAGGGCACCTCAGTAAATCCAACAGCCATAACACCCTGGACCTAAACATTCACCACCGGCATCATCAATTAAGGCTTGTGGTTTAGGGGTGCACAAGATATCATAGAAACATAGAATCGTTTTGGTTAGAAAAGACCTTTAAGATCATCAAGTCCAACCGTTAATCTAGTGGTGGACTTGGCGGTGCTGAGCCATGGCCCTAAGCATCACATCTACATGTATTTTAAATACCTGCAGCCCTCTCTCCACTACAGAAGATAGGTCTGATTTGGCTTGGAGAAGGAACTTGAACCATCTAAGTGACTCTACCCAGACAAGTTTTTGGACTGGGGGAGAAGCAGTCAGGATAAGAATAAATTATGCTGGCCTGTGCCAACAATGGGTCATCTCACAGACTCCCAGCGCCTGCTTTTTGCTCATCTCCATCTCCTCCTCTCCTCTCTTGGGGCTCACCTGTAGTCCTGGGTGAGGGTGACACAAGATTCCTCCTTCCTCAGCCTGGCCAGGAGCGCTCCCCCCTCCAGCTGCAGCCTGACCAGCCGTGCGTCTTCAAGAACATTCTTCATCAACTGCCTGTAATTCCTCAGCAGCACAGCTGCCTCCTGGAGGGATCGCAAGAGTGAGATGAGCGGTTACTGCAACCTACAGGCAACAAGGGAACAGGCAAAACCCAGCGCACAACCCAAAACACACACACCCCACGTCTCACCTTGGCCCACCCTAGGAAAGAGGGAGGGTGGTTCCCACAGCTGTTTCTCTCGAGCCCACCAAGTCCAAAGTGATAATAGCACTGCTTATGCTCTCGATACTTTCCTCACCAGGCTAAAATTGAAACCCAATTCCTATCATTGTCCATACTCTGTTTGCTGAGCATAGAAAGAAGCTTTCCAGCCTCATTTTCCACTCACAGCTAGCTCCTACTGTTCTTGGAGTCTGGGCCTGCACAGCTCTGAGCTGCAGGATGAGATGCACAGGAGGGGTTTGTGGATATACACACGTACGCAGGATGGCCCAGAAAGGCCACTACGATATTTTCCATTGCTTTACTGTCGGGACTCTCAGTGCAGGGCTGGCAGCAATTTCTTACCAAGTCAGGGGTACAGCAGCTTCTCAAGAACCAGAGAATACAACGTTTGCAACAACACAGGCTCAATCTTTGTACCCTCCTCCTCTTGCCAACTTCTAAACTTCCATCCTGGAGGCAGCAAAGCTGGAACCACAACACAGCCTTGGCCTGGTGAACACCATCTATGTTGTTACCTAACTTTATTCCAGGCCATTCAAGCCAACCCGGTGTGACACAGCCTGAGGCAGCTGCTCGGTGCTACAGACACCAGAGCTAGTACCAGCTACGGAGCTGTGGAGCTGCTAAGAATGCACTCCAACACTGGAGCAACAAGCACAGCTGAGGAGGAGATCTCCTGGCGTGATGCTGAAGGATCAGAGACCCAACTTCTATGCCCAGTGCAGCCTCTGTCGCTTAATTTGGATTAGCTTCTATTAGTCCCACTGTCCTGATGGCTCCACAGTGACACACAGCACTCAGAATACCCTGCTACTACAGCTTGCAAATTCAAAGCTACAGCTTTTCTGCAGCTATCCAGCCTCCTGCTCGCTTCTTTCTCAGGCCCACCTCTGATGGGAAGTGCAGGACACACTTACCTCAGCTCTTTCTGGTAATTTTCCAGGTTCCACTTTATGAATAGCTCCCTGGAGGAAGGCACAAGCACCTTGGCATCCTTGTAGCAAATGTTCCAGCTTCTACAAGAAGAAAGGCCCAAGGCAGTGATTATTGTCTCACAGCTGACAGAAAAACTGTCTTCTCAGCTTGCAGAAGGTTAGAAATACAGCAATCAAAAGAGGATCAAACACATCAACCCAAAGGTTCAATTATACCATTCGGTGAAGCTGTATCAGGAAAGACAGACCCATCAGAGGCTTCAGATGCATCACGCTACACCAAGGCCTCCACACAGACTTTACACGCTTGCATAATCATGGCTTGTATGGGTCATGCTTTACAGAAATCAGTCCACTTATGTCCCACATTCCTCTACTATTAGCATTTCTTGTAACTTCCCACTAAGATGAATCACTATGCATGAATTTTGGAGGAACAAAACATGTACTTGAAATTTCTCTACTTTAAATCATTTCTCTTCATATTAAGAGTAGTGTAAATTAAAGATTAGGAAACTCGAGAGCTTCCACAATTAAGCGCCTTAAACTACTGACAAATCTGAAATCCCTCCTCTCTTCAGGGAAAGAAGGGGGAAAGGAAAACAAAAAACTGCCAGACATTTCACAGGGGTTCATGAGACAGTACTTTTTAGAAAAGATCAGTGATATAAAGCCTAAATACTCTCAGATGCCACCCTCTAGCCACTGAAATCAGAGAAGGGAGAAACAGCTATTCCAAGACAAGCAGTCTCAAAACAAAAACACACACACACAAAAAAAACCCCAGCTGTTTGAATCTTTACTGAGCTGAACTCCCTCCTCCCTGGAGCACTGGAACAGCCCCAGCAGCGAGGGGTTAGCAGACAGGATGCAGGTGAGATCACTGAGACAGGAAATAAATGCTGTTTGCCACATCGCTGCAGATCTAAAGGCGTTGAGCATACGGGTCAGTGTCACACACAATACATCGTATAAATAGGCGACCCACATAGATTGATCCTACGCTAACTCCCTTCGGTAACATTTTGCACGTTAAGGTGCAAGATGCAAATAAGAAGTAGTCTATCATGCTCCTTCTTTCAAGAATTATCCTTCTGCGTGGACCGAGCACCTCAACATTCAAGCTTTTCTCAGCTCTGTACAGAAAACTAATCCACAACCTCTTGCAAAGCTTCCCTGCTTCCTCACTGCCAAATAAATTTCAAATTCAACCCTACGCACCAACATTAGGCTTCTGTACCTCTACTGCATCAGCATGGGTTCATAGCAGTACTTTTAGATGAAAGTTTAAAAAATGCATTCTAAAATAAGTTGGAAAAGGCAAGTTAACATTTTGGCACGTGCTAAGCCTAACTGCTAAAGCTTGATAATACCACTGTGTTGCTGGCGGCAATGATCTTAACGCGCTTCAAGTGCTGCACTGCGTGCCACGCAGCACTCCGAGCCGTGAGGTCAGAGCCCAGAGACCACTGAATCTCTGGGCAGCAGAGGTGACAGTTGTGTCATCCACCGGGGTGAGAGAGTCAAACGCAACGTGAAGACAGCCAGCGCGCGTGCAGATTTACAGAGCTTTAATCCTGGCTAGTCTCAGCGTGCCAAATCATGTCTCGGTACAGCCTTTAAAGATTCAACAAGCACATGATCCACGGGATCTATGTTCCCTCCACAGCGGGAGTGTACACAGAGCTGGGTGTTGGTGCCACAGATACTACTTTTGCAGAGACTTTGGCACGTACCCTGCTGCGTGGCCAGCAACTCCCACAGTCCTGCCACGCATCAGCGTGCGCTGCGGCACTCCTTATCGGTGCCTACCTTCTTTATAAACTGTGTCTGGGTGCTGCACTTTCAGCCCTTCTATCTCTGAGGCTTAACCTGGGTCAGCTCAAACATTGCCACAGGGTGGTCAGCCCCTCTGCACCTTGGTACGGTCCACTGTAGATCCATGACTTGATCCCAAGGCATATTCAAAGCAGCCAAACAACACGGAGAAGGAACATACTGCTGGTACTGCCTCCTACTGTCACCTTGGTCCTGAGGCTCACTGAACAGAACCTGCAGGGGACGGTTTTGTTTCCTTACCCGACGTGGCCAGCTCTCAGAGAGGAATACAATGTTCCCCTGGGCTGAATCCTTGTATTTGTAGTTTAGATCCCTTCTAAAGAGTTCAAATTTGATGATAACTTTGATAAGTGAATTATATCTAAAAGAGGAAAAAGATGTTCCTAGAAGGATCTGAACTGATTATCGGGAACTTCCAAGTTTCACTGCTGCCAGGACTGAAGTTTTTACGAAGGAGCTCTTAGCCTGGTCTAAGGAACCTGCTCCAAAGCCAGCAGGCTCTAACTATTTTTATTATGCTCGAGTTCTTGATTGTTAGTTCAAAGGCAACATGATACTAACATCTTCTCCTGAGATCAGCACAAGAAGTGTCTGCCCTTAAGCCTCAGAGTATAACCGAAGTGCCCCTGCCTATCACAACAAAACAGGATTCTGTTTCTTCCTTCCCTTCTAAATATGGTCAAATCTGAATTAATGCAGTTCAAGCAGATGAGTTAAAAACCTAAAAATTTTAGGTTCCTGTAGTCATGCCAATAGGTCGCAGTGTGCCTCCATTTTATGAAGACAGTATTAGTATTCCCTCGATAAGAGAGCTTCATTTGCATACATAGCTATTACAGGAAGCATTGTCTTTTAATGCTTGTAGGTTCAGCTGTTGACAAGCTCCTCTTGCTTCAACTCCATTATCATGCCATTCCTTCTCTCAGATACCAAAGAACACAAGACATCCTACTCACCATGCGGAAGCTTAACCAGTCCCGGTGGCAGTAAGGGAAGGTCCCATCCAGTTCTAGAGGCAGCTGTGAGCTGTCTATGTGCTTATGGAGGGATTTCATGGAAGTGAGAAGTTCAAACTGCACAAAAATAGAAGAAATAAAAGCACACTGGCATTAGAGTGTGAGTATTGGAGGAGGAGGGCAAAGTTAACAAAAGACGGCATCCTTTATTTCTGTATCTCTCCTGCATAGAAACAAGGCACACAGCGTATATCTGCAATGTAACTACAGTGTGAAGGGGAAAAAAAAAAATTCAATCTTAGAGCAGCTTGCTGTACAGCTTAGTGGGCGAACCTTGAGGGAATGCAGGCCACAACACGCTGTTTCACCAAGCAGAACATCTGTGATAGAAGTCTGGCAGCAGCCAGCCTTCTTCAGAGCCAGTACCTCCTAGTGTAAGCAGAGCAACTCCCGCCTGTGTTCCCACATTGTGCTGCGATTTGCATTTGGAGAGTCCAAGAGGTTAAATCCAGCCCCCAGCTTCCCCATCTCACTTCCTGGGAAAACAGTCTAACAGAGCAGCCTCTGCCCTACCCTCAACTCATCGAAGCAGCTATTTGCACCAAGTCTATCCTGGATCCTGACACAGATAACTTGGCTTCTACGAGTCTGGAGGACCTCAGAGCATTTTTATACTCAGCAGAGAAACAAACAAGTGCTCCTGCAGGTATGTGGATGCCAGCCCAGACACCAGGAACTCAGGTGCAGACATTTAACCCTCCCACACACAGTGAAGTTTCCACCTCCTTACAAAATAGCAATGATGCTTCTAATTCCTCTCGCATGCCCATGTCTTTATTAGCCTTTTCTCTGTTCCCTCCTACACGCTTTGGATTTGTTTAATGTATTTAACATCTTCTGTAGCTCTCCCTCCGTGCACACGCCTGCAGCCCCCTTTCTCATTTCAAATTCTTCTACGTGAGGGCAATGAGGAAATTTTAGCCATTCAGGACAACACACCACACACTCAAACCTGATGCCATTCACAATGTCTTCAGCCACAGCAGCCAAAGGGAGGTCCTGGCCTACTCTGAAGTCTACGGGGTTTCGTCAGGCACAGAATTTCAGTTCACTCTTGTAGCTTGTAACAGCCTCAGAGCAGAGGGAGATGACTAAGATGCAGGCTGATGCTCTGTTCGCTCACCACAGATGAATTGTGGCTGACAGTTTATATTTCTTATACAGCTATGGAACACCAAGGCAGATTTACTTCTACTGGGGGCGTTCAGTGGTGTTGTGACGATTTTCCCTCCTCCATTAGCACCTCCTGTTAGTCTTCCCAGACATTTCAGCTGCAAAGGAGACGTCACACACACACACCCTCCTCCTCTTCCCCCCCTTGCAGAAGTTTCAGCCACTGACAGCAGCAGCTATGAGAGGAAACAAGATATGCAAAATCCAGGAAAGCAACAAGTACCTTGAAAGGATGGAGTTCAGGATTTAGTCTAATGCAGTCTCTTCCCGAACCAAGGATTTCCCCCCTTGCTACCAGGAGAAGGTGAAAAGCATCTCTATTAGTGTTAATTGTGCAGAGCTCCTCCATACAGCTCTCCACGTTTCCAACAAACCACCCCCTGCGTCTCGAGGGCCCCAGCAGACTGACATAATTATGGCACAAGTGTCACTGATGGACTCGGCAATAAACACAACATGACAAAGATACGTTCAGCTCGCATAAACTTTACAACCCTATAAATACCACACCCGTATGAGACCACAACCATAAAATCTGGAGAACAACTACAGGGATTTCATGTGAGAATAAACATACATCTGGACAGAAAACTCGCTGTTGGGAGAATTAAGTAGAGGATATTAAGGGCTCCCCAGCAACCCCTGGATGAATGGTTCTGTTACCTGTCCCGCTGGTGGCTTCTCCATCCGAAAAGTCAGATCTCTCTCAACCAGAAGCAGTACTCCATGGATACAGTGAGGATCCATGTCCTACAACAGAACAGAGCACAACTCCATCACCAGTCTGCCTGGGCTGCTAAGGAGAACCTACCGCACCAGGTTTGTACAAGAGATTGCAATTTATCCTTCAAAGGTATTGACGAAGCCTGGAAGACAGTCGGCAGTTGTAGGGAAGGCCACTCTACAGAGCGCCAAGGCTATGTCCTTAAGGTAGTTTGCTTCAGATCAACTAGATGTGCAGTATTTAAGGAAGCAATGAAAGAGGTCAGGTCTTGGCTGTACTAAAAAAAACCCTGCACAGGGAAATGGGGGGGAGGCAGGGGGGGCAGAACAAAAAAACCCGAACCATATGCAATGTCCAAGTTTTTTCTTGATAACTTTCCTGGTCACTTCTCCTAAGTGAAACAAAGTTTTGTGGTTTGTTGTTTTTTTTGGTTTTTTGTTGGTTTTTTTTCCCCACAGTGCCAAAAACGTCATCTTGTCTTTACTTACTGCCAACTCGCAATCAAGGACTTGCATCCTGTTGCTACTGTTAAACAGACAGAAACTCCAAATACAAGGGACGTCTGGCAGCTGTAGCTCAAACTCTGTGATCTGGGAGCAGCTCTCCAGTTACAGAAGCACTCTACAGGGAAGTGAGGAACAGGCAGAAAGCGACAGCAGGAAGAAGGAAACTGAGAAAGATCCAGACCATGGAGACAGGGCCCACTAAATAATCGATGCCTGGATCTGGATAGCAAGGGGAACAGCCATTTGAGCTGTCATTCCACATGGTTAAGTAAGAGCCATCCCATCTAGATGTCTCCCAGATGGTCCTTGCCTCTAGAGAGGCAACTGCACCAGCAGAGCCTGAACCACCTAACCTGAAACTGGGCCCAGTACAGCAATTAAGAAATAACACCAACACAAGGAGACCAAATTTCGCAAGTGAAAGCAGCAGCAGAGATTGCAGAGCAGAGGAAAAGACCCTTCTCTCATCTAGTCTAACCCAGGATACTTTTCAACAGGCAGGAAAAAAAAAAAACAACAACAAACCAACTGAAACATCTCCCAAAACAGTGAGAGGGTTCTCAGTCTTCTCAAATCCCTTCCTCCAAAGGGAGTTACTCATGCTTTCAGTGTTATTTGAACACTGACCAAAAGGCCAAAAAGAATTTATTGCATAATTAGGCTGTATTAGGTAAATACTGAAGGTCATTTGAAGAGGATGGGAGGTATTACAGCTGTATCAGCAGCTCTAAATTTGTCTGCTAGAAAGTACGGAAGGATGAAGACTAGCCACAGTTTCAAGACAGATCATGGTACTAAATAAATTTATTCTTTCACAATCCCTCTTCTACTCCAACAGTCATGAGATGTTACACCATCGCTACCTTTATCCCTCACTCAGATTGCACATGAGGTTACAACAGCCAGGACACTCACTTGTTTGTTACTCCTGAAAATAGAAACTGAAAAATCATTCACAAATCAAGCTGGTCCAGAGTCCCACACACGTTAAGCGAACTCCTCACCTCAAACAGGCACAGCACAGACATTGTAGAAGAGAGGGGCATCGCCAGGAGCTCAGAAAGCACCAGGGTAAACACCCATCCTTTTATTATTATTCTTTAAAAAGAGAATTGGATATTTGCTTCCACCTTTCTCAGACTGAAGTTTCAAACAGTTCCAAATGGAGCCCATGGCCAGAGTTAACAGCACTGGCTCGGTTTGAAGCACGGGCTGCCAGGAATGCCTGTGCAGATGGGGCAGTCCCCAAACACCACGTTCGATCTCAAAAGTCACCACTTCTAATGGAGTAGTAGGATGCCCCTGGTCTTTAACATCAGACCAAGGTCCTCTGTACTTCTGCAGTAAGAGGGCATGTAAATATACCCCTTAAACAGAAAGGTGCGTGCCGAAGTTTTCTGCTTTGAACTGCTACTGTACCTCTATCTTCACAGACTCTTCCCTTCCCAATCCAGCACAGATGCAGCACATTACAGGATTAAGCATTTGCACCGATACGCAAAATTTGAACAAATCTCACTCTATAAAGTCTCACGCAGAGAGAAATCCCACAGATACCTGTTCGCTGAAGGCCAGCACACACATTCCACTGCCCATGCCCTGCCTGCCCACTGACCGAGGGATTGACCCAGCACTACAGAGTAGCAGAGGTCCTCTGAACGTGTCCCCCCAGCACAGAGCTTACTGGTGACAACCTGCGACCAAACATCACAGCAGCATTTACCTCCACAAAAAAAAATCCTTGCTCCGATGCATCATTATGCAGCTTCCCACAGGAACAAGCATGATCTATTCTTGCAGCACGTACGCACTGCGCATTTCCCTTCACCTCTGTATGGAGCTGCCAGAGTTCCTCCTTGCTCCTTCCTGAGTTAGCTCTGCTACAGCGCTTTATTCTGCCCCTGCTCACTCTGCTCCCAGTGAGACACCGAGAGATGCATCAGGGATTTCAGGAAGGACCCCAAGGAGACGATCTGTTTTGTGACCTTACAGACTGTGCTTCTGTATCCACTGGCCAGCAAACCTTGCTGTGCTCTAGAAACCTTAGCTTGGCTCGCTGTAGTTACAGTCGGTTTTCTGTATTTCTCTACCCTTGTTTCAGAGCAGAGGAGAGCAACTGGTGTGGGATCACAGAGTAAACTCTAAGGACCTCCAAAAGGCTCAGAGGAGCCAGGCGATTAGTCCTGTGCCGTAACCAGATGATGAGCTAGCTGGACAGGTCTCATATATGGAGTCTGCAGAAGAGTCAGGGTAAGGACCAAAAAACCACAAGCAGAGTAATCAGCCTCTGTCAGTCACTGTTACCTGGAGCACACTCTCAGCTCCAGCAATCCCTCTTGCAGCACATTAATCCCTGTTAACTAACTGTTGCACCACCCTGATAACAAGGTGCTCGGAGCCAAACAGCCATCACAGCAGGATATTACAGAAGCCCTGCAAAAAGCTTCCCTCCCTCCCTTGTTCTGGGGGGTAGGAAACTAAAGGTTACAATGGCTTTATTCGTGCTATGCTTGACGTAGACTGGGGACCCAAAAAGCACACTTGTGGCTCAACATGTTGCCGATTTCCAAATCACATCACTAAGACATGACCACGGAACTTACACAGGCAACAAAATGCTCAAAACTTTTGTCGAGGCCGCTGCCACGTGGGCACAGCATAAAAGAGAAGATATCTTGCTTGTTACCTCTGCAGAAGTGAACAGGGCACCAGATTAGTCCCTCACCACAGAGAATGAGCACACTGATCCAGCTCACACACAGCTCCACCCAGCCCAGGAAGCAGGAGGACAGAGCTCTGACTCAGCCCCAGCCCTCAGATGTGGCACTGAAGCACATAAACCACAGAGACACCAGCCTCATTAAAACATTGCCCTGTTCCAGTTTGCAAAGTTTGAGTCCTGAGAGACCTAAGCTCTGATTTAAAAGGAACACCTGCTTAAACAAGATTAGTCATAGCTACAACCCAGCATCTCCTTGGCTTTCTAACAGCAGCAGATAGCTTCTATCTGGGAGCGGGGGCAACACAACCCACTTGCTTTCCAAGTGATTGATATGAAAGCCTTTGACCTGAAGCAATATAGAGTTACAGCATGCCCGATTCCAATCATTCACCAACAGCCACACCAACAGCTGCATGTGCTTTTCCACCTGGCATGACAAGCAGTGTCCTTCCCTTCCCTCCGCAGCAGGAGGCAGAGGCCTTTCTTCCTCCCTTCTCCATGGTGGGCAAAAATCCCTGCATATTTCATACAGCCTCTCCCATGTAGGGGAAATCATCTCCAAGCATGATAATTCACAACAGCATTTAGACTTGGGTACAAGCTGTTCTCAGCACAGAGAGGGAAGCAAATTTGGAGGGGTGGGGAGGGGTGTTCTCCCCCAACTCAGACTTCCTTAGGGTTTTTGCTTTGTCTGTGGTCTGGCAAGTCCAGGTCATCCTCCTAAAACAGGGCTGGGTGCATCACTCCACCTCCCAAAGCCAACCGAAAGCTGGGTGACAGATGGAAACATAAGCAGCAGATGGAGATGTAACATCCAACCAAGATGGGAAGCCAACTAGTGTTCCTTTGCCCAAGCTCAAGGCTCACCTGCAATATGCTGAATGCCTTGAAGAGAGCAGGAACTGGTGAACAGCGACGAGCATCCACAAGAACAGTTAGACCCAAAGCCTGACATTCTGGTCTGCAAGGACAGAGAAAAAGAGGTCATGTTTGTCACCAATGAAAAATCAACAAGACTATGGAAACCAAAGCTGTAGTCATGACAGGAGAAAAAAAAAAAGAAAAAAAAAAGTACATTATGGCTCTGTAAGGACAGGGCACTAACTGGCCTCCTCCTCCTAACCAAAATACATACATGGAAACCACCACCTGGATTGCTCAGTTTTTACCCTCGCTATTTCCACCTGAACTTCCTATTTCTCCAATTCCTAGGATACATCTCACTGATTGCAAAGGTGCTGATACTCACTCCAGGTAATCCACACAGGAAAACCAGTCTTTCTTAATTGTGTTCAGGGACAAGCTTGGCCTTAGCCACACTGCTTCACAAGAACAGCCGTTCTGGATCAGACCCAAGATCTATCTTTCTTTCTTGCCCAGAATCAGATTGGAAAGGAGAAGCGTAAGAGACAAAACATGAGTAGCAGAAGCTTTCTCATGGGTTAAGTCTGCTCCCTATATCATTGGTTTAAAGGCAAAAAAAAAAAAAA
>VXBL01001365.1:113963-154602 GCA_013400195.1 Aramus guarauna
CACTATCAGAGAGTTAGCTTTACCTCTTATTAATTTAATCATCTAAAAATGAAACAAATTCTCAGTAGACCCTGAAATGAGCTGGGGGGAAGAGTCTGTCACAGTGAAAGGAAGAGTAGCTGCAGCAAACTCCAGCCTACAGACTCCAAAAAAAACCAGTTGTCAGCCAGACATCAAGGTAGATTTTCTCAACCCTTGCAGATCCTCCCCTCCCTCTCAGCTTGCAGGCACGGCCTTAAAAATATCATGTCACAACACTATCACAGAGCTGCTGCATGATTGCCCCATCATAGCTCCCAAATCCCATTTTCTGAGCTAATGAAGGATAGCAAGAATGGCTTGGATTCACAGCAATGCATGAAAGCATTCAGTACATACCTAATTTTACCACACCATGTGCACAAGGCACATACGGAAGAGCCAAAGTGCTTTCTGAGCACCAGCCAGCCCACCCTAGCAGGAGATCCCCACCTGTACAGTTTCGGGACCAGGTTCTTGGGCCTATAAAAGACAACCCGTTTCACTCACCGCCTCAGCTTCCCCACCCCTAAAACGCAAAGGGGACACAACAGCAGCGCCCACCTTGTCAGCCCGAGAGCGTCACAAACCTTGGGATGCTATGTAAGTACAGAAGAAGGCGTACAAGCTCCGTGGTGTTGCAGTGGGGGTTTAACCAGGCTGTGTTCCTTGTTGTTATTATGGCCACTGCACGGCCCGATTTATCTCTGGTACCTGTGAAAAGAGGGGGAAAATAAAAAAGGTGTCACACGAGAAAGTCAACAGAGTTCCAGGTGTGCATGCCTCATTTCCCTACCACAACCACATCACCTTCCTGGAAATGCTCCACAGAACTAGATATAGCGTGTGCTGCAGATCACAGTAGGCTATTAAACACACTTCCAAAGTACCCAAATGCAGCTGCAGAGTGAAGTAGCTGAGCTCTGCTTGTCTTTCTCTCGTGGTAGCGTTAAATTTGGACTGCTCTCTTCTACCCAAACACATTGTTCATAAAATCTGGCTGAAGTTGGCTAACGATAACCCAACCTTCTGCGAAATGCAAGAATCTCAAACTCAAGATAAATAATCTCACCTCCACTTATGTTACAATATTCACATTGATGTCAGACACGGTCACATGTGCTACCTCAAGAGACTGGGCACGCACACTGCTGGCTGAGCCTAGCACTTAGCCAGACATCTCCTCCTGGGAGCAAAGCCCTAGAGCAGGAGACTGGACCTCCTCCTCAGAACAGCCCAGGAGCTGCCTGCAGCTCTGACAAGGGCTGAGTTGGTGCCAGGCTCTATGAGCTCCCAAAACTAAGTGATAGTCTGGCTTTAGCCACAACGTGCATTGAGATCTATGAAAAAGGACATAACAGTGCCATTTCTGGCATTATGTCCAGCCTCTTCTCCAGATGCAAAGGAGAGGAAGAGAGCAGGCGGACACGTCACTTTGGAGACCCAGAGCTGCCTCTGCCGTTCGACTGCAGGCAGCGGCTCTGGAGCGAAGCCTGCTCAAGTGACCGGCACTCTGCACTCCCACACGTCACCAGGGAAGTAAGCGATTTGGAGAACAGCAGGACTACACCTCTATTGTGTGAAAAGCAATTCACAAGAACAGGAGCTATTTCCTGTCATACAAATTCTGTGAGAGAGAAGGGGGAAAAAAGATCCCAAGCACAAAACAAAACCAGAGGCAGAGAGAAAGCTATGGCTTTCTGTCTCTTCTGAACCTTATTGCTACCACAGGAGATAGTTCTGGACCACCTCTCTTCACATCCCAGGGGCGAGCATGTGAGTTGACAGGTAAAATAGATACAGATGGACAACCCCAAGCACAGAAAACTGCCCTGAGGGGATCTCAATCTGTCACTAGGACATGGTTTGAGTAAGGGCCACAGACACAGATGGGCATCATTTAGAAGCCGGGCTTTCTCCCTCCCAGGGATCAGCACTGTGACACAGGCTTTCTCCTGCTAACAACAGGGACAAAAATCTTTTATTTGTGAAATTCAGGAGGAGTTTTATTACTCCTGAAATACTGTATTCTGGATGCTGTCTAATCAAAGAGTTGGAGAGCAATTAGAAAAAGTTTATTAATATACCTTGTTTCATAAGCTAAGGGAATCATCAGGAAAGAAAAAAAGCAAAGCACTCAATTACTGGAAAAATGGCTCAAAAACTAGGCTCAGTAAAAACTTTCATACTCTGAAGCAACATCTTTTGCCCATCAGGGAGGCTGGGCACCACCAGAACTCGATTAAACCTTGAGCTTCCTTATAGGAGCACGGCAACCACCTGACCAGGGCAAAAAAACCCCAAAACACCCATAGCCACCGGGACTAAGTCTCCAACAGTGGCACAGCCAGATGACTCAAGAGCAGAATGCAGAACTGAAACTCTCCTGAAAGGAAAATTGCTTCCTAACTCCATCAGCTACTAATTTATTAATTACCTCTTATTCACTATTCATTAGAAAAGTTATCCTTTCTAATGTAATTATTGTATCATTACCAATGTCTAACAAAGCGTCTGAGCGGTGAGTGCATTCTCTCAGGTGTGAGGATTGCCCACCAAAATCCAAAAGACGACATGTGAGAAAAGAGCTGTCAGTCAAATCCAATACAGCTTCTACAGAAAACGTAATTCCTCCCTCAGACAAAAACTCCCTTGGAAATGGTATCAAACCCAAACCTTGTTTCTGCACTGCATTTCAAGGGCATATCCCTTCATCCTGTATTCAAACGCATTTGTCTTGTTTGGCATTTGTACGTTATGATAGGAATCTGTGACAAAGGAATCAACTAGAGCATGAGATCACAGTCAGGCTTCTACAATAGCACACACTATGAGCTGCTCTTAAATACCCCTCTCTTGAATCCTGTAATTTTTTGGCTGTAGTACATACCCTAAAACGTCCAACCTGATCAGCAGATCAGAAGATAAGAACAAATTCCAAAGGAGGACTTCTGAACAGTTTACCCACCAATGCAAAGTTACGTGTTTGAATGCACCGTAACTCTGCCCTGCACTTGGTTTCTCATTTCATCTTTTTCCAGAAGGCTTTCCTCCTTCCCTGCACAAAGGTGTTTTTACCTCAGTTATCTTACGAGATATACAACCTTCCAGTGTCTTGCCCCAAGACATCCAATTCAGTTATAAGAAAGGGCCGTCACCCTTTTCTGCACCACCTCCAATATTCACCACTTGTTTTTAGAACAAAGGCATCAGAATGGCCCAAACTATTTGAGAGGCATCACCAATAAGTACAGATAGGTAAAAATCACTTTCCTAATCTGGCTAGTCTTCCCCTCTCCTTCACACATCTGAGGTTAAAACTGGTCTTGCCACACCAGCACTGAGTGGAAAAAAAAATAAAAAAAAAAATCACTGTGCTGCCTTTCTGCTCTCCTTCCCAGTTTCTCCAGACTGCATAGCTTCCGCCTGACCTCTTCGCTGCTCTCTGGCCAATTTTCAATCATATGTGGCTCCTGAGCTGATCAGATGTAGCTATCTTCTTGTGTGGGCCCCGCACACCAGGCGATCCTGGCTGCTCTGGCCTCAGCTTTGTTCGCCACTCTGCCAATATTTGTCCCATCCAGAAGTTTTCTCTGCAGCAGTTTGATACTTGCTGCTGTATCAGATGCAAACACTGAATAACGTTTGGTCTGCAACTGATCCCAGCAGAACAATTCTGGGAAGTCCTCCCTTGATAGCTAGTTTTGTCATCTGCTATTTAGCTATGCTATCGCTCATCCCACACATTGCTCATCCACACTTCGTTGGGATGTTCCTTTCAAAACTATGTGTCATGAAATCAGATGTTTTCTGAAAAAATCTATTATATCTAGGTAGCTACATTTAATCAACCAAACTTCTAATTACCAAGAATAAAACTGGTTTTACAAGAGTACTGCCAAATAGCATCTTCTACGCTCCTATCCTTTAATTATCTACCAAGTGAATCAAGTTCCTATTGTTTTGACCGTATCTGATGTCAGGCCCACCAGCCCATCATTAGCTGCACCCTCACTCTTCTCTTTTTCAACTACTGGTATGAGCCCACAGGTTTGGCCCTTCTGACTCACACACGCTTGGTTAGCGTACTGAGACTCCTGGGAGCAAGTTAACATGGCTTCCATGAGAGGGAAGTTCTACTCCAGACAAACACCATCCGGAAACTTTAGAGGATTCAAAAAGCATTGCTTCTGGAGGCGTGAACGGAATTGGGCAACCAGAGACTCCATCTCCCTTGTCCTCCTAGAAACTACGCTTCCCAGACACGTTCTGGCTCAGCTACTCACCAGGCAGGCAGGCAACTCCGCTCCTGAGCACTTCTGGGTTCACATCCTTGACTATAGTGGGTGCAGACCGACCACCCCAGGCAGTCCCAGAAGCTGGGGATGTTGGGGGAGCAATAGCTGTTGAGGTTTCCTCCAGGGCACGGACTTCACTCGCTGGTTTCAACACATCTGTGCCAGTTGCTTCTCTTCTTGTCTCTGCCTCTTCCGACACCATCCCTGCAAGACAAGCAGCAGTCAGAAGCTCGAGCAGAGCTCCACCCAAAAGGTCCCAGGTAAGTACCAGGTTAGAGAGGGACATGCCCTCAGCCCCAGCAGCTCCTCCAGTCCTTGCACCAGTAGCATGCACGTTCCAAAACTGGTTATAACATTAATACTACTGTAAATCTAAAAAAAACCCAAAAAAAACCCCAGACAAACAAACAAAAAACCCACCCCAAACCAAAACTCCCAATTTATTGTGAAGTTTGCAAGTTACAAAAAACTCAACGCAGACCAGGATTACTGCGGTCAAAGTCACTTTTAAAGGTAACATATCAAGCGGTACAGGTCTGCTCACAGCCTGAAAGTCTGGCACGGTGCAAGTCCCTGGCTAAGCTCCAGCAGCTTGAGCACACCAAAGTGATAAACCAGCTTCTGACAGGGAGAGCTGCTCCATCAGAACAGAATTACTCCCCCAACACCACTTTCTGATTAGTTCCTGAAAATATGAAGTCAATTTGAGGCTGACAAATCCGCTGGAAATCAGCCAAAAGAGACCTTGTTCTGCTCGTCCAGACTATTTTAATTTACAGTTAATGTGAAATACAGAAACCTATTTTAAAACCCTGAAGAACAGGATGATTACACCAATCAGTTCTGTTTGGGAACCGGAGAAAATGCTTCCTTTGCCTGACACCTCAGTTCTAAAGTACAAGTTATTTAATTTTAGAATTAACTGATTCTGATATCTTAGCTACTACGTAGAAACTAATGCTAGTTATATCAAATTTCAATTTTCTTGTAAAAGTAGCTGGAGAGAAGAAAAAAAAAATCTATACCTACTGGGTAAGAAGTATTATTCCCCATTTCCCAACGTTATAAGAATTAGAAGTCAACAATACATCTTCAACAATCCATCTTTAGCATCCTAAGCACGCAGCTAGGCTGTCCCACTGTTTGGCAGAAAGTTGTACTAAAGGAAAGGCTATACTTTGGTGAAATCCTGATACTTCACTGCCTACCAACAAAAACATCAACCTCTCTTTAGGAAAATAAAAGACTGGAGTATTTATTTGCTTGCTATGAAGTCAGACGTTTTAATTGCTATTTAAAAT
Organism: Aramus guarauna; assembly: GCA_013400195.1. Lineage (NCBI taxonomy): Eukaryota > Metazoa > Chordata > Aves > Gruiformes > Aramidae > Aramus > Aramus guarauna. Next base: position 119,581 of record VXBL01001365.1, read on the forward strand.
TGACTTCAACCATCCTACCTTCCTGCTGCATCAACAATGCTGACACTTGACTCAGTTTATTTACTAACAGATTCCAATACTTCATTAAAGAGCAGGACCAGGAACAAAGCAGTCCTTGAAGTGGCTTTCAATACAAGTTTTAGCAGTGAAGGAGATTTACAGGTTGAGGCTCAGCCCAAACTGCTTTCAAAATTGCTAAAGTGGGTGAGAGAAGTGCCCTGAGCAGCATGGCTCACTGCACAAAATTACCCGACAGTGGGGGGAAATTAGGAGGGGCTCCGGAGCTCTGCACCATCGAGTAGCTGCTTATTACTCCTTGGTAACACTCCTCATTGAGGGAGCATCCCTGGGACCCGGCTTGGCATCTGCTGCATTCAGCCACGTAAGCTGCTGTGATGGCTTCAGGGCTCTGCGCGGTTCTGGGACGCATCAGAGCTCAGTTCTGTTCCTAGTACTACCTCAGCCTCCACTTTCCAGTGATGCAAGAGGTCATTCACTTGGGACAATGCTGCTAGATCTTCCTGAGGCAGCATTTTAGAGGGGCACTGATCTCCCTTAGATGGAGTATCTTGAAGATCTCAGAGTCATGTAAGTTGTGCCCCAAAGGTTTCATATCAAGGGCTGATAGACTTTCTAGGAGAACACAGAATCATCTTCTCAAGGAGCTGTAGGGCCTGGCAATAAGCAGAACCACACAGTTTACAGTAAAGGAATCTGCATTTAATGAAGAAAGGCCGCAAAGAGGACCAAAAGGTGGCATTTAAAGATGACAAGAAAGGGAACATAGCTGTATTGGAGGTACCGTACCAGGGCAAGAGAAAGACATAAATATGCATGGCAGCCCTGCCTTGAATATCTCTTTGGAATGAGGTAGCAGCTTCCAAAAGCTAGAAGAGAGAAGCAGTTTGCTCAGCCCACCAGCCCCAGACCTGGTACTGGGGCTTTTCAGCCCCAGGGAAACCTCCCTGGAGTTATGCAGCCTCCAGACTACGTACATCTTGCCCAAACCAACCTCTTCCCTAAGCTTCTTGGGCTCAGTTCAGATCTACAGACCCCACCTCTCTCCGAACAGGCCCAAGCACACTGTTTGTTATTTGCAATCTGGGGTGGAGGCACTTACTAAAGCGGAAATTGTAGAATGCGGAGGATTACATCAAAAAGCAAATTGAGAACTGGGACATCTGAATTTGCCGTGTTTGCAGGTTCCACCTTTCCCTGAGGTTAAGGAAGTGGGAGAGGAGGATTTGCTTGTGTGCATTTCAAAGAGACATTAGCATTTTTCCTGCAAACTGCCCCGGCACTAGTATCATCTACGCTCACGTCACGTAGGAACAGGGAGCAGGAATGGAACGCCCCAACAGCTGCTGCTGAACATGCCCCAGTGGGGCTTTTCAGCCAATTGCTTGAATATCAAGATATTTTCCACCCTCAAAATATAGGGATTCTTTCCAGAGCTGCAAAGTCTCAAAATTCACTAACATAAAATTAGTCGTTAGGGAAAAACAGCAGTAACATTTTCTGTGAATAGAACCCATGTAAATTCTAAGCCACCAACTCAAAACAGCTCTCATTTGACTTGAAATCTTTTTAAGTTTGATCATATTGGTGCAGAAAATAAACTCAAATTGTGACTGAGTGGGAGGAAGGGAAGAAAGTTACGGGACAAGGAAAAATCTGCAAACACAGCAAACTCAGATGCCCCCGTTCCAAATGTGTGTTTTGACATCATCTACAATGTCTGCCGCAACGAGCAAGCTCTTCCACCTCACTCAGAGCAAATCATGCGTCTGCCCACTACTACTAAGGTGTGAACTGCACATCTGAATTGACTCACTAAAGCTTAAGCTTTGTTGTTATTTATAGTTTAGGCAAGATACTCACAGTTTCCAATCATAGTAGCAAAATGACCCCAACAAGACAATTACAGAGAATTTAATTTGCCTACAAACTGGCTGGCTGGAAGAGAAAAGTCTATTTGTAGGACATTTGCTTCACTTCGTAATTTTATCTCTGAATTATCTTATTATTATATCTCTGAGGGTTTAATGGGGCTAGATAAGGCGATGGCTTGGTTGGATCTGAAAGCAATCAAATGTAATTGAATGGACTAAGCTTATTATAGTTCCAGCTATAGTGTTTAAGAAATACTCTCGGCATTAACAGATATTTGAGCTGCCCCATGCCTTAAAGAGTTAGGCTGATTGGTTTGGGGTTTTATCCTGATGGTTTAGGTTGTTTCTTTTGCTGTACAAACTCTGAGATAACAGAGGGGTTTTAACTGAAATGCTAAAGTTTAACATCGTCAGAATTAGGCCACGAGCATCACTTATTTCAGCCAAGTCCTCAAAAACATTTAAATTGTCTTTCCTTAAAAACAAACTCCACACGTACTCCAGAGGGGTCCGACATTGCCAAAATCTGCAACAGCGGCCAAGACTCGTCCTGTGGAGCAGCAAGAACATCACACTTATCTCACACACGAGCTGGACCTGGCTAATTTTAGACAGAAGAGATGGGAACGCTGAACAAGCAGCCACTAGAGTCATGAGGAAAGCATACATCCAGCACTCAACACAGCCTAGGTTTTCTGAGGTCCGGTCCTGTGCAAACATGAAGACAAGCCAGGTTCAGCTTGGTCAGGGGAATGATACCCACAGCATGGTTATTTACTGGCACACATCCTCCACAAGCTACAGAGGCAGAAGGTGACCTCTTTTCCTCTGCTTATAGCGGGAGATGCTCAGAGAGATGCACACTTCAGAGAGCAACTTTCACGGAAACGTCACTCCAAAAGTATCAGCAACGCATGGCAACTGTGGGCTTGCCTAAGTATGGAATTGAAATATTTTGGTGCAGGTGTTAATGAAATTTCATTTTAAATCAATGGAGACTTTAGCTCCATTAGGAGGTCAGACTGAGGCATCAGGTAAAACGTGACTTTTGGACACTTGAGAAAGTAGCTGTGTTTGCAGCCCAATAGGGAAGTGCTGCAGTGGTGACACAGGCTCTTACCCACACAATTTAGGACCAGTACAAGCATTACCAGCTCTTGATCTGTTCCTCCGCAGGGTCAGACATGCTCTAGCAGCGTGGGTCTGTACCTCCAACCTTTTCAAGAGTCCTCACTCTTAATATTTCAAGCCGGGTAATTTTCCTAGCCAGGGGTCTCAGGGAATGAGAGCTGTTGAACTGGAATGGCACGTTTCACCCGCCCCCGCCACACACACACACACTCCTCGATGCGATCTGCATATCTAGCTACAGCTTTCCAGACTCAGCAGAGCTAGGCAAAGCCAACATCGCGTCCATGTGGTTACACGCTACCTGCCTACAGTCTGATGCAAAAGGCAGACACCTGGATCGCCTGTTCAATTCTTTCTGAAGGAGCACAGCTCCAGCACAGGAACCCAGGCATCAAGAAGTCTGGGCAAAACGTATCATTTGAGTCGAAGTTAGACGCTTCATTTCTCTGTGCTCTCCCACTCCTGTTAAACAGCTCCTACTTGAAACATAACTAAGCAGAAGAAAGCACGCTGGAGGGGAAGGGAGGGAAGAAATCCCTCAACTCTGCAGTTTGCTCCTTAAATCAGTTACTAGCACAGACATTCGTTGATCTTCAGGTCATGTTACACAGCTAGTATTTTCCTGCGGCGTCCACTGCTGCTTCCTCTTTCCACAACTATCTTCCTAAAGCCAATTTTCAACTATGAAAGACTTGTACAGTTAGACATCCTCTTCTCAGGCATTCCTACTGCATGCATCCATAATGTGCACACAATGAATATAATGGGTGGAGGTTACCGGCAATCAGATTAACTGAAATTAAATTCTCTTACACTGGAACTTTGTTCCCTACCGATGTAAGTTTGCAAAGAACTATTAAACAAAATACCTACAATAAATCCACCTGTGAAGATAAAGATAACTTCAAGCCACAAAAGTGACAGCTTAATCCCTTTCCTGTAGTTTGTGCTATTTACCCAAAGCCTCCTAGCAGACATACTTGTGAGCGGTACCTCTTGAGGACTTTGGTTTCATAGGATCATTTTGACTGGAAAAGGTCTATGTTATCAAACACACAAACATCCAATCGCTGTACCTTTAGGAGATGATGCCCCAGAAGCTGCCTGTTGGTGGGACTGCAGAGCAGGGGGCTCTGTATGCCCCTCAGTGGGTCCCGAGGACAGTGGTCCTACCTCCAGTTCCTCTTCAATGGATTCCAGTGGTTTTAAGGCTATAGTCTTTGACTGTTCCCTGTAAGCAAAACTTCCCTGGTTCTCCTCCCCTCCCTGCAAGTCCTGTATTGCAACACACTCTGGGTTCAGCACAGAGTTCTCTTCACTTTCACGGGCCTGGTTTTCTGCCTGTCTTTGTGGTTCCTCACACCTCTCTCCAGACCTCTGGGGTGTGAATTGACTTGAGCCTTCTGCTTGTGCATCAGGGCCCAAAGAGTCACTGTCATTTAATTGTTCTGCCATCTGATCACCCTCTGCTGACACCGCAGTTTGGAGTAGTATGGCTTCTTCAGATTTCTTATGCTGACATGCAGAGACCTCTTGCTCTTCGCCAGATGACAAGGCTCCACCTGTAGAAGCTTTGACAGAACAGTGACTACGACTAGTCCGATTCTCATTTACAGTCAATATTTGTTCAATCTCTTTGACTTCCTCTGGGCCGTCCCTTCTTCCCAGCTCAAATTCATCCACTACTCCCTGGTTCTGTTCCGGAGGAGAACCAAGATTTGCTTCCTGATCACTGCAGCAAGCACCAACTGCTCCTACACCTGCCGTGTTCCCTGAAGGACAGCCTCTCTCCACAGCCACATCTGAACTCTCAGGCATGATAAGCAATGTAGTGGCCTGGACTGGCCCATCATTTTCACTGACACTCTGGCAAGAAACATCAGAATCTTCCTTCAGTGTGCAACAGGGTCCCCAAGGCCCTAGGACAGGCATAGGGGAGGCATCCATCTGCGTCACCTCAATTTGACCCTCGGTCAGTGGTTCTCCTTGTACTCCCAGTATCACCTCCTCTTTAGCAGCAGCATCATCTAGAATTGTTTCTGGGCTCTGCTCCGATGTTTCAGCACCAGGATTTCCACTAGGACCATCACTTTCTCCTTCCATGTTTCCAGGAGCACCAGGCGTCTGTGCTTTGCAGTTGACACCATCTCCAGCACACACGTCGCTGTAGCTGCACAGTGCATATCGCCAGTCAATTGAGGGTTCACTGTGGGTCTCCTGCTCTGCAGATGACTCCTCTGCACCACAGGCAGGAGACTCAGCCGCGGGAAAGCTATTCCCCATGTTTCCAGGACCACCTGATATCAACTGACCTTCTGCCGACAGTTCTCCATGCACCATCATTTTGTCACTTCCCAACGGAATTACATTTTCGAGAACTTCTGCAGGAGTCGTCCTCAGAGTGTCCATCTGACAGCGCTCCTTCTGCGTAAGTGCTGACTGAATTAAGTTCTTGGAATAGGTACTGTCTTGAATGACGATAAACCTGTGCTTGCCTTTAGACGCATTCACTCGTGTTCTGGGCTGAGTTAGATAATTTAAAGCTAGCGACTGGGTTAAAGAACCTGTTTGTGGCCCAAACCTGGGCAGTGAAACTTCTGTCAGCTCAACGTACTCCCCTTCAAGGTCACTTTTCAAGTCCTCTTGAGGCACAGGAATTGTACAGTCACCATTGACAAGAGCTTCACTTAACTGCGGAGCTGTGCTGCTAATGACCAGGTTGTCTCGCTTTGGACTTTGTTCCAGTAGATACTGAGATCCTAGGTCTGGTGAACTGGACTCAGCATGGTCCATGGGGAGGCACAAAATTGAATGGTCCTCTGTTATTTCTGGAGAGATGATATCGTTTTCAATTATTTTTGGTTTATTTATAAATTCAGGATTAACCACTTTATCCCAGGGGACGCGAAATATTTTATCATCAGTGGTTAGTAAACAATTTTCCAGTGCTGTACCCATCCGCTCTCCATTGAAAGTACTCAACCATTCCAGAGTAAAAATAGAGGTATAGGAAACTTCTGGAATCACGACTTCCTCTACATTATGCTTGTCTTTTGCCAAACATTTCAATACAATTCGTGGAGACTTCTTCAGATAGGGGACCACCTGCAGGTAGAAGTCACCAGGCTTCAAGATTCGCCAGTCAATGGAAGCCAGCTGGACTACAATCTTCTCGTGAATACACAGGGGCCAGCCCTCATGGCGAAACAGCAAGCCACAGTACTGAACCTATGGAGAAAAGAGAAAGTGTTTTCAGCATCAGGAACAGATCTTAGCTCAAGCTTTTGGACAAGAAAGATCAATGCTTCTCTTTCAGAGCTGTAGCAATAGAACAGTTGAATTTTGGGTCTTTGGTTATTAGTGTTGGGGAGTTTTCCATATTGAGGTCATTTCTTTAAGAAGTGGAAACAACACCAATCACCAGCATCTCAGAATCTGAATATGAACTAACCAGCTGCCAGAAGTCTCAGTCGTGGTTTAAAGCTGGGTCAGCACAGCCAGGCAGAGATCTAAGCCCCAGAACCTCAGCACAGGGAAATCAGTTCTCACCTCCCAGTGCTCAAGCTGGGACACCCTGTCTCTACCTCATTTCTGACTCACGAGGACCAACAAGACTAAGAAAGTGAAAATTCAGACCAGACAGCATCCCTAACCAAGTGCCATTAGAGAGACGCAGGCAGCAGTCTGCTTGCAACGCACAGGCAAAACCCACTGTCCTCAACTAAAGACCATCCACAGCCGCGGAGAAGGCAGCAAATAACACACATCATTTCCAGAGCATCCACAGCGAGCTCCAGGTTGTACCAGGTACACCCAATACCAACCTGCCAGGAGAGGCTGTAGATGCAGAAACCTCATTGCACCTAATTAAGCCAAATTGAAGAGCATGGAGCCAGGTAAAAAAGCATCACTCAGCTGGCACTATCAAGAGCCTATGCAAGGCAAGTGGAGACAAGTTACATGGGATGCTGCAGCAAGGGATGCAGCCTACCAACAAACGGAAGGAGATGCTGCAAAGATGAAACAGGAGGAGGAGGCAGCAAATAAGAAGAACATAGCAGAAGCACAGAGAAAGAAGGCAACAAGTCCCATCAGTTATTTACAGATTTATCACAATGTCAAAGAATAAAATCACTGCTTTGAACTTGATTCTGTTTGGGTAAAGTAAGATTTAAGTTGAGCCGTGACATAAGCCATCAGTTTCACAAGTCATTTCTGTCACAACAAGGGTTTTGATAGAATTCGCCTGTATCGGATGCAATACTGAAATTAGAAAGCTGTCATCTGGAAGCCCAAAGACTTTAGTATTGGCAGCATGAGACTTCAGACATTTTGGCTTGTTTCTCTTACAGTTATATGGAAGTCTCGACAGAGGAAGTAATTTATAAAAATGTTGTATTCTGCAGGCCAGAGCATGAAAGAAAAAAAATACTTTAATTCAAATATTTTGCCATACAGCAGAGAAACCACAGAACTGGAAGGAACCTCCTGGATCCTCACACACTTTGAAACAACAGGTAATAACATTAAGTAATTTCTTTCCTATGTTCATCAAGCTTTACCTCCAGCCCAGCCAGGTTTCTTATCCTCACTGCACCTGATTCAAAGTTGCTTGAAAGCCCAAATCATCCTTCAGATTCAATAATGCCTCCACCTCATCCCTGGAGCTTATTCTCTCTATGTGTTCCCATTGCTCAAAATTATTAAGGCACATCACATCACCTTAGCACGGCTCCCTTGATCACCTCTTAGGCCTGCCTGAAGCGCCTCCTTGATGATGCCTTTTTTTTTTTAAAAAAAAAAAAAACCCACCCATATTTCTTTGTTCCACTTTTTCATTGTGCAAAGCATTGCAAAACATTGTGTATAATGGCACCAACACTTCCCAACTGTGCTAGAAGCATCTCTTAAAGCTAAGGTCACACTCATCTTCCAGTCCTGCCCCTACATAACCCAGTCACCTGCTTGTTTTTCCTTCCATACTGATGAACCCCAGTTCACAACAGAGATTCTACCCCTTCCTTTGTGGAAGCACACGCCTGCCCTCCGAGTCTGCCGTTATAAAGACTTAAGTACAAAGTTTTAGAGCTCATCTTGTGCAATACATTTATCACCCTCCTCCTCCTCTAGGTTATTGCTCATGTCTCCCAGACCTGTTTCATCACAAATATCTGTCATCTGCATACTCTTACTTTTTATGCCAAGGTCATGGATGACAAGTAATGTGCGTCTTGACTCCTATCTCCAACTCTGTTTTCACTGCAGTACAAACACTCTCCCTTTCACCAGCTTCTTACTCATCATGCATATGCCTCCATCCCTTTGACAGTAATTAATTTTCCATATGACTCCATAATAAATCCTTTACGGAACAGATTAGACAACGAAACTTTTCTCTCTAGAGAGCCAGTTTACGAAAAAGGCTAGTCTTACACTACCTGCCATGGAGCAAACCACGTGGTAACAGGTTCTCCAGTTTTCAATGGGTCAGTTACTTCAGTCCTTGCTCAGTGCGTGTTATTGTACACCCAGCTCGTTCTCTGTGTTTTGTTACTAGCCCTGACTTGACAGATTCAACAAAACTCCCTGTTATCAGACATTCAGCCTTACACGGCAACTTCTTCCATACTGAAGGATGGAGATCAGCCAGTCCCTTTTCTTTGACATAGTCAATTCCATATCCATTTTGGTCATGGCAGTTTTATTCCTGTTCCTTACTGTTGTATCTACACACTGTATCACTGCTCAACTGAATCTTACTTTAGTTTTTGTTTGAGGGATCAAATTAATATTACCTTTATACTCTAACCTTGAACTCAGAGCAGATACACCTTCCTTTTTCTATCAGTTAAAAAGCCATATAACCCAACGCACAGTTGCTCGTACTTCCCTCAAAGGCACGGGAAGCTACGCTTTGCAGTCTTATGTTCTCACGCTTTCTGTTCTCTAAGACACAGATGCCTCTACACCGACCGTTCCCTTTTGTACACAGCATGGTTCAATTCAGCAAATCAAGTCCTCCTCTTGCAGCACGCGGTCTGCAGAAGTCACTACTGGCTTCAGCAAGTCTCAGACTCTGCATACTTCACGGACTTTTCTGTCAAGCTCAAGACTCACGCAGCACCTCAGTCAATAGACCTTATATTGCCTACAGAAGTGTCCGAGCCAAGTATTTTGTACATAAGGTTTTAAATCAAAACAATTTGCAGTTTTCCAGAAGATACTATACAATTGCACCCTACACTGCAGCACATCAACCCCTCTTCTGCCATCAGAATATCTCCTAGTAGGTACGTTAAGGCCATCTGTACCAAGGGCCTTGGGGGAAAAGAGGCAGACGTGAAAAAAAAAATCTGTTCCTAAACTATATGTAATTGTTTATATGCCTGAAAAATGAGACATTAAGAAACCCTAAACCCAACCTCACAGCTTACATGACCTGTCTGCCTACTAACAACAAGCAGAAGAAATCTCAGTGATAGAGTTTCACCAAAACGAAAATGCAGAACGCACTGAAGTTCCTGACAAACCTGCAAAGCTGCAGTCTGAACTGCAGCAAGAGCCAAATTAATGTCCAAGCAGGAACACAAGTCCTTCGATAGCCTAGGCATTTCAGAGTTTTAGAACTTTACAAGTGGAGCATCCTCATGCTGCTTCTGCTCCAAAAAGCACTTTCAAAAGGAAGATTACACGAAGAGGATTATTTCGGTTGTTTTAACATTTCAGTTTGGGGCTCAGGTATTTGCTCTTCTCGTTTCCAATTGCCACCGAGCCAAACCAGGCTTGTCAGAGGAGCGCCAGGAACAGACTCTACGCCCAGTGGTTGCAGCCAGGAATAAAGCTACCTCTGAGGAAAGAGGCACCAACGACAAAGATGACACAAAGCTGGTAGCTCCTAGAGCTATGGGGATGGCTGGGCTGGAACAGCAGACCCCCTTGCTGGCACCCTTCCTGTGGGTCACCCCAACATTACCCCAAACACCCCTCCTTTGCGAGAGCAGCGCCGTGGGCCCAGCGCCCTACAAGCCATGGGTGGCAGAGGGCTGCACAGAGCCTGCCAGGTTGCTTTCCTTCCCTCCCTCCTCTCTACCACCTCACCTGCCGAGGCCCTTGGAGGCTGCCGGGACCTTGGGGAGTGGGGAAATTCCTACCTTGCCTCCTTTGGCGAGGGAGGCGGTTAAGGGAAAGCCATGAAACGTCTTGCAATACTTACTGGTTTGTACAAACCAAAAGCCTTTTGTTTCTTTAAAGGAGAAGAAACACGCTATGCACCATCAAATTAGACACTGCAGCTAGATACGCCAATGGAATAATTCCTGGTCAGGGTGAGAGACAACAGCTCCCCAAAATCCTTATGCACAACTTCAGATCTTCCAAAGCTCGCAAACACATGGCTGGCACCAAGCTGGAGGCTGGTGACAACAGAACGGGACAAATGCTGCACCAAAACCCTTGCTCACAGGGGTTATTACCTGACCAACTCCCCAGGGTTGTTACATGGCTCCATCCTATCCGGTGGGGGTTTCCCCCCAGCATTTCACCTCCCCAAGGTAAACAAGTAACTGACTATTTCAGCTTTATTTAATATTTTTCCTCCTCCCAGAAGTCCCTTGCCCTCCACCGTGAGGACTTCTATCAAAAGCCTGGCCGCACACACCCTCTAGGCTCAGAGACAAACAGGTTAGCAGGAACCCAGGTTTTAGGTTGTTGGGGTCGATTTTTTTTGTTGGGGCTTTGTTTTTTTTTCCATCATGCAAACTTTGAGCCAAGCTTGTGATGGAGGCATTTGAGTCATCGTTTCTAACATTTTAGACTCCAAACAGTAAAGCACGTTAATGTTGGACTCGTTCTGGCAGTAAATGTAACGTGACTCCTCGGGGCTACTGAGCCTTGCCACTGTTCCAGCAACCATCAAAAGGGAGCCGGAGTTCTGGGAAAAACACCGACTGGCAGCATTTCACCCCGCACGTCCTCCTGCCAGCAGCAGGAGCCCGACAGCGTCATCCACAGGGCCAGGGAACGGCTGGGGTTAGAAGCCATCCGAGCCAGCCGTATCCAGCAAATGCCTTGCTAAACCTCCCCCTCTGAACCCCTTAAGCCTTCTGTTCAGTGTTCCTGGTTATGGAAGGCAAGGGCACCGCTCCACATCTGATCTCTGCACGGTTAAGCTTCAATAACAATTTTTCAACTGTTTCCCAATTGTCTGCCTGCCCTCCCACCCAGGCTGCCGTACACACGGTACTTTCTGCCGGCCGTTCTACAGACAAGAGTAGAAAGAAAGTGCTCCAAGAAAGCCTTCGCAGGCCTTAGAGAGCATGATATACTTACACAGGCATCCTGCTGAATGCACTGTAGGATGTGCTTGGCTGGAATCAGGAAGTCTATGAGGTAGCGCAGTCCATCCCCACGGTACGTCTTCTCTACCACATCAAAAACTTGGCACAGAACAGTGGCTGCGGTAGCCTCAAATGGAGGGTAGAGTGCTGATAACGTACTCTGAATGCAACCATCCAGCGACTCCGAGTCCTGCCAAGAGAGAAAGCGTTAGCGGTACCACGGCACAATCCGCCCCGGTGCCCTGACAAGCCCTACACCCAGGAACACAGCCATCTCCGAATGCGGGAGAAGATCAAAGGAGCAAACTGCTGTCTTTTCTAGCTTCTTCTGGCACCAGCGATTCCAGGTAAACACACACACACAAAAAAAAAAACCTCTCCCAAAATGCGAGTGGAGTGCTCACAGAGTGCTGCGCACAGCGGCGAGATTTCCCAGCTTTTGCTTACGCAGCAAGTCCTTCTGCCTGCGCTGGGTGGGGCTGCTATTAAACCATTACCGCAGCACGTGAGTGCGTGCGAGCAAGTGAGAGTATCATGGGGTGGACAGATCGGTGGGCCCCGTGTTTCAGATACCCAGGCCTAGAGATGCCAGCCAGCACTTGGGTACATTCAAGCCCAGCGTTATGCTCCTCAGTGGGCTAAGGGAGTTGCAGGGGCAACGGTTGTGCTGAAGCTCCTCAGCCGGCTGCGCTCTGAAGTCCCCATGCAGGAGAAGCTGCTGGAGCTGTCTGGTACTGGGGAAAACCGCTCACCAGTGCGATTCCTCATTATCCAAAGCTGTTTGCCTCTCATGAAAGGCTCAATCCAAGAGCCAGGTAGTTTCTGCAGCGAGAGATGCCTCACAGCAGGATCCACAGACCGCGTGTGAACAGGGTTGCCCTTGGTGCCTGAGCACACACATCGATACGTAGGATGCCCGTTTTCTGCCCGGGGATCAGAGGCGATGGCTTCCCTACTTTCATTCGTGAGAGCCTGCCAGCCAGAGCCTGCCACTGCACCACGACCAATTCCAGCGCTAGAGGCCAAATTCTGATCTATTGCAGGGGTGTAAATCAAGACAGCTTGCCAAAAAATAATAATAAAAAAATAAATCTGTACACATCTGCAGAGAGGATCAGGGTCCCTCCTTTTCCTTCTGTTTCAGAGGGCACCCCTCTGGCTAACTTGCAGCCAGTGGGAGTGAGTTTTGCTACAAAACCAAATGAAAGTTTACTCAGGTGTCTGGCCAGATCCTCATCTGATCTAAATCCACCTCCCTTCACTACAGACAAGGAAATCATTTCAGCCGCTGGCCCAGAAGCCCTACAGCCTCCTGCAGAACAGGAACAGCTGCATGGACATGCCTGAAAACATACCTCCGTCCCACAGCAAGACTGGGAGAGAAAGTTAAATAAAAGAAGTGCCACAACAACTTGCACTGCCACTGGGGAACAGGAGGATGAAGGGATCAGGAGAAAGCAAATCGTTTCGCTTCTACCACTCTAAGGAAGCACACGTTCGTTGCTCCAGATACCTCCGCTGGCCGGAGAAAACACAACAGCCTCAGAGCAAGGCTGAGCAGAGCCACAGCCAGAGCGGAGGTGATGCTCCTCACACAAGCCTTCCCGTCTCTCGCAGCTCAACAATCTTTAAATTCCTCCTTTAGAGAGTTGGGTGGTTTAAGCACAATATAAACTCCCTGCTCTGTTGTAAAGCCTTTCTGTAGGACAGCCTGCGGGATTGCACAGGAGACGTGAGGACGCCCAGGGAATGCTTCCACAATCCCTGCCTGCACTGAGCGGGCAGAAGGCAGGTGACAGGCAAAACCACACGCTGCCCGTGGCACAGCGCTGCTTCACATCAGGAGAAACAGCAGAAAAAGTAATGAGCAACAAGCAAAGCTAAATAACAGCAGGCTCCTAAAGTGTTTGCGACTCTTCTGAAAGACCAGCTGCCTCCTGCAATACCCCTCAAGGTCAACGCAACCAGATAAACAGAGGTTAAGGAGCTATTTTTCATATTCTTAACTCAAAAAGCAGGAGCCCTGTGTGCACACTTCTAAGCATTGAATGCTAGGACTGAGCATTTAACCCCAATCCTAAACAGGAGGTGGCGGCTGTTTTAAACAAGCTTCTTTCCACTCAGAAAAGAATGATAGAAAACCTCAGCTTTTATTCCATTAATTCAAATGAAAAGCCTGCAAGTTCCCAGGCACTTCCTTCTCTGCAGGAATAGGTCTTCAGAGAAAATCTTCCACTCGATATTGCGGAGGTAAAGAGAAAACTGACCGCCAGCCTGCTCGGTGCAGCAGCCTGCAGCGCTTTGCACAGGGTCTGCTCAAGACCATCCCCACGCAGGGTACGAGGGGAGAGCTCAGCAGAGTTCAGGAAACACAGGAAGAGAAAGCAGAGCGATAGGAACCGTGCAGACCCAAGAAGACAGCCTAAATAAGAAATGTTCCCTTCACACGGTATCCTGGACCTGCTAAAAGGGACATGGAGGGGGCTGTAGTGTAAACAATTTCTGTCTCACCCTCCACAGCCCACAGGTTCAAAATCTCAGTCAAAACCAGCTGGGAGGGGGAGTCTGTGCTGTCTTCTGCCCCATACCTCTTCCCCTGCTTGAGCAAAATTCTTTCAGATATCAGCTCCCCCCGAAATGAAGTTTGTTACATTTTCTATTGCAAATAAAACAAAGAAGTCAAAATATTTGCCCATGAGTCAGTGCATTGCTCTAAGGTTCTCACACCATTCCTGCTGCCTGAGCAAAAGCCCTCACAAGACAATTATTAACATTGGCACCGAATCAAAAATCCTTTATATGGTTAAAATAAACCAGGTCTTATATTATCCTTCCTTTAGTAAAATACAGAATAACCCTAGCCTGTAGCCATTGCAGAGTTCAGTGCTAACAGTGCACTCCTTAGCTCAGGGGCTTTACCTCTCTGGCTAGACTACACCGCAGAGCCACCATAGCTGTGCAGGCTTTGAAGGGACAGAGAAAAGCTTTCAGCCCCTACCATTTGGTAAAAAGAGGAGATGTTTTCACCAATCTCTCTGCTAATTCCAGCACAGGAGCAGATTCATACATCCCATCATGCCGCATGTAACTGCGGCACCAGCATCTTTTGGCAGCTACAGAACAAAGCCTTCCTGGCCCTCCGCGTGCCGCAGATCAAGAGACAACACCGCTCTTCAGTGCTCCTACCCATCCACCCACCCAGGGATGGGTCCTGCCCGGTCAGAGGGTGAAACGTGGCAGAGCTTGGAGCCTGCAATGCATTCGCCTCCAATGGGGGACTCATTAAACCAACTCACAATCCTAGGGATGGGGCTGCTTGTTCATGCTAATTAACTTCTCAGATTGCAGGGTGGCCTGAGGAAAGGGCCTCAGCAAGGCCTGCAAGAGGCCACATGATCCTGCTGTTTAATGCTGGGGTGCAGATGGCCACCCTGACACATCTAGCCCACGGGCAGCGCGTGCTGCCGCAGGAAGACAAGCCATGGTTTGGAGGCACGGAGAACTCATACGAACCAGCTCGAGGCAGCTAGACAAAGGGATAGCGTCCTGCGCTCCAAGGGCTGCTCAACCTGGAGTCTAGAGCCCATCCTACCTACACACCGCATCCCTCATCCCAAGCAGGCAATGCAACCCCCAGCAGGCGTGAGACAAACCTCTGCAACCCAGGGTGAGGGGACAGTGCCTGGGAAGGAAGAGAACAAGCCACACCTAGCAAGGATCCAAGGAGAAGGTGCTCCCGTCCCGGCACACTTCCACTTCAGCCCATGCCTGCCTGCACAACCAACCCACAGCAGCCCCCGGGAGCTGGCAGAGCCTGGCACAGAAGCCTCCTGGAGAAAGAAGACCCGTCCAGGGAATGTAAGTCTCAGGCTTCCCTGCCTCCAACAGTATTGCCACATCTCCCTCACAGGAAAGGCCTTGGACACTTGCTGCTTTTCAGGCACCCAGCACAAAGGCAAACAGGAGCGCTTTCCAACCAAGCCAGAGAGCATCTCCCCAAGCAAAATGTGTCTTGGGACTCAAATGCTTCTTTGTCACTAGCACAGGAGAACTATGAACTCCAGCCCTCTGCCACACACTCACCACACCTCCCGAAAGAGAAACATGCTTTTAAAATAACTCCTCTATAAATCAAGGCGCTAAATAAAACCCAGGTTAAGGTCATGTCCGGCCATACCAGCTTTCACTGTTCCTCAGCTTGAAGCCAGCTGCTGGTGCGAGGCTGGAGCACAGCGAGGGAAGGGAAAAGCAGTACGTAGGGGTGGGATGAGCTTTGCAGGCAGAGCCGTGGGATGGAAACAACCCAGCTAGTCCCACCAAGGAGGGCAGGGGAGCAGGGAGAACCCAGCTGGTCTTCACAACTGGCAGAGGGCTTGGGTCTGAATGGGAGCAGAAGTGAGTGGGGTACCCCCCCACCAATATAATGGGAGCCACAGATGCTGTGAAGTGAATAGAAGGCTAAAGGCTGCTGTGGCAAAGCTCTGCTGCTCAGCCCTAACAGCCCCTCTCCCCAAAGTGCAGCAAGAACCAGAAGTTAGGGGAGAAATGACGTTACAAGTGCCTGGGCAGAAGCCCCAAGCAAAGACTAACAAGCAGGGAGCAGCAGAAGAGCCCGGGATCAGTTACAGCCCTGCTCAGGAGACGCGTTTACCTCTCCTGGTGCAAGCGACCGCTGCAGGATAGGAGAGGAGAATGCCAAGAGGCACCTGGAGTAAGCTGGAGCTTCTTGGGCTTTTCTAGGTGCACTGATAGAATTTTCAGCCTACCTTTGTGGGCACAGAGCGAGCTATGGAGCAGCTCCAGCCACCGGGAAGTCCTGCCATGCTACATTTCTTTCTGACTCGGGACTCAACTTCTTCCTCTTTGGGACCTGCTGCTGACCGGTTAAGGCTGAACACAGGAGAGCCTCCTATGGGTTTGGAGAACAAGAAGTCAGCCTGCCCAGTGAGCACAGAGATCTTCAGGGCTATACACCTTGTGCAGCGTCAGAATACCTGCGCTCTCCCAGCAAGCGCCCGGGACAGCAACACAAGTGGCACGGGACAACAGAGGTCGGCGCAAGGAAGGGCTGCAATGCTGCTGGACCCACCTGGGCCCACAAAGCCTTGGCAGCATTTTCCCTACAACTCATCCAAACACCTTGCTGAGAAGTCAGCATCTTGCTCAAGAATTTTGTCTATCAAAAAGTTGATTCTTGGTTAAGTAGAGCATGAAGAGGCACAGGTCTTCCCTGCTGACAGCCCAGCTGCTGTCTGAAGACTCCTAAAAACCATCAGTGCAGTGAGGCCAGGCTGTTTGACTAACCCAGGACTTATGGCAGACAATACTCCTTTCTAGCTGGCCGGACTGGCCTGTGTAACACGCTGAGGATTCATCTTGCAGCAGGAATTTAGCTAAAGACTCTGCAGCTCTGCTCTGAGAAACCTAGACCCGCATCTGAGCTGCCAAAGACTGAAACTACATATCCCACCGTGCCCCAGTTAAAGCCAGTGCTTGCTGTGGCTTGGCACAGCGAGGAGCATAGCTGGGCGGTGGAGCAGGGCCTGGAGAGGCTGCGAGCACAGCGAGCGATGCCCGTGGTACGCCCAGCTCTGAGTCACCAAGCGTCTCGGCTCCCGCTCAGCAAGGAGGCATTGCCAGGAGCTCCCGCAACTTTGCCCTCCTTCTGCTGGCTGCCTGGAGCCTGGCCACGTCCTGCACGCGCCCATTTTCTCCCATCTTGCCCAGGTACCAACAGAGTGAAGGTAGGACAGGGGAGACCAGAGCCTGGAAAGGTGAGGAGAGACGACCCAACGGTCCCACACCCCAGAATGCAGGAAAAAAACCCCAGCAAATCTGGGAAGAGGCAGAGCTCTGAGCAGTGCAGTGCCTGCCCATGTCCCCCAGCCGCCTTTGGGACTGGGGGAAAAGGAGCACGCAGCAGGCGCTGAGCAGGGCTGGGTTAGCCGGTCCCTCTGCCAGCAAAGGCTGCCATGCTGCGCGGCTTGGCTGGGGCTGCTCAGCTCTCAGCTGACGTGAGAAACCTCATTTCCAGTAAAAACAGACCTCTGGGCTTTCCACGAAGCGTTTCCACTGTCTGACACAAAGCTGAAAGCCAGGCTGCTTTGCCTTTAAAATCGAGACATTTCTCCGTTCAAAAAGGTCCTTGGCTAAAAACAAGGCTTGTTTTTCTGACAAAATTTGAGATTTCCCACTCCATTTCTGCAGAGAGGAGAACCCTCCCAGCCCCATTTCCTGAGCCGCTCTAATCACAGCGGCAATGAGTTCAAGAGAGAAAAATCTTCCCAGAGCAAGTGCCAGCTCCCCCCCTCTGCTGCTCGCTCTGAGGCGCAGAGGGAGGCTGGGAGGAGGGCGCCTGCCTTCGGCACCCTGCCTGCCTCTGGATATTTTCACTAAAATAATGTACTATTAAGTGGTGCAGCTACAGAGGTAGGCATTCACATTGCTGTAATTACACCACCTTCCTGTGAGATAACCAGGAATGGCTCTACCTGCTCTTTGGGCTATTGTTGCAGGCTTTGCAGGGAATAAGCACAGCAGCCAGTTCCACTTGGGAGGAAAGTGTTCGCGGTCTCACCCAGGCTGGCTTTGCTCATGGGCTGTACCTCCAAAAGCGAGCTGCCTCCTGCATGCCACCATTCCATGGCTGTAGCCCAGCTCCGCTCCTGTGCCGCCGGGGCATGCAGGACGGCTCCGCAGCCTGTGGATAAACCAGCTCCTACAGCCTTACAGGGAGTGGTGCTCCGCAGATGGAGCTCGAAGAATCATTTCCAGATGCCTCCCTCTGTTCCCCCAGCCCTTCTCTGGGTTGACGCGGCTGCGGCAGCCAAAGCAGCTCCTACTGGGCAGCGTGCGGGATTATCATTCCAGGCACTGCAGGAAAACAAGCGCTTGGAAGCGATTAACTCATGATCTCTCATTTAATTGAACAAAGGGAAAAATGATGTATTTGCTTTTCAACTCTGAGGTCCTGCTTCTGCGCATGCTGTAGGTCTGGG
This sequence comes from Aramus guarauna, assembly GCA_013400195.1. Taxonomy (NCBI): domain Eukaryota; kingdom Metazoa; phylum Chordata; class Aves; order Gruiformes; family Aramidae; genus Aramus; species Aramus guarauna. The sequence continues at coordinate 137,938 of VXBL01001365.1, forward strand.
CGTGCTCAACTGGTGAAAGGCAGGCTCAAAGCTGGGCAATTCCCCCACCAGCCCAGGGCTGGTTTGTTTTCACTCAAGGAGGACATCCCAGATTGCTTTGGAAGCGAAGCGTCACCTCCTGCGAGCCTTGAAGCTAGTGTACAGCTGTACCAAGGCTGTCCTTGTGCTGAGGAAAGAGGCAGGCAGTAGCCCTGTGGCAGAGAAGAGGATGGAGGCAATCTGGTACAGGCAGCCACGTCCCTGGCTCCATACCACGCTTCAGGTGGCCAAAGGCAGACGTTGGCATATGGCAACACAACCAACAGTCACCTGGGCCCGCTCCCGGCCTGCGACCCCTGCAGCCTAGCAGGATGTTTGTGTGGGTCCAATACAACAACACAGGAAGCAAACCCGCTCTTAACGTACCCAAACCCCAGTATTCATCCTTAGCAAAGACATATCCCAGTGCAGTTCTTCGGGGAGGAAAACCTGTGCACCTGGAGAAGCGGAGCTTTCCCCAGCCCTCCACTTACACACGCCCCCAGGGGAAGCAGGATGCATGCAACTGCTTGCACAGCAAGCTCTCTGCCGCTCGACCATCTCCAGACCTGCCTGGGGAGCAAGCGTGACCAAACGCTGCTCCCCAAAGGAAATGGCATCATGTGCCTTCAGACGCAGCAGTCCGGCACCTCTTCCCACCAGAGCTCTATATTCACATTACTCCTCTCCACCCTTTAGGTTTTCATACTCCAGCTTCTCTGGAGCAGGGCCTGTGACTTTCTCCTTTCTCTGTGCAACACCCAACACATCAGAAAAGCTGCTGACAACTGCCAAACAGATTAAAGAGGCCAAAGTGGGGATGAAACACTGACCCACAATCCAAGAAAGTCGTCTTATAGCCAGATAGGAGCAGAAATGGAGATAAGCCTCTCCTCACAGGGATGTGTCCTGCTCACAGCTGAGCTCTCAATGAACTGAGCAGGAGGTAGGTCTTACCCAGAGCAAGAAATGAGCCCTGCTGCCAAAGACCTGTTACTTTCTATTAGCAATAGATCAAGGGGATGATATAGGTGTTTAAAGGGCAACTGAGAGAACAGACCAAAGCCCTGTCCTTAAACAGACATCTTCCAGCTGAAACGAGGGCCTGCAAGTGGATGAGAGGAGCTGTGCATAAAACACCATCCTACAGCTGCAGACCAGCTTATTTTGGTTTAGTTTAATCAAGGGATTAAGTCCTTAATCTGAAATAACTGTCTAAGCACAGATTTTTTTTTGTTTTTAAATATCACTGGCATAGATCTAACCATGCAATTAATTAACAAAGCGGTACTCTGTGTGATGCAAAGCTTTGGGTACTTTTAAAACATCCTTCCCAGCAACAGAATCATGCTGGAAGAGCGTGAGCACATGGTGGCTTCCCTGCCCAGCATTAGCTGCAGGCACATCCCCACCTCCTTGAGACCCCCCCAGCGCAGAGCTGTGCCCCTCATCACTCCCACCACCGGGCTGCCCTGGCTTGGGCACCATATGCCATGGTCCAGCCAGGGATCTCCACATTCAAAGCATCACGTTCCTACCACAGGCTTGGACAAGGCTCGCTGTGTCCCATCATATATCACAGACAGGGCCAAGAATTTCCCAGGCCACTGCTACACAAGACAAGTCCTGAGACATTACAGCACATTCCCTTTCTTTACAGGGCTCTTCGTGCAAATGCATTAAAAATCTTTCTCTTTGCTAGCCAACAGAAGAAATTGCTTGAGCTCATTCATCTAATTATTAGGTACAGCATTTGCTCCAGTCTCAACTTCAGGCCTTTGCATCCTTCTCACAAACCAACGTGAGCAGTAGCATCTTGTACCCCTTGCTATTTGTGCCTAACATCTACCAAATAACAGGGTGCTCTAGGCAGATGAAAGATGAGTTTCTACCAGCCAGCTACAAAATACCCTAGGTAAGTTCTTAGCCAAACAGGTCAGCTCATTTTAACACCTTTTAGTCAGAGGCATCAGGCCATAGCCAACACTTTGTGTTCAGACACCCATCTGGGGGCATCTTACAACAGATGGGCAGCCTCCTGTGCTCCAAGAGAAAATGATAATCCTTCAGCAGGACAGCTGACGAGTGCCAGAAATGATCTTCACAGGGTCAGCGTTTAGATTATTACTTATATGCCAGCGTTGCACGCGTTCTGAGAGCATGTTTAGATCCCACTCCTTCCTCTGCAAGGTACACAAGCTGCTGGACAGTCTCCCATGGGGACTGGTGGGGTTGCTCTCTCTTGCAACCTCCATAATTTGAGGGTGGGCACTGCTAAGAAAAGCTCATGTTTTATTTAGGAAAGAGCTCCCAGACTCAATGTGGGAGTGAGGTAACACTCTATGGTCCAAGTATCCCGTAACAGATGAGCCATAGTTCCTTTTGGAATTAAGCACTCTGTATCACCATGTGCTCATGAAGTACAAGTCCTGCTACAGCAACAACGAACAGAAACCACTCTGAAGTCAAGTAATGATTCCAGGAGAAGCTGGCCGATCGGATCAGAAAACAGTAAATGCACAAGGACCCTTCCTTGAAAGAGCACATCCCCACATGTTTGATGTCAAAAGCAGCTGGCAGCAGGTGCCAGCATACACCTCACCTCTGAGGAAGAGGCTGTGAGGAAGGAAGAGCCAGAAGGACAGAGCAGGCAGCACAGAGATGGCCATGGCTATGCCAGCTCAGCCCCAGGCCACCACAAGAAGCATCAGTCTGTGCCCAGCAACAGTGAAGTGTTCCCGGTCACAGGGAGCCAGATTTGCTCCAAGGCTCTCCGAGCTTGCTGGGGAACAGACACAAGCGTGCCCAAGCTCTCCCTCCCTTGAGCAGCCAAGCCTGGGACTTACAGTTGGATGAAAACATTTCCCCTATATTCAGACACAGCGCTAAATATGCATGCCTCCCAGAAAGCTAAGTAAATCAGTCATAAATTCAGGGCATTGCTTTTACTAAACTCCTGAGTTAGAAAGGAGTAAACACAGGCTTTTAAAGCTACTCTCTTTATAGCTTTTTTTTTTTTCCAAACAGAAAACAGTCTCACGTGTCCCATTATTTCCATACATATCAAAGGAGGGTGGAGATTTAACTAGCAATTTCTAAAAGACATCTTTGTGCACAGAAGGGATGTATGCCAAAACGTGGGTGGTTATAAGCCCAAACACAAAGGAGAATACATCCACAGGCATTTTCCCCCTTGATCCATTAACGGGTCTGCATACCAGCCTCCTGAGCGTATAAGAAGGACCTTGTTCAAAAGGTAAATGTATTCAGAAAGATGACAACAGACAGCAAATAATCCACATCCTTTAACCATGTCGGAGGCTCAGCAGCACTAGGTTTTTGTTGGGAGTCACTGAGATTTGACAGGCAGCCTCAGGGAAGGTATCCTCCTGATGGAACCTGCTCAGGAAGCCTTGCAACTGTCTCCTGCAAACACTGCCACACCTAACGCAGGTTGTGAAGCTCAAGGTGGACACCTAGCTCAGATCACCAGAATGCCTGCAGCTTTCCTTCCCAGCACCATGCAAACCACCATACAGCCAGAGCATTGCATCCCATTGGGGCTGACCATAAGCCCCCCCTCTACCACATCCGCTGACATCCAAGAGGAGCATGTGCAAGTCTTTGGCTGGTCCCTGTTGCTTGTCAGCTGAGCTACCCGATTCCATTCAAATCAGTAGCTGGTTGCACCAGCCGGAGCAAGGGTTCATCCTGGGCATCCCAGACTGATGGCAGGATGGTAAATTTGAGCAGACAGAAAGACTTTCAGATTCATTCTTGCTACTTTGATCTGGGAAGCTTCAGCTTGGTGCCCAGCGATGCAAAAAAAATGGGATACGTATGAAGCCAGCCAGGAGCACTTACCACAAGAAAGGACCCATATTTTTGTTCATTTTCTAATGAAAGACTCGGCCAGCCAACAGAGGTGAGGCACTCTGTGCAGCAGAGAGGTATTAGCACAGTCAAACCTTCAGAGTCTACAAGTGCACATCCATTCACTTCTGCAAGTTGCAAGCCAGGTATCACAAGCGGTGTAAAAAGTACAGAGAGTCCTACCACCAGAAGCGGGCAGCTTATCCTAGCAAGGATGCTTTTTTTGCTCTTCAGTCAGCAACATGACCAATCCTGGTGCTACTACTCACTTTTTCAGGCTACATTGAGCTCTGCAGGACAGGAATGGGGTGGGGTGTCCCACACAGGTAGAGAGCCAGGAACAGGAAAAAAAGGTGCTCTGACAGAGTGTCCACAGGTGGGATGAGTTTATAGCTTCTGCAGAAGACACCTTGACTGTTTTAACAGAGATTTTTCAGCACTTTAGTACTAAAAAGTCCTGTAGCCTGTGTGTCTGACTGCCACCCACACTCAGCACCGATGCTCAGGTTTGGGCTGTGCCCATAATCTGTAAGACGGTTCAATGTTACACAGCTCAGTTGCTGACAGGGTTATGCTTGAGGTGAAAACTAGAAAATTAGGCCCTGGGAGCTGAGAGGCCATGACTGTGCTCTAGTATTTAGAGGCAGACATGCTGGCTGGCTATCTTTTCTGAAGCGACCAGCAGCAAGACGGTCACAAGGCTCTTGCATTGTGGTTTCTTCTGCCAACTTCCCCCCAAGGAGCAGGGGGCACTGAGCAAGGTGTCCCTCAAGGCTGAGCGCACATGGGGGGTAGAAGGCCAGTGGCAGAGGTGGTTTTGCTGTAGGATGCTTATTTTCAGAAAATAATTGCCAGCACCCAGTGTACTTTCCTCCTTGGACACCTGCCACATCCCACCATAAACACTCGCTGTCCTGCATTCCCACCCGGGACTAGAACACCCTTGGTGGCTGGTGGGCAGAGACACACGGATGCAGCTGGCCTGACCCCTGCATTTAGCCATTATTTGCATTGCTACAATGAACAACACATTCACCTGCCCAGTGTTTTTGGAAAGAAGCTGGACAAAATGCAACAGTTGTCATCCTTGCTACCCCAGAAAAGATGCTTTCAAACCATTTCCATGTGCTCAGTATTACGTCTCTGGGCTTTGTCTGTGTTCCAACATCTTGCTCATGGCTTTGGCACAGAAATAAAGAAAGAAGATCCCCAATGCTTAAAGCTCTCTGTGATTCCCAGACTCATTTCCTTCCCACCCCAGGAGAAGACATAACCAGAGGATAAAAGAAAGACTATACTTTCTGGTGAAACCCATCCTCTCTCCTGCCAGCACAGAGGTGCCACCTGAACTTCTCTGCAGGAAGACACCAGCCTTTGCACATCTTGTGATGCACACAGGCTCTGCTCTACGTGTCCGCGTGATGACTGGAGACTGGGAGCATACCACCATGTAAGAGGAGTAGCCCGGGCAAGTCCAAGGCGCACAGTTGCGGGAGTCTCACTGAATTCACATGCTGGGTCCATAGTGCACCAGCTATCACTGAAGAGCAGCAGCAATCACCCCAGCAAGGGTGGAAAAACAGCCCTAAGCTCCCTGACCAGCCACGGCAGCTTGAGCAACTTCCCAAAGAGAAGGCTGTCCCTCACAACATGGGGGCAGAAGCTGGGAACCAGACCCCCGCACCATGCAGTGGAGGAGCAGGGCTATCGCTTGCTTTGCCTCCAACCAACCCACCCAGGGTTTTGTACTTGCTTGGGTGGAAATTGTTCCCTCAGGTGGAGCACGCTGATCTGGCCAGATGCCCTGGTCATCTCCTGTGCTCCATCCAGCAGCAGGCACCAGGCAAAGTGAAGCCTGCTCCTTCTCCCATGGAGGAGAAATCCCCACCAGGGAAGAAGGGCAGGTCCCCAGCCACAAAAGCCATGAAGGGACAGGCAGGGAAGAGAGAGCCCAGCCAGGCTCCTGCCTTGCTCGCACCATGGGGCTTCATAGCTGCAAAAGTCAGTTCTAGTGGAAACGGGCTACTTTGGCCTAAGGTATCTTATGCATTTGGTGCTTTAAGCATCCTCCAGCTACCACAACCCTACCCACCCATAGACACACCACACCATCCCTAACACTGAAACATGAGACACCCCATGAAGAGGAACCACCTGCCTGACACAGAACAGGGCAGCCAGCAGTCGCACAGCATCAGACTCCCATCAGGAGCCAAGCCTCTGAAAGTCCTGCAGACTGCCAGAGGCCACGGGGAAGTCTCATGGCCAGAAGTCTCAGGCGGCCAGACTGACCCACACTGACTTGAATCCAAATCTTTTGCCTGCAGGGTTTTGTCGATTCACCAGGACACCAAAAACTCAAGTCAAACAGAACAGCTTGGAGCTACAGTCACAACTCAGCCACTCACAGATCACACCTCCCAAACGGCAGACTGGTCTACCACAGCATTGAGAACAGACACCTCCCACAGAGCACAGGTGACCACGGTGTGGCCAGCACCCGCTGCCAGGTCTGTGGCAGCTTGGCCTCTGGTTCCTGCTCCTTGCAGCTACCAAGCCTGAACTCAGCACCAGAGAGGCACACAGTGCCTCCTCAGCAGTGATGCATGGTCCTGCATGCCTGCAACCCACCATGGCACCGGAACTGGCCACAGCACTGCTCTGCGCAAAGGCCCCTGCTTAAGACAGCTTTTACATCACACATTAGAACAAGGTGAAGGACCTGAACTGGGGATGAAGCACTTGGGAATCAGAAAGTCACCTCTGGTTTGCAGCAGCAGAGCAGCAGCAGCAGCCAGTCTCTGCCACAGGCCTCCCAGAGCAGAGCCCTGCTTCAGTGCCTATGGGAAAATGCAGCCCATGGGCCTGCAAGGAATGGCACCCATCCTGCACGGCCCCAAACAGCACTCTCCTTTAATTTTAACTTCATACAATAACCAGCATAGACAAAAAATTGCTGGGAATACACTAGGCATGGGGTGAGGGAAAGAGCTTTCCTGACTGGGGTGGGGAAGTGGAAGAAGTGAGATGCCTGCAGGCCTCCACAACAGGATGGGAGAGGAGAGCACAACACAGCTCTGGCAGAGCCACATGAGGGTACAGAGGGGCAAGGGGTCCTCAGCAGAGGAGCTGGGGGGTGGCAAAGAGAAGAGACATGGGTCCATGAGCTTAGCTCAGGTTGCATGAGCCAGAAGTTGGGCAACTCTTCCTTCAATGAAAGCCAAGCTCCTCCAAGCCCAGAAACTGAGCTTTTAAGAAAAAACAAGTCACTGCCAGGCAGAGCCTCAATGCAAGCTAAGCTGCTTGTACCCCTCACAGACTTTGTTCCCTCCGCTGTGGAGAAACAGCCCGTGACACAGCAGGACACATCCAGGAGATTTAGGGCTGCTGGGCCCTTAGATCCCAGCCTGAGCCCAGGAAAAAAAACCCATCAGAAGTCAGACTGGTGCTCAGCAGGATCTTGCCACAGGGCTAGCGATCCCTCCAGCCTCTGCTGCCCCAGGGCTGAGCACCTCTGTTTGCAGGGCAGCACCAGTGTGGCTGGGCTGAGGACTGCCCTGCAGCCATTCCCAGGGAGATGGGGTGCTTTGCCCCGCTGGGCTTGCCAGTGTTCCCCNAGGATCCCCATGTGCAGAACTTGACACTGAAAGGGAAGGATCCCTACCCGGCTCTGGGGGTTTCTCCGAACCCCTGGCTGCCCACCTTGGGCAGAAGAAAAGAAGCAGAGGCTCTCCCTTTCCCCAGGCTCTTCTAGGTGACCGTGCCCACAGCCCAGGAGCAAGGCTGGCCCAGAGCAAGGGTAGGAGGAGAGCCCAGCGTCCAGGCAACCCAAAAGAAAGGGCCCTGCCTGACCTGCCCCATCCCAGCCCCTTGCTCCAGGGGTGTACCCCGATAGGCACCCTGCAGGGCGCCTGTGCCAACAAAAGCCCTGTGTCCCTACAGTCACCATCCGGCGCTGGCACCCGAGGTTACCGAGCGTGCCATCTGAGTAACGGGAAGTGCCAGAAGAGCCGTTTCCCACTCCTGGCATTACTGCCGTGCACTGGCTCCAGGCAGACTGCCCCGACAGCAGCTCCATCCCGCGCAGCCCTGCACAGGGCGAGAGCGCTTCACAGAGATTTCCTTACCATGTTCCCGGCCTCCTTTATTCCCCCTCAATTCCAAAGGCAGAGTTTTTTCTCTTTTTCCTCCATGTGTGCGACGGGGCGTCTCCTCTCCCCTCCGACGTGAACCACCGAAGCACTTTGAGTTCTGGACTGTAATCCAAGCCCTCACCGCCCCCAGCACAGCTCCAACTAATCTAACTCATGACACTACCGGGGCTGAGCAGGGGACCTCGAAGGTTTCTCTGACAGCCAACTCCAGCGCTAGACGGCAGAGGGGCATAGCAAGCATAGGGTGCCGCCAGTCCCCAGCCCTGCAGGGACCTTACGGACACAGACAGAGCCAGCAATGCTCACAGGCTGCTTGTTACGGCATCGTTGCTATCCGCGTCCCTGGCCGTCCGCACAGACCTGCTTAACGCGGATGCTCCGTGGCAGGGAGCTGCCTTCGCCCGGGAAGATCTGAATAGCTGCTAGAGGAGAACAAGCCCACGGCAGGCATCCCGAGAAGGTCTCCAGCTTCCCAGAGAGGTTTCCAGCAAAATCTTCCCCCCCCGCCTCTTCTTGGCTGGCTGTTCTAAGTCCAGAGAAGTTTTGCTGCTCCGCGAGATCCTGAGGCAATGCTGCAGGTTAAGCAAAATGCCGAGAAAAACAAAAAGAGCGCTCTGAAATATTGTTTTTCTAACTTCTAGAGGGAAAACAGAGAGGCAGTGACCGCTTCAGGCAACAGCGACAAACTGCATTGGTATCAGGCGAGAGATGTGGAGACCTCACCCCCTCCCAAAGGAGGAAGTAATTTAACATGGCAAGTTTCTCCACTCCTCCATTAATTGTTTAAGATGGCCAGGGGCCAAAACACTGCCCGAGCAGTGGGAGCAGTGGGGAAGGTCACCAAACAGGCAGGCAGCAGCCTACAGAAGTGACAACGGGAAAGGGCAGAGCCACAGAGGCGAAGAGGGAGGGGAGAGGCAGGTGCCGCAGGGCATCCCAGGATCTGCTGACACACAAAGGCTTTGTGTAACGGGAAGTGGGGCGGGAAGTGACACACAGGCGAAGCCCTGGAGCCCTGGACATGAGGTGCAGAGCCTGGCAGCAGGGCTTGGGACCAGGAGCTGCTTCCCCAGCCTTGGCCAAGCAGCGCATGGTCTCAGCGGCCTTGGTGAGGACTGACTCTCCACCAAGGAGGCCACGGTGCTGGTACCCGGCTGCTGTCCCCTCTTGTGGGGGAGGTCACACAAACCAATCCATCCCAAAAGGAAGGGTGACTCAGGCAGGACATGAGGACCTACAGCAGGAGGGAAGACATCCCCACAGGGACAAGCTCAGTAGAGGAGCACAGGGTACTTGCCTGCTGAAGCTGGAACAGCTGCTATCAAACCCCTCTGCTGCCTTGGCTCAAGGGGCATGCCCCTCCAGCCTTCCCACACCCTGCTCCGCAGGGCCACCGGCAGAGCCCACACAGGCTGGTCCAGCTCAAGAACACCTTCAGATACTCCTCTCCCAGGGAGGACTGCCAACACTTGGCCCTAAAACCCATTGCTCATGATGGCCTCACGGCATGTTTTCAGACATAACCAGCAGACAAAGGGTTCAAGCAGTCCCAAAGCCAACCATTCAACACACCAGCTGCTCCATGCATTGCATTTCCTACGGGCAGCAAGGATGGATGACAGTCCCTGCAGGGTTGCAGTTTGCTTTCCTTCAGCAGAAAGAGATGTCCTCCTAAAAGGGGATGCAACACTGACAGCGGACCAGAGCTGAGCAGCTGCCTCACTGTTCAGTGCTTGTCTTTCAAACAGTCCTTGCTGGCAGAGGCTCCCCACAGCCTCTAACAGCTGGGCACCTTCTCCCTGCAGTGCACCATAGCAGTGAGGACCTCCAGCCCACCTCAGGTGAAAACAGTTGACAGTCCCAAGCTGGGTGAAGGAGACCATCCCTGCCAGTGCAAAGGGTATTAACAACCCGGCACTGGCACTGCCTAGTTGATGTCATCCGCAGCAGCTAAAGGAATTTGTGGTCTTGTCTGTGGATGCAGGAGAGCCTTTCTTTCCCGCTCATATTCGCAGCAGGAGGATAAGGAACCTGGCATACTTCCCCAGCAGAGCCTCCGACCACAGATTTCACCATCTGCACAAGGCCATGTTTGCAAAGTAGTTTTGCCCTTCATCTATTCCCCAAACATATCTCCCAGCCCACAAATGTGGCTACATCCCTGCAACATCCTCCCATGGGTGCTGGGAGTCTCCCTACGGATTACCTCCCTCCAAGAAAGGGAGCGCAGAGAGCAACGTCCCTCCGGCGCATGCATGGCACGCGACTGGCTGTGACAAGCCTCATGCTATTAGAGGTGCTGAGCTATTTCTGTTGGAGGCACGGCCTCTGCCCTCCCTGTAAAAGGAGTTAGAAGAGATCCACCACGCCTCTCAGGCCCAGATGTTTTATGCAAATCTCCTTGCTGTTTCTTCAACTGCAGCAATACCTGCAAGGTTTCCTCTCAGGAGGCCACGGCTGCCCAGGGCTAACCCAACTCCTTGCACACAACTATTTTTATCCAGCAAACAGATCTCTGCAATTACCCTGGGGTCTGCAGGGGACCAGCCTCCGAGTAGAGATCTGAAGCCTCCAAGCAGTCTGGCTGCCAGCAGCCTGGGTACCAAGACTGAGCTCTCCAGGGCTACTCCAGCAGCAGGCCAAAGCCCCAACCAGTTGTATAAAGCCTGTTCAAAAAATCCGCTGCGGGGCTGAAAGGGGCCCCACAGGCTACCTCACTTTTTGAAACAGAAACATGCACTCCCCAGGCACGAAGGGCATGCAGACCCAGGTGGGGCTGGGGCTACCTGAGAGCCCATGGGGATGAAGGGAACAGAGCTGAGGACCTGCTCCCACGCTGTTCCTGACCCAGTCAGGTCTCCTGCACCCAGACCTCTGGCAGCAGCTCTGGGATGAGAGCAGCTTTTGGCTTTCCTCATTCCTTCGGGTGGCTTGTGCACACCTGGGAGCTCAAGGTTGCCTTCTCCTTAAGCTCCAAGTTAGCAGGCAAGACACTGTCAAACCACCTAATTCCAGCTCATTGAGGGCCAGAAAGAGAAAAGCAGCACTTTCAGGGGCTGGTGTAGGAGCTTGCAGAACCCCATAAACAGATGAGGACACCATGTAAGCACACAGAGCCCATATCTGGTTTCTATCCCATTTTCCACTTCTGTGACCAGGGACAGAGCCAGGTGCTCCCCAGACCATACATCCAACACTTGCTGTCCAGGTCCTACTCAAACTATATAACCATTAACACACATTTTTTGCAATGCAGCTCAGTTTTGGACACGACAACTGCAAGCTCTTCGCAAGTTCCCAAACCACCACCACACAGGACGATGCAGGAAAGTCGACGGCCGTAGGTATTTATCTATAGAAGCAGAGGGGGAATGGGTTGTCTAACACAAAAGCAGCTTAGAGCCCAACCTCACACCTCCTCCCTTTTCTACACTGTGCTGAAAGCTCAGGAGTGCCTTCCCCCATCAAGGATTTCCAGGCTGACGAGCCCGAGTTCAGCTCACCCCCATCCAGTCGGAGGCAGTGACGTGATTTCCTGTGCCATGGCACCATGCTAAGGGGAACATCGCACTGCTGTTTACTCATGGCTGGATCCTAATATAGCTTGCCTTTTTTTTTTTTTTTTTAAATTGCAAAGTGGTCTTTCCCTCTTCTCCTGCATTATAGATCCATTTCCCACACAAGCACATGGGAGACAGCTGTAGGCAGCACTTCAGTGGGTGTTAAAAAGCCCCTCTTGACTGAGGCTGACAACAATACTGCGCTTGTTCCCCAACACAGTCTCGCACTGTCTCCTCGCAGGAGCAGCTCCTTGCTCTCACACAGGGCCTGCACTTTCCTCAGGGTTGGTTTAATTGCTGAAGTCACTGCAAAAGGCTGCTGTCATCCAACTCTGCTGGCAGACATCTGGGTGCTCCAGCTTCCCATCCAGCAGACCCAGGTCCTTTGCATGAACCGATGGAACTGCTTTGGTACCTGCCTGCGGCGGCAGCTGAGTACTGCTAAGCACAACCTGTCCCGGAGATGAAATATGGCAAAGGCAGCCAGCGCTGACATCATGAAGGATGAGAAGCCAAACTTTGAAGGCTGTGGGGCCTCCTCAGAGTTGAAAGAGGAGGTGGTGGGAGAAGGGTCAGTGCACTAGCTGTTATGAAACTTCAGGGGTTGTAATTTCAGACCCATACCTCTTTTCCCCCCTTTCCCCCTTTGTTGGGCCTGGTTTCTGGAGCTGCAGTATTTCTCACGTGCCTGCTGAAGCAGTACCACAACCTAGAGCCCTGTCAGAGCTGGGAGAGAGCACAGGCAGAGGTAGGAGGCAGGCAAGGGACCTCTGCCTTTGAGTCAACACTAGCAGAGCTCTGCTTATTTTCAGTTGTACAAATCAAGGAAAGCTTTTATGCATAGGACTCAGCTGTGCTGGAAGAAACACAGGACAGCTGGTTTAGATGCCAGATAAGGACATCTTCTGACCTAGGGGAAGTTGTGCAATAGACATGCTCGCTAGACGACTGCACTACAGCAGCCAACGGCTCTTAGGAAAACACCCCCACACACTCCATGTTAGCTTAGCATGGTCACTGGTGTAGCCCTCAGCACGGCACAGGGAGCTTCCTATGTCCATAGGGACTTCCGAGGGAAAGGAGAGTCTGGGAGCAGGCTTGTGGCAGAACAGTGTTCCGTGACCTCCAGCCCCTGCTAACCCACTGATCAGTGGATGCCTCTGAATCTACTTCTGGGCATCTCCTCATCACCAGACAGGGGCTCTCTGCCAGATCCCACATCCATGCACATGGCTACGCAGATGCCCCACAGATTAAACTGTGCCCTGAAAGTACAGGTTCAAGAAAGGTTCATTATGGTCCCACCAAGCCACCCACTGTGAACCCCACTCCCCTTCCACTTGGCAGCCTATAAAAAACAAGGGAAGCCACCAAGAAGCAGCATTAGACCCCACTCAACACAAACAGGTACCTTAAGACCAGTGATAGATGTTTGCTTGAAACAGGTTTCAACAAATAAAAGCAACAAGTGCTGCAGCAAGTAGAGTTGCAAGCAGCCCTTTGTACCAACAACATTTCAGGAAAGTACTAGCCTCTCCCCATTAGTGAGACAAGAGGGGGTTCTATGTGGTTTAATAATATTTAAACCTTTATTTCAGATCACAAGTAAAGCAGGCCTTGGCTTCACAAAAGCACATCTTGGTTTAACTAATTAATTTGATAATCCCCTATTTGCAATCCTCAGGAGACATTCAGCTTCTAAAGCAAGTAATTACCACTAAGTGGCAACCTCTTTGTGAGGCCCAGTCTGATTAGGGAAAAAATGTCTTAAGCCAGAAATATAATCGTGGTGTGATTTCCCAGAAGGACTGGAGGAGACACTACATAACAACAGCTGGTCACGCTCACCATTTGAGGGAACAAGAGCAACTCAATTACTAGGTCTCCAGCCACACTTCAAGATGTTGTTCAGTGCCACGTACAAACCTGGTGTGCAGATTAACCATCAGGAGGCTTTTACAGGAGATGTTTTATAGGTACAGAAGTCAGGAATGTCTCACTTAGGGCTCTCAAACGCGCCACAGGGTGAGGGAAAATAAATAGATAAATAAAACTGCATGTCAGGCCTGCCACACATGCAAGCTCACAGCATGCAGTCCCACAGGGAGGCAATCCAAGCAGGGGAATGCCAGCCTTAAAGCCTCTCTGCGCAGATAGGAAGGCACACCTTGATGACACACAACATCTTCCCCAGACAAGCCAGTTGGACTCAATACAACACAGAGCACTTGCTAGTCTAATGCCTGCTCCAGGCATCCCCAAGTGCCCAGGGTCTCAGCTCAGCAACATCCCAGCACTAGCATCAATCACTGCCAGAGCCCACAGGAAAAAGTCTTGCTCCTACAAACACCCAGGACACCAGTCTTGGGCTGAGCAGCTTTGGGCTCCTTTAACTTTGAGCTGTTCTTGTTAGGGGACACAGAGCCAGGCAGGGACACACCTCTGTGGACACAGACCCAGTTAGGAAAGCTGAAATCCTTTAAGAGGAGCTACTTGTTTGTCTCCCTGGAGTTCAGGCACTGCCTCCCTTTCCTGAGGACAAAGTGCTCTTGGCTGAGAAAACCATCTGTGGTTTCAGGACTGCTGCCTCAAAACTCACCACTGTCTCTGGTTAGAGAAGGATAGATTGGCTTTCTCTGAAGAGCAGCCTAAAACTGACCCGTCTCTCTCCAGATCCCACATATTTAATGGCGTAAGACAGTCATCTGTTTACCTTCCCCGCCAGCAGTAATGTTGCATGCTGTTTAGCTCCTGCAGCACATGTTTACTGAGTGTGCTCCAAGGCAGCACACTCACCTCCGAGCTAGACATGCCAGCGGGCACCTACGCCCTTCCTGCCCCAGCCTGGCAGCCACCACCCCAGCCCCTCTCCCAACAGACATGGAAGACACAGAGCACGGGGTCTCCCAGCTACCACAAAAGCCATCCTCAGTCACAGCTGCCATGGCTGTCTCCTCTTTCCAGCTCTGCTGACAGAGCAAGGTTGCAAGGACAGACAGACACCCCCCTGGACATCCTCCAGGCCTCTGCACCACCAGGAACCCCACACTTGTGTCCCTTCACTCTGCTCCAGGAGCCGTGGCCCCCAGGATTGCTATTCCCCCTGGGTACACACTCTGCCAAGCCCCCATCCAGCCCCTCACAAACCCCATACTTACAGCCAGCACTTGCAGAGCCTGCACCCAGCAGATCCCAGCAGATCCCGCAAACCATTCTCCCATAGCAGAGCCTCTCCAGAGAAGGAAAGCTCTCACCTGCCCACAGTTTGCTCCTCCAGATCAGGCAGGCAGAGAAGCAGCTGGGTTAGCTCAGCACTCACTAGGGCAGAGCAAGAGCCCCAAGGTGCAGCTCCAGCTGTGGGCATGCAATCCCTGCTTTATACAGCCGCATGGGCGTTCCCTGGGACCAGCTCTCATGTTGCCTGTAGCAGCTCAGCTGTGTTGCCCACTAAACTTCGGCAGTCCCACTGTGGGTCCTCCAGGTGTTTCTCAAAGTACTCTTAATCCTGCTGGTATTTCCAGCAGGGAAATAGCAACCTACTCAGAGCTGAGTGATGGTCTCCCCTAGTACAGGAGAGACTTGCTTTGCCCCCTCCAGCCTTGCCCAGCTGGTAGTGAAGGGGAAAGATCCTCCATTTCTGTCTCAACAGAGCAGCTCCACAAGGCTCCAGGCTGAGGTTTGAGTCACTCTGCAGTGGGCAAATGGCCGTTTGGGGTCAGGGTCTTCTCCCTAGGGGAGCCTGGAGCCAACTCTGCTGACTGCAGAACCAAAGCACAGGAGGTCGTGGGGAGGCTCCTCAGATGCTACTGGGAAGGGCTGGTTTGACTGGGATAGGAGCAGTCTGCCGTGGGACATCCGTAGCTGGCAATTAGAGGAGCGAACCTCAGGGAATGCCTGCAGTGGAGATGCCAGGCAGGAAGGCAGAGCAGGTGGGACACAGGGCACAGCGGTTTCCTGGAGAAAGTGCTGTGATCTGGCTCATGAGTCCTACACCAGGGACTTTTCATTCCCAGCGCGGGTTGGAGGGAGAAGACCCTGCGCCGGGCAGGAGCACAGGACAGCCATGCTGTGAGTGTAGTGCCAGCTGGGCCGGGCACCTCCTCTCCACCGCACCAGGGCTGGAAAGCACCAGCAGGAAATAGTGTGATCAAATCTTATCAGCAGCAATAACCACGTGTCTGCTAACAGAGACCAGCAGCTTCCCCTGGGACAGAAAGCAGAGGGCCCAAGCCTCCTGTCATTGCTCTCTCCTGCTTTCCTCTCACTCGCCCTTCTTCCATCACTGCTGCAGTTCTCTCCCTCCTTGCAGAGAGATCTCTGCTCCCAGATCAAGACAGGATAAGGTCAGCTATAGAGGCTTAGACCCCTCTAGTATTCATATAGGACCTGTGCTGGCCCCCTTGTTAGCCTGGGGTCGTGTGCCTCCAGAGGAGCTCGGCAGTAAATGGGACGGGTGGGTCAAGAGCTCTTGGGATTGATATTGTGGAATATCAGTATTCCCGGTACCCTGCTCCAGACATCCCGGGGGGCACGGGGAGTTCAGCAGCCCAGCCAGAGCCAGCAGTCCTCTGTCCTCTGAGTCCAGGCAGCAACTTTTTCACTGAGTCCATACAGGCCCAAGTGTTCTTTGCTGCTTATATATATATATATNACCCCGCACACGGCTGCTCCCCTGGCACACCGAAAGACACCTGAAACTACCACAAATACATAGAGAGATATAATTTTTTTACCCTTAAGACNTGACTTTGCCCCTGACGAGGCACTCCCTGCCTGCGTTTGCTGCTGGGTGAGATGAAGGAGTCTGAGGAAGAGAGTGAGCCAGAGGCTCACCGAGAGCACTGACCACCCGCAATTGCACAGAGGGGTCTTCCAACAGGCAGGGGCAGGCAGCTGCCTGCACATCACAACCGACCATCAGGAGGGCGGTGGGAAGCTGAGGGGAGCAGCCCACCCCGCACACGGCTGCTCCCCTGGCACACCGAAAGACACCTGAAACTACCACAAATACATAGAGAGATATAATTTTTTTACCCTTAAGACTACTCCTTCATGGCAAC